>OZ005650.1:153034212-153634212 GCA_963930645.1 Salticus scenicus
TATAATCAATAAATCAATCTTAAGACATCCTATTTTAATGATTAAAAAAAAATGAATCACGTAAGTAACGTTAAAAAATACGGCTTGAAAATGTTAAAATATTATTTTTATATATTGAGATTTATACATTGTGCAATAAATACTTCAATAAATACTTGTATTTCTTTATATTCTTATGCAAATTTTTATTTATGCTTTATTTTTCAGCAATAAATTAAAAACACCCAATAGTAAGAGCCAGATAAAAAATCCAATAGCTTCCAATCAAATTCTCTTTCTTGTTAGATCAATTTCCAAATATGAACATATTCTTTACCCCAAAATCTGTATTGCATTTGTCTTCTAACGTTATCATGTTTTAGAAACTGTTTTAAAGCTTTCTTTCAAGAGATAGATATTGTATTTTAATTTTCGTGAATTTCAATTTATTTAGCGTAGCTATACGTTTGTGTTTCCATTACTTAAATTTGGGAAATAAAATTTTAGCATTATTACTATTATTATTAATGTGCCTTGTTTATTTTTTCTGTAATGCACATAAATGACAAATAAAAAAATAATAATAAATTTTACATTTAATTCTATATAAAATCATAATTATTTTTGTATAATTTTATTAATTTTGAAAAAAAAAATATTTAACATTACATTTCTAAATTTAACGTAAAATTTAAAAGCAGCTAAAATTTAAATTTGTTACATCTTCTTAAATATATGTATTTTTGTTTTAAACTTTTGTGTAGGTATCATAGTATATTAAGGATCTATTCTGAAATCAAAATCTCTTGATTACTTGGACATGTTTGTCTTAATTTCTCACAGAATTAAAAATTTATCATAAATTTCTATTTTTCTGTTTAGTAATGCATCTTTAATGAATATATATATATATATATATATATATATATATAAATATAAATATATATATATATATATATATATATATAATTAAATTTAAACTTAAGTGAAAATTGTCTAAAGAAAAAAAAAACTTCCAATTGTAAAAGCGCATAAAGTTAGTTTTACTTTCAGAAAAATATTGCAGAAAATATGATAAAAAAATGGTGCGTTCTTTATATTTTAAATGTAACAGGTGATCGGAATATCACAGAAAAAAATAATACATATGTATGTATCAAAAAGTATTCACGATAGCACTGAGGGATTTTTACTGTAATGAAGAGAATTACCGTAATGAACATGGAATTTCTTCAGATAACAAAGGATTTATTAGCAAATTAGGTAAATTTTCTTTACCCGGTGGTATTTGTTGTAAAATTACTTCTATTACAATGGCGCAGTAACGTAACTTGGAGTGTAAATGTTACATGTTATTGCCGTAATTCATTAGAATGATCATCAGGTATTGCGACTTTGAAAATATTTCCTCCCTCTAATTAATAAATAAATAAATAATCCTTAGTATTCCCAATATGGCGTTATTTGATCAGCGGATCTGTTTAAATCTTGAGAAGATACTGCAAATTCACTAACAAGGAAACATTCAAAAGGTGTCTTCAAAAAGCATTGAAAAAAATATGTGTCATTCTACTCTTCATAAAACACCAGAAAATGAAAAAAAATATATCGGTGAAATTAATTACAGCGACCACAAAAAATTATCAAAATTAAGCATATTTGGCGATTTAGCGCTGTTAGGCGATACGTTTGCTAGCACCGAGATTGCCGTGTACGAACAGAACCGTGTTTTGCTTTTCCGCCAAGAACTCAAAATCAATTGCCTAGCAGTGTGAAATCGCCAAATATGCTTAATTTCGAAAGTTTTTTGTGATCGCTGTAATTAATTTCTGCCGATATTTTTTTCATTTTCTGGTGTTTTATGAAGAGTAGAATCAAATATATTTTTTTCAATACTTTTTGACACCTTTTGACACCTTTTGACACCTTTTGACACCTTTTGAATGTTTCCTTGTAAGATAAATCGGCGAAAAGTGTAAATCTGTATATATATATAAATTACGTGTCACGATGTTTGTCCGGGGTAAACTCCTAAACTAAGGAACCGATTTTAATGAAATTTTGCACACTGTGTGCAGTTTGGTCCAACTTGAGAGATAGGATAGTTTTTATCTCAATTTATTGTCACAATATTGTTTTATTGCAATTATTTGTCAATTATAGACCTTTATTAAAGTTGCTCCGAAATATCTGTGAGTTCCATTAATTTAATTGTTGCCAAAAAAAAAAAAAAAAAAAAAAAAAAAACACGAGTTCATTTTCTTTCGACATAAAAATAAATACATTTAATCAAACGTGAACGTTAAAAATTATAAAAAGCTAAATTATGCATCTCACGAAAATTGACGTCATAATCAATTTAAAGATTTTATACACATTGATAAAGTGTTAATGTAGTTCTATCATAGATATAGTAATATATATAGATCTTTCATCCTCATGTTATCGTACAAAGATTTTTAATGCCGAAAAAAAAAAAATAAAAGCTTTGGAAATAGCCATTAAGTGGTATAAAAAAAAAAAAAAAAAAAGAAAAGAAAAGAAAGAAAGAAATATGAATTTGGAACTGTATCTGGAGTTTTTCATTCACCTTTAGCAAATAAATTATTCATAAATTTTATTTGCTAAAATATTAGTATGTATTCCCGTGTGTATTCACCATAGAATAATAATAGAGGAAGAAGGAGCACGCCAATAGTCTTAATGCTTACAAACCCCTTCTAGTGAAATGCCAGCGAAAGCTACTTTTGCTCCTCTCAATATTGAAGTTTGTTAATAAAGGCTTGTTAATAATCGCTGTTTTTTGTGGCAACAGAACAGATTATGTAGAAACCTTATGCTCCTTCTTCCTTTATTATTATTCTATGGTATTCACTCGGGGAAAGACGGCCATATTTTGGTAAAAACGTCGTCTTTAACCAAGTGAAAATGAATAACTTTTTTCTCCCCAATGATCGCTCTATTCTATATACGCTATACTATATCTATGAGTTCTATACGCAAGCGAAGTGTGACTCACTGACCGTCTGGGCAGCCAAGAAAAAGATTTCCTATGTTAATCGCCCATTGGATTTTTTGTAAAAAATTATTAAAAATCGAGGAAATTTATTTCCCGATTTTAATCCTTATATTTGGGTATAGATATGTATTAGTTATCGCGTGCGTTAGATTGAGTTATTTTGCTGTCAAATTGACAAAATTTTTATTTTAAATTTCAAAACTCTGTCACCCTTGGCTTTTTTTTTTTTTTTTTTTTTTTTTAATTTTATTTGGCGATCAAAAGCGTAACACGAAAATATACATGCCAGATATATGTATTGTACGAAATGTAATATGTATTATTCATTGTACGTATGTATGACATGTAATATGTATTGTACGAAATATTGTTTCACATTATTCATTACTCTTTTAATATAAGTTGTTAAAATAACCATGATTTTTGAAAGGAATTAAATATTTTCGCCTGATAATTTGGCGATATTCTTCTTTTTTTCGATAAGGATGACAGAAATGAAATCTATTCCGCTGCAACATATTAGTATCTTACATCAGATATTTTATTTAGACATTTGAAAACAAATTTGACTTCAAACTATGATAGGATATTTATCATTTTCCTTTTAATTAGTATATTATTAGTATATTAAAATTTAAAAGCATGGCATATAAAAAGTTTTTTTTTTTTTTTTTTTTTAATCTTACAATTATTCTTATCTTAATCCTCAATGTTTCCCATCTTTATTAACTTGAATTTACTATAAAAATTTTAACATACTCAAAGCCTTCTCATCACTTCGTTAAAGTACACTAAACTTTTCCAAAATATTTTTCTATTTAAATGATACATGTATTTACTTTAAATGTCCAATATTTCATAAGATGTCCTATTTTAAAGTTTTAAAATATTTATCAAATTTACTTATTTTTCTGGTTTAGCCATATTGTTTTCCTTTTCATGACTACAGCTGTTGCTCTCTTTAAAACAGTTAAAATGATGAGGTCATTTTATAGTAAAATTATCCATTATAGCATATATTATATTTCACTCCTCCATAAAAATTGATTTTAAAATCGTCTGCTTCTTTTATACTTTTATTTTAATCCGCGTTTGTAATGATCGATAGATGGCGCTTTTTCAGCTTTTGTTGTTAGTAAATATAATAGCCATGTGTATTTATTATTGTTCTAATTGTGTTACTATTTAATGTTCGTGCTATAATTTCTCCGCCATTACATCATGGAAAATTGATTGCTTTTGGAAAAAATATTTCAGTTTATTCAAAGTTCGATCGGAAGTAGATTTTTAACTGAAGCTGAACAAATATTAGTTTCAAATCATCTGGTTAATTCTTTACTTCCATTAGCCGAAGCAACTGAAATTTTATATTTGTCATTTGGAAATAAATGGAAACTCAATTCTGGATTTCTTGATTCTTTGGAGTGACACTGTGGCACACAACAGTATGTGTTATCTTTTTTACCGGATTTATTCATTTTTATTCAATAAATATATGTGAAACTAAACATCGGAAAGCAATGGCGTCTCGATGGAAGCCGAAAGCTATGCATGTTAAATGTAATTTCACCTTAGACCACCAGAGGGCGAGCATTTCATTACAATCGCGGATAGAATTTTAATAAAAATAAAATTACATATTAGTCTTTTTAGCATTTTAATCCAAAATAGCTTTAGACATTATATTTCCCTCATCCATAAAAATTGATTTTTAAAATCGTCTGCTTCTTTTATACTTTTATTTTAATAGAATTTTAATAGAATTTAATTTACATATTAGTCATTTTAGCAATTTTATCCTAAGTAGCATTAGAAATAATATATATCACTTCTCCATTAAAACTTATAGGACCCTACAATAAAATTAATTTGTACTTAATATCAACACTACGAAAATTTTTATCAATCGTTTCCAAATTTTGACCTAAGGTTCAAATCTCAATCCTGTGGGTTTTTACATCGGCTACAACGTTTTCGTCTTTATTCGTAAATAATAATTTGACAGTATTAAATAGTTTACTGCCATATAATTCAAAGTACAACTTAGTCACGGCAACGCGTGGCCGGGTCTGCTAGTAGTGTATAAAATTAAAAAAAAAAAAAAAAAAAAATATGTATTAGCATTGACATGGCAAAATAAATAAATCTATATACATAAAAATGAATTGCTGTTCGTTAGTCTCACTAAAACTCAAGAACGGCTGAACGGCCTTATCTTATCTTAGTCTTGAAATGTTCGTGGAGGTCTAGGGAAGGTTTAAAAAGCGAGAAAAAATCGAATAATTTCCGGGAAAACCCTAAAAACAGCCCTTTTCTATTTCCCATACAAACGTTTTCTAGAGTCAATTTGAACTTTATTGCTATTCAATAAAGTTTAGGTGTGGATGGATTTCGATGAAATTTGTAATGGAGATAGCTTATACCCTAACTTAAAAAGTTGGCTACCTTTTATTCCAAAAAAAATTTGTTTTTGCGATTTTTATGCATAAAATAGCAATTTTGTAAGCAAATAATAGCAAAAAATTAGCCATTTAAATTTATCCATAATTTAATTGTTGCCAAAAAAAAAAAAAAAAAAAAAAAAAAAAAACGAATTTATTTATTTATTTCAACAGGAAAATAAATACATTTATCTAAAAGTAAAAGTGAACGATAAAAAATTATAAAAAAAAATTATGCATCTCACAAAAATTGACGTCATTTTTAATTAAAAATTTCTTTTACACATTGATAAAGTGCTAATACGCAAGCGAAGTGATGACGTCACTGGCCGTTTGTGGATTCAAGAAAAATATGTCCTATGTTAAACGCCCATTGGATTTTTTGTAAAAAATTATTAAAAATCGAGGAAAATTATTTCCCGATTTTAATCCCCATATTTAGGTATAGATATGTATTAGTTATCATGTCCATGCGTCAGATTAAGTTATTTTTGTTGTAAAATGGACAAAATTTGAATTTTTAATATCAAAACTCTAGGGGAAAAAAATGGCAAACTTCTATATTCGATTGAAAACACAAACATTTCATTTCAAAGGATGATATTTACACAATAAATATCCAACTAATACACTAATTAAAAGGAAAATGATAAATATTCTATCATAATTTGAAGTCAAATTTCTTTCCAAATGTCTAAATAAAGTATCTGATATAAGATACGATATTGCAGCGGAATAGATTTGATATCGGTCATCCTTAGCAGAAAAAAAAAAAAAAAAATTCGACAAATTATTTGGCGAACATAATTTAATTCCTTTCAAAAATCATGGTTATTTTAACAACTTATATTAAGAGAGTAATGAATAATATGAAACAATATTTCGTACAATGCATATTACGAAAATATACATCTGGCATACATATTTTCGTATTACGTTTTTGATCACCAAATACAATAAGCGCCAAGAACGATAGAGTTTTGAAATTTAAAATTAAAATGTTGTCAATTTGATAGCAAAATAACTCAATCTAACACATGCACATGATAACTATAATCTATACTAATATTATAAATGCGAAAGTTTGGATGGATGTTTGTTACTCAATCACACCACAACGGCTAAACGGATCTGGATGAAATTTTGTATAGAGGTAGGTAATAGTCTGGAATAAGACATAGGCTACTATTTATACCGGAAAAAATGTAAATTTTTAATTAATCTTCTGTATAATATAAATATTTCTTCTATAATAAAATTTTAAAATAATTTATTTTAATTTATAATTGTTGCCAAAGAATATTTCACGCGAATAATAATAAAAAAAATAATACATATTAAATTTGCTTAGGCACATGACAACATAACGTCATTATCAAAATTAAATAATAAGAAAATGAAAGCTAATTCAGATCTGTATTAAAGAGCTTTATTAGTTGATAATCCTGGGTATATTTTTAATTTTAACACTGAAGTAGATAGGACATTTTTCGCCAAGGACTCTATTTTTGTGACAACAACCTTAAGCCAAGTAGTCCATAAAAAATATAAACAAATCTGTACAAATAAAAGAGTAAACTCAATGATTCACTGACTCAACACTGCCATGACGATTCTGTGGGAAAGAGGGTCACAAATTTTAGTGACCAGGTTGGATTTCGGAGCCTGACCCCCAACTAAGACGGAATTTTGCAAAATACCCCCCCCCCCCCGTCTCCTTGGGGGGCAGAAGGCTTAACTCGGCTCCAAATTACTTAACGGTGAAGAAATTGCAGATGGAAAGACCAGACTTCAGTACAAAAAAATTATTTTCTGCGATTTTGGAATTTTGGATTTTTAAGGGGGGAGGGATGGGAAAAGATTTTGGGAAAAGGGTACTCAACACACGAGGAAATCGAACTGAACACACACAACAAAGGGATTTTATGAAATTCCACCCTACCGCCCTTTGGAGAATGGGGGGGCAAAAACATGTATTCATGCGTAACGCTGCACTAAATTATCTAAGGTTGGACATTTTTTATGTAAGGGACGATTATATGTATCTAACTCATAGTATGAAGAGATTTTGCGAAATTAACTCCTCCTTCCCTCCTTTAAGAACGGGAGGAGAGATTAAAAAAAAAAAAAAAGTTTTAAAGCATAGCTCAGCTTTAAATAATTTCATGATCTCAATTTTTTGATGTGTCGGTCAGGTATGTGTATGCAACATGAAATATAAAGTAATTTTGGAAATTTACCCCCCCCCCTCCAAAAACCCCATTTTGAAGCTTAAATCCGTCCAAATTACCTAAGAATGGCGAATTTTGTTGTGTGGATGTTAATTAAGTGTGCGAAGTATGCACTTTGATGAGATGATTTTGTAAAACTTTCAACTGTAACCGCGAGGGAGGGGGAGTAAAAAGCAGGTAAGGGACTTCCGAAGGCATTGGGCAACTTAAAATAAGATTTTGACGGATTTCAATATTTTTTTTTTTTTTTTTAAGATATTTTATTATTATCAATGATATGCTGTTTTGGGGATTCATTTCAATATAATGACCAGCGAAGCGGGCAAAGCCTGCTAGTAATATTATATAATATTTTCATGTTGTATTCCATGTATTTCATGTTGTATATTTTCAATTGTAAATAATATTTTCATGTATTTACACACACACTCACACACACACACGCACGCATACATACATATCTATCTATCTATCTATCTATCTCTCTATATATATCCCATGCTTTTCTGTACATTTTACTGAATGCCGCATAGAGCTAAATTTAGAACTTTTTGAGTAATATATTTTTATATTTTTATATTTTTATATTATTCCTGTGACTTTTGGATCACCAGGTATATATTAAAATTCACTGCTTTATTTCAAAATAATTTACTCATAAACGTATTTTAAAAGGCGTAAGGTTATTGGTGTCTATAAGGACATCATACAACAACTTATTCATATGATTTTAAGACCACGCAGTATTGCATATAAACAGATATAAAAAAAAGGAATGATTTAAAACTGCAAAAACATAAACACTATTACAAAAAAAAAATATTCGAAAATACATAATAACACATATCTAATATATTAAATAAATAACAATTCGAAATATGCTGTATATCGTATTTTTGGAATCATAAACATATCTGAATATTTTGTTTCCTACTTGTAAAAAATAAATAAATAAATAAAAATAAAATAAATAAATAAACATTAACGAAAATAACAATATATAAGTATATATATATATATATATATATGAATAATTTGAATTTATTAATTTTTGAAATTATATTATTTATTATTTTTAACCGCACTCACCAAATAATTATTATAGTTTTATGTTAATTCTAAGCTAAAAGATTTAAAAGTTATTACAGGGCTCTAAATGTTTTTTTTAACTTGAATACCATTCTTGTTTATTTATATATTTCTTTCTTTTTTTAAATGTCTAAATTTGATATTTAAATAAAAACGATTTTATTTACAAACAAGAACGAAAAATCATGCATTACACATCCATTATTTACACTTTCCAAATGTGCGTACATGGTGTATCATATAACTTTCAATATTCTTTGTCTACGTTATCAATGAGAAGCACTAAAAAGTATACAGATAGACTAATTGAATTTTAAGTCGCTGTTAGACATTGTTGAAAAGTGTTAAATAGGCTTAACACAAAACAAAATGCAGCCGTTAGATTATAATTGCAGCTCTAAATGTACCTGAATATTTTAGTGTTAAGGTTAATCATATCATATTCTGCACAAAACATTATGTTAGAATATTAACAATACATAAAAATTTCATTATGATTTTTACAGTACAAAGTTTTTTAATTGAGATTTTTAAAAATGTCTGTCCTATTTTTTTTTTTTTTTTTTTTTTTAGTTGTCCCGCACACAGATTAGTTGTACAGGAGCTATTAATGTCTATTTAAATAGTGAACATGGCTAATGTATAACATAAAAAAAAAAAGAAATCTGAAACTATTTACACTGGGGGCGGGAGACAGACGGTAGAAAGATAGACAATTGGACACACAGATACAAAAATTGAAATCATATTCACACTTAAAAATTTTTAGAAACTGTTAAAAACGCTTAATGTAAACGGAAGTACAATTTCAGCAGATTTTTAATAATAGCTCCTAATGTAACTGAATATCCTTGTGTGGCCCTGTAATTCAATTGCTAATTATACTATATTCTATAAAAAAATATTCTTTGTGCATATGAATAACATATTTCAATTTCATTAAGCTTTGTGCAAAGTAACGTTATTAAACTTTGGGTTACACAAATACCTCTCACAGAACGCAATGCTTTGGGATACTTTCGTAAGTCCCTGTACACAAACTAGAGGTGGTATTTCAACATTCTACATAGGAAACATCCAATAGTGAAATTGAACAACAGATTTTAATTTCATTAAGTTTTGTGTATAGTGAAGGTATTAAAATACTGTTTATAGAAATAACACCCTTAGAACACAACACTTTTAACTACTTTTTATTGTCCCTGTACACAAACCGGCAGAGGCATTCACTCCATTTTCAATACTGAACACCCAGTTGTGAGCTTGAGTAACATATTTTAATTTCATTAAGATTTGTGTACAGTAAAGTTATAAAAATATGATTTATAGAAATACCTCTCATAGAACACAATGCCAGCCACTACTATTGCTTTGATAGTAGTTGTTACGTTTCTTTACTTACGGTGCTTGGTATCTTGTGGTGTTTGCTAATGAAGACTCCTGGTCAAGGTGCAACGTATGGAACATCTCCTGTCAGAAACGCAGGTACTGGAGATTAAGCAACTTGGAATGGATGGACTTGGAGATTAGAACACCGGAAAAGGCCGTGCTAGTAATAGGCCACTGCATGTGAATCCACTATTTCTGCTTTATAGCCCCGCTTCTTTTTTCTACAATTCAACTTTACAGTAAGTTATATTTATTACATGAACTCTGAGGGTCACACTACCTACGCGTATGCTGATGATTTCTCAGTCATTCTCTCGGGAAGAACCAGGAAGGACCTGGAGAACCAGGCCAAGGAGGCCCTCCCTCTCTTTAGCAAACTCTTAAAAGACTTAGATCTATGCCTCTCCCCCTTAAAAACCCAAGCGCTAACTTTAGGCTTCCCCAAATTACTTCAAAGATCTCCCGTGGTGAGAATAGACGGCGTCAGTGTCCATCATGTACCCCACCTAAAACTTCTTGGCCTGACCATCGACAGGAAACTTAGCTGGACCGCCCACCTGCACGAACTAAAACTGAAACTTATGACAATTTACCACAACTCCATAAAACTAGCAGGAAGGTGGTGGGGCATCTCCACCTCCTTCCTGAAAACATGGTACTTAACAATTGTGGACAAAATCCTAACATATGGTGCAGGTATTTGGGGCGGTTATCTGTCGAAACAAAATCAGGCCAAATTAGACTCCATCCAACGTCCCTTCCTCCTCCAAATTTAGAGAGGTTACAGGACGATCTCTACTGACGCCCTCACTGTCATTACGGGAATCCCTCATGCCCACCTACAACTATTTATCAATTACTTAAAAACCAACATCCTCAAACTACACGATCTGCCAATAACTAATTCTATCTTCCCCAACACCCCACTGTAACTTCATATCCGTAGCTGGGACTTGCACCCGGCAGAGGACGCAGCATCCTTCGTAGTAAACACTCAAAAAAAATAGCTTTGATACCTCAGTCCCTGTGGCGGTGTACACGGATGGCTCAAAGACAGCGCTCTGCGTCATGGTCAACGGACTTGAGGCTCATCGGTGGGCATGCAGGCTTGAGAATTTTAACACCGTTTTCCAAGCGGACCTTTTTGCGATTCAAAAGGCCATTGATTGGGCAGAAGGCAACCCGCAGCTGTCACTAATAAACATTTACAGCGACAGCCTCTCGAGCCTGCAGGCCATCACTAGCCACAAGACTAAACACCCCCAAGTCTTAGACATAAAACGTAAAATCGCCAAATTAAAACACTTAATTTCCCTGGCACACGTTTCTGCCCATAGAGGCGTCGTCGGCAATGAACTTGCGGACTCATTGGCGAAGGCTGCAACTGAAGGGGAGGATATTCTTCACTCTCTTCCAGCACCCCCATCCAACGTAAAAAGTAAATTGAAGGTACTACTGCACCAAAATTGGCAAACACTGTGGGATAAATCCTCAAAAGGGAGACATACCCACAACCTAATCCCAATAGTCTCAAATGTCTCCTGGAACATTTCTCCTCCGGTTGCGGCTTTTTTGACAGGCCACGGGCCTTTCCCCTCCTATCTGTGTAAATTTCATTGTCGTCGGTCGTCTCTATGTCCTTGTGGCGAGGAGGGCGCTCCTAATCACTATTATTACTCTTGCCCCCTAACTGCTCCCTATCATCTTAGAAACCCATCTCCTAGACCCCATAATTGGCTAGAAAATATTCTCACGCGTAAACCCCTATTATTTAAACTATATAAAATTTATTTCCTATTAAATGAAATTTCAAACTTAACAGATTAATCTTTCCCACTTCCCTTGAGCTTGGTCAATTTGGAAAACAACAAAAGCTGTTTAATCACATCAAGAGTCAGTCCTGCACCTCTTGCCCTCTGTCGCGAAGGGTTTTACCCGGCAAGAGGCTGACATGACCTACACCTATACTACAATGATCATCTCCATTCCTCTCGGACTTCAACATAACATTACAGCATGTCAGCATGCCTTCTGTCGCGCGGAGCCGGCTAGGCTCGGCATGCCGACCAACAAAAGACTATGTAAATTGAACTTGTTTCACATCGCCCATTGTCGCGAGTAGGCTCTGTCTGGCGATGATTCTTGTTTTTTTTTTTTTTTTTTTTTTTTTTTTTTTTTTTTTTTTTGTCTTTCAATAAACATCTTGGCGCAGCCCACGTGAACTTAGTTCTGGAAGCGCTCAACACCACTCTTCGAGCGGTGAGCGGGGGCTGCGCCCTGTTCAATCCTGTTCAAATATGTTTTTGCCTTTTAGGTCTGGGTGGGAACATGGCGAGCTAGCATGTTCTTTGCTAAGTTACTTTTTTCACACATATCGGCTCTATATTTTTGGACTATTATTTTAATTGAGTTACTTTTATCAAGCATAATTGCTGCAGTTATATCTATTTCAAAATTAATCTAATGTTGTTTATAGATTTTTTTTCTTTTTTTCTTGGAGTATGCTGGTTTCGCTATGTTTCCTAAATCTGTTAGGCCTTTTTAATTTTCTTAATTGTCTGTTCTGCTGCTTCCAACCGCTGAAGAAAAGGTAGAAGGTTTTTTTTTTTTCACATGAAGTGTTATTTTAACAATTGTTTTTTGGATACTTAAATTTGTTGTTTAATGTTTATTAATTTTTTTTTTGTTTTTGTTAACCACATAACATAAGCAACAAAATCATGTGCTCTATTTAAAAACAAATAAGCTTTTTTTTTATCTGCATGTCTTTAAATAATTTGCTAAATCAACTGGTTCTTCAATTTTGAAATTAATTATATACAGATTTACATCTCAAACTAAAATGATAAAAAGATAATTTGCTTAGTATGTTTAGTAACTTTAATTTTAATTATTAGTTACTGAAATGTCATATTCTATGTTACCGAGTTATATTTCACACCTGTGGTATCTCTACTCCAAAATTTATTAAATTTGAAAAACGAAACACCTTTTGCTCCTATGTATGTTTATCATGAATTATCTCACACAACAAGAATTATTTCTGACACAAAAGTAGAAAAGATAATCAGTGTTTGAGATATAAAAGAGTTTTAATTAAGGTTTGTACAGTGGCAAGGGTGGATTGTAAACATTTCAAAACACATTTACATAAGTTAATTATCTTCTTATTTATAAAAGTCCAAATTTCTGCAAAGTGAAGCTTGAAGCATACATCATTGCTGTTGGTGCAATATACTGAAATAAAGAAAATAAACTAATATCGATGTTTAATATATATATATATATATATATATATATATATATATATAATTATAAATTTAACAGAATAGATGACGTCACAATTGTAACAAAGCACTGAAAAAAAATAATAATAACATTTTATCCGTGATTTAACCGAGAAATTAAAAAAGGAAAAAAAGATTAAAATACATTTATTATTTTTGTTACGTATGTTTAAACATATTTATTATAATATGAACGAAATTGTACTTGTTAAATATATATATATATATATATATATATATATCACGTAAACTGATGATTAGCAATTCAAATTTGCACAAGGGGAAAAATATTTAATAAATTAGTGGCATTTAGATACTATTAACCCGTCAACAAAGCAGCTAGCTACGATTATATAAAACTTGCACTTAAGATTATTTTTATAAATAATTAAATTTAAATTACATTTAATACTCAAATCCCTTTATTTTATTAAAACACATAGTTAAATTTTAAATATTCGTATTTAGTATTATTACTATTGGTTAATTATCCCGACATTTGCGTTTTGTTTTTACTTTGGCGAATATGCTTATAGCGTTCATTTGGATAATATTGAAGCAACAAATTTTAAAATGGGTTCATTTGGAAATATCGCTTACTAATAACTCGATGGTCGACTAATTTTATGTATAATTATCTAAGTTTAAAGGAAATGTTATAGAAATGCCAGAAAAAAAAAATCGGAGTAAAAGTGATTGATTACTTCAATTGAGAGCACCGTGTACTTAAATCTATACATAAAAAAAAAATACAGCTTTTAGGCGATATTTTTTTTATTATTATTTATAGGGATTAATAATATTCGCTTAGTTATTTTTCATTATGAAAAATTACTTTGAAAGATATATGTATTTCATTTTTTTCCATTTACGAAAAAATATTTTAAATAATTTCATTGAATGAGAAAATCCATTTGTATTTATTAAATAGAGAACTCTCAATATTTTTGGAAAGATGAAAGCCAGTATTTTAGTCATTTTAAATTCATTTTGAAGATGAATTTTTCCTATTCAATGTACTTTATTTGAATTATAATAATATTATAAAAGAAAACCAATATTTCTTTTCGGCTATAAAAAACACTTAATTAACTATTTTATCATTTATTATACTATGTGATGACCATAAATTCTTAGAAAATGTGGAATCGTTTGAAAGGTTTTTTAAACAATTAAAATTTCGAAAAGTATCTCTTTAAGT
Source organism: Salticus scenicus (assembly GCA_963930645.1). Lineage (NCBI taxonomy): Eukaryota > Metazoa > Arthropoda > Arachnida > Araneae > Salticidae > Salticus > Salticus scenicus. The sequence goes on from OZ005650.1 coordinate 153,048,849, forward strand.
TTCATCTTCATTCTTTTCATTTCGACGAAGTAAATTAGGAAAGTAACATTCATATGAAGAATTTCTAATGAAAGGATAATAAATATTTAAATTCGAAACATAGACACTTTCATCACTAATTTAATAAAGGAAAATTTTTATTTGTATGTTGAACTTTAATCAATACTTGCATATAATTAAAAATATTTTTAAATGAACAAAAGTATTTTACTCTTTTATTCAAAGGGATGCCCTGAAGGGTAAATGTTAAATAAAAATTTAAATGTATTGAAAAGAAAAATAAATAATGACTAACATGAAATATAATTTGGTTTACGTATGTATTTTTAAATAAAATACGGTTTTAATATTTTTAAATTTTCAAACACAAGGCTGTATTAATACTCTTGACTTCATAGAATCTATTTACTTCTTTAATTTTCAAAGTAAATAGATTTCATTATTTAATACATTTCTTCGTTTCTTACGCGCTATTATGCTTAAGAAACTAATCTCATTAAGTTTAAGGGGCATTTCGAATTACCGTATATTCCAAAGTTCTAATTATTATTCCGTTGTATTGTTAGTACTCGCATTTTTTTTTTTTTTTTTTTTTTTTTATTACACCAGTCTTTTTTTTTTTTTTTTTTTTTCAGAATATTTTTCTTCCTATTTAATCTTAATTACTTTCGAATGGAAACATTCTGAAAACAAAATGGTGTAAAGAAAAGGGGGCGGGTACTAAAAATGCTACGAAATATAATTAGAATGTTTACAGGTATGCATTACATTTGTTAAAATATTCTAATAAAATCTTTTCTGCTTATAAGAAAATCTTCGTATATTTCTGGATAGTTTAATATAAAAATAACTATTACTGATCCTAGAAATAACTAAACATAATTTTCAAAATTTGTGTGGCAGTAGTTCGCGGTACTTCTGTAAAACATATGATTTGAGACTGAGAATTAGTTTTTGTTTAAACTATGAAAGCAATTCAAATGACTTTTTTCTAATGCTTGTAATACTTGTAATACTTGTGATAATATTTTGTAATTGCTGTTTACAGAGCTGCCAACCAAATCCGGCAGATTTTTAGTACCGCCCCTTTTCCCACACCACTTAAATTTTAGAATAATTCTCTTCAAATGTATTTACGATGAATGAAGAAAACAAATACTCTAAACATTTAGTGGTGTGGAAAAAAGGGTGGAAAGTGGTGTGGAAAATTGGCAGCTCTGTGTTTAAAAAAATAGTAAACATTTGTTAAATCTTTGAAGGGGAGTGTAAGTTTAATTCCCAACTGAAAAAAATCACTTCGGAAATTATTTTTAGAATTTTATTTTCATAAAGTAGAGGGAAAACTGTTATTTTTAAAATTGTTCGCAAAGTCTGACTGATTTTGATTTTAAGTCAGCAAAATTACTCTGCTAACGAAAGGATTAAATTAAAATTTTTAAATGAAAAAAAAAAAAGCCACAAAACAAAATAGTGACCCTATCGCTGGGTTTATAATTATAAAAATAAAAGAATAGTCATTTCAAAATAACTGATAAGAAGCAAATGCACACGAAATCAAGAAAACTAGTAGTTACTGACAATAAAACACGCACCTAATTTACGTTTTCAACAAAACGACTTTTAAAAGGCTAATTTCCCATAATATTTGAAGGTTTGGGTTTTGAAAAAAAACACTCAAAGGATATTATTAAATAACTTTCAGTGCACAAATATAAAAATAATCAAAATTTATCATTTGATTTTTAAAATATGAAATTTGAAATATAAGCCATAAAGAGCCATTTCTGTACGTATTGTCAAAGTACTGTACTTACCTTAAATTAAGTTTTTTTTTTTTTTTTTTTTTTTAAGTTTAGTTTGCATCTGTAATAAGAATTACTTTTTTAACTGAATTCAGAGTTTTGCTATTATTAAAAAAATACATTGATAACAATTTTAAATAAATTTCTGTACTGATAAGTATAAATGATTTAAGTCCAAAATTGTTGATTTTGAGTTGAGTACATAGTCAGACTCAGAAAAAAATTCTCTATCGATTGGTATAAAGGATTTTAATCCATGTCATTTAGTCTTTGATAAAATCCATTGATAAAAAAAGATTGATGTCAGAAATTTAATATTAATCGTTGGTATAAAATATTTAATTCATTTTTCCCCTTTATTAAATGAAGGTTGACTATCACTGAATGGTACAAAGGGTATAAATCAACATAAACCCTTTTTCCTAATCGATTCTTCTGATTAGTTTTTAGTTAGTTTAACTTTATTTTTCGTCTCCTGAAAAATCAAGAATATGGACTTAAATCCTTTATACTTATCAGTACAGATTTAATGATACGCTTTTTACTTTTTTTTTTTTTTTTTCAGTTTAAAACAAAATTTTATTAAATTATTGAGTTAACAATGATATATCAATTGTATATATACATATATATATATATATATATATATATATATATATATATATATATATATATATATATATGCAAAATAATTAAAGCCAGTTGAAAAATTAATTCCAAAACACATGAGGGCCTTCATTAGGGGAGCATACCCATGTAGGGAAAGGAATATGACGAAACGCTGGTAATTTAACCAAGAAACACGTTTCCAGCCCCAAACTTCTCACAGATGGAAGTAAGACTATACAGCAAACCAATTCCAACTGTGAGAAGTTGGGGGCTAGAAACGCGTTTTTGGTTAAATTACCAGCGTTCTGTCAGAACATTTCCATCTGTGAGAAATTGGGAGCTGGAAACGTGTTTTTTTTTTTTTTTTTTTTTTTTTTTTTTTTTTGTTAAATTATCTGCGTTTCGTCAGAAACTTCTCATATTCCTTTCCCTACATGGGGGTGTTCCCCTGATGAAGGTCCACATGTGTTTTGGGATTAATTTTGCATCTGGCTTTAATTATTTTGCTTATTTATTATTGTTTTATATTTCCTTTTGCTGCATTTGCGCATTGGTTTATAAAAACTTTGTTCTAGCTCTATATATTTAATAATTCATGTTTTACTCCATCCTATTTTAAATTTTATCTTATATATATATATATATTAGTTGTGTACCGTCAAAATATGATGGTTTAATGATATTTAAATCTATAATTACAATGCACTCGTAGATGAGACCCACTATTACATTGCTTCCTGACTATAACTACGACAAGTCGTATCAGAACTGAATCTATAATGTTCAAATAACTCATGAATACGATGACCTATAAGAAGGTCAATTTTCTTCATTAAATTGTTTCTGTTAATATTTACAAGATCCTTATGACGCAGTACAAGACAGTTATGATTTAATTCTTTGCCTGAGACTATCAGGTCAGAACTATGCCATCGCCTATAATTACATTTATAGGCAATAACTCTTAACAAAGTATCTTGAATAAAAAAGCCCTAAAAGCACTGGGCAAAAATGCCCAGGGTTACAAAAGAGTATTAATGAAGCTGGAGCTACCAAACTAATAAGCCAACTTATTACCAAGAATGCCCTCATGACAGGACACCCAGTAAAGTGTACTTTTTTTGTAAGAAGAAAGGTCACAAAATATTATAAAACATTCCTATGAAAAAAAAATAAGTTTAACCAAGACATCAAGAATAAATGGAGAGCATCCTGACTGTCTAAAGAGATAAATATTTAAATTAACTTAATTAATTTCTAAATACACTTTTCAGCATAAGATAGTAGAAAAAATCTCATCTTGGAAGACTGTACCAAACGTTCCAACAGAAAAAGATAACCAAGTCTTACATTTGGACAGGAAAAAAAAAAACTGCTCCAGAATGAAAATTAAGCTTAGAACCATCCGTATACCAGACCAGACAATTGCCTTTTAAGAAAAATAGGAGATATAAAGCTAATTTTCTCCAAAAAAGATGTGACATGTTGAACAAAAGCACAGGCATAATGAAGAAATGAACATACGTCATATACAAAATGAGGGTATTCGATTACAGATGCCTGGGATATCTGAATTTATGAACTTATGAATTTATTGTTTATTTGTAATCTCACTACACTGACAGAATAATTATTATTACATTTTTAATTTTTAAAGCTCGCAAAGCTATTGCAGAGCCTCTAAATGATTTATAACTTGAATATAACTTTTGTTTATGCATATTGCATATATGTCTTTCTTTATTTAATTGTGGAAATTTGATATTTAAATAAAAATATTTTTATTTACTAAAAAGTAGTAGTATATAAAACATAGCACAGACTGAATTTTGATACTGTCTCTTTTTTAAATGATTCGCATTGGCTTGAAAAGGAAAATAAATTTAATATAAACAAAAATATTATTTAAAAAATGCCATTTAATGTCATTTATGAGCGGTAATAACAGACAAAAATTGATTAAAAAAAAGATTAATTATAATAATACAATGAAATTTAATAATTAATATCCAACTATTTATTTACTTTTATAAATATGTTCTGCATTAACATACCTGTTACAAAAGATTCAGAATTTAAAAAGCTCTAGGTATATATATATATATATATATATATATATATACACTGATGGAAAAAAAATCCCAACACCAGGAAGGAGCTGTGCTAGATAAACGAAATTTAGTAGGCGTGTTTATACATCTGAAAGATGACGTCGATTCAAATTTCGAGCTACGCTCATAAGTGTGGCGCTAGTAGTGATACTATGAACATGCAAATGAAGTTTGCTTTAAATAAGCGCTGTAAGGTTCGTGATCGTTATTTACAGTTGAGATTTCACGTTGTGGGTTAATGTTAGTCAAGGATGCCTCTAAGAAGACGAAGAAGCCATTATCAACAGCTCACTGAGTTTGAACGTGGTCGTGTAGTAGGGCTACGAGAAGGTGGGTTTTCTTTCCGCGATATTGCAGAAAGACTTGGCAGGAATGTATCCACTGTGCATGAGTGTTGGCAGCAGTAGTCAAGGGAAGGTACTGCCTCAAGAAGACCGGGTTCCGGGCGGCCACGTGGCACTATTGAGAGGGAGGACCGCCGTATTCGGCGTATGGCTATGGCTAATCGTACTGCGTCTGCAGCTGAAATTCGAGCAGCAGTTGGCACCACAGTGACACAACGAACTGTTACAAATCGGTTACTTCAAGGACAGCTCCGAGCCAGACGCCCTGTAGCGTGCATTCCACTGACTCCAAACCACTGCCGTTTGCGACGTGAGTGGTGTCAAGCTAGAGCTCATTGGAGGACGGAGTGGAGATGTGTTGTGTTTTCTGATGAAAGCCGGTTCTGCCTTGGTCGCAGTGATAGCCGTGTGTTGGTTAGAAGGAGGCCAGGTGAACGCCTGCTAGCGACCTGTCTGCGGCCTAGACACACAGGGCCTACTCCTGGAGTTATGGTTTGGGGAGCAATTTCGTATGACAGCAGGAGCACTCTCGTGGTTATCCCACGCACCCTGACTGCAAATTTGTACGTCAGTCTAGTGATACAACCTGTTGTGCTGTCATTCATGAGCAGCATTCAAGGGGGTGTTTTCCAACAGGATAACGCTCGCCATCATACCGCTGTTGTAACCCAACATGCTCTACAGAGTGTCTACATGTTGCCTGCTAGATCACCAGATATTTCTCCAATCGAGCACGTATGGGACATCATTGGACGACAACTCCAGCGTCATCCACAACCAGCATTAACCGTCCATGCATTGACCACCCAAGTGCAACAGGCATGGAACTCCATCCCTCAAACCGATATCCAACACCTGTACGACACAATGCATGCACGTTTGCATGCTTGCATTCAAAATTCTGGCGGTTACACCGGTTACTAATGTACCAACATTTCACATTTGAAATGGCTCTTCTCGCCAATGGCTCTACCTGTGATCTTGAAACTTTAATCAATTAAATATGTTACCTAGACAAATGTATTGCTGAAATTTCATTACTGTACAATAATTTTTTCTTGGTGTTGGGATTTTTTTTTCCATCAGTGTATATATATGTGTGTGTGTGTGTGTGTGTGTGTATGCATGTATATATGTTATAGTACTTAATAAATTCATTTTTGCAGTATAATTCATTAACATGAGGGTAACAGATAATTTATGCAGAAATACGTTATTTTTTTTTTTTATTACCGTACGAAACATAATTTTTACATATTATTTATCAAATATTAGTTTCTATAAATGCCAGTGTTCATTTTATTCTTAAATTTGCAACAGTTTCAGATTAAATTATAAATTCTGTTCATGAAATAAATTTAATGCAATTAAAAGATTCTTTTTTTTTTTTTAATAATTTTAATGTCTTTTTTACATTAAGCATAAGCTACTACTATTTAAAAAAAAAAATAATCTTTTCTCTTTCTTTCTTTCTTTCTTTTATATATATATATATATACGTCTTTACATAATTTACCAAACCAAACTATTTTCCAATTTTGAAATTAAACTATATACTGAATGATTCTGCAAACTAAAAAAGATAGAGAATTTGTTTAATTTATTTAGTAACTTAAAACTTCAATTATTAATTACTCAAAGTGCAACATCTATGTTATCGACATTTCTCACCTGTAGTATCTCTACACCAAATTTTATTAAAATTGAAAAAACTTAAACACCTTTTGCTGCTATGCATGTTTATCATGCATTATCTCTCACAACAAGAATTATTTCTGACACAAAAGAAGAAAAGATAATCAGTGCTTGTGATAAAAAAGAGTTTCAGTTAAGGTTTCGACAGCAGCAAGGGTGGATTGTAAACATTTCAAAACACATTTGAATGAAATATCTTATTACTTATAAAATACCAAGTTTCTGGAAAGTAAAGCTGGAAACATACGTCATTTCTGTCGGTACAATATATTGAAATAAAGAAAATATAATATTATCCATGTTTTTAAAACATTAAATAAAAATAAATAAATAAATAAATAAATAAACAGAGAAGATGACATCCCAACTGGAACAAAGCAGTGAAAAAAAAATAATAAATAAATAAATAAAATTTTAAAGATGGATTTTCTCGATTCAATGCACTATTTCAAATTATAATATTGATGTAAAATAAACCCAATCTTTCTTTTCGAACAATGAAAAAAAAATCTTTATCAATTATTTAATTACTTCTTTATATGTGATGAGCATTAAATCTTAGAAAATGTGAAATCATTTGAAAAGTCTTTTAAACAATTAAAATTTCGAAAAGTATCTCTTTAAGTTTCATTTTCATTGTTATTCCTTTCGTCAAAGTAAATTAAGAATGTAACATTAATATGGACAATTTCTAATGAAAGAATTGAAAATATTTAAAGTAAAAATATAGAAACTTCGATCACTAATTTAACAAAGTTAAAATTTTATTTGTATGTTGAATTTTATTCTACATATACTTGCAAATAAAAATATTTTAAAGCGAACAAAATTATTTTATTTTTATTTTCAAAGGGATACCCTAAAGACCAAATATTAAATAAAAATTTAAATGTACTTAAAAAAAAAAAAAAAAAAAAAAAAAGAAAAGAAAAGAAAAAAAAGAAAAAAAAGAAAAGAAAAAAGTAAAGAAAAGAACAGAAAAGAAAAGAAAAGAAAAGAAAAAATAAATAAAAAATAAATAAAATAAAAATAAAAAATAAATGATAGAATGATGAATATAGAAATAAAAAAAATGATAAAAAATAAAATGATGAATATAGAAAAAAAAATGATAATGACAAACAGGAAATATAGTTTACTTTTTGTAATTATTTTTAAATAAGTTTAGATTTATATATTTTTACATTTTCAAACACAAGTTTGTATTAGCAATGCTTGACTTTATAGAATCTACATCCTGTAATTTTTAAAATAAATATATTTTATTATTTAATTCATTTCTTTTTCTCGTACATATATATTATGCTTAAGAAACCAATTTTATTATGCCTCAGGGGAGAAGGGAGAGGGGGGGGGGCATTATTATAGCGGCTTTACTGTATCTGCCAGCACCCTAATTAATGTTTCGTTGTATTTTTAGTAGCTGCATTTTCTTTTTTTTTTTTTTTTTTCCTCACAACAGTTTTTCGTTTTCTAGAATACTTTTTCTTCTTATTTAATCTTAATTGCATTTGAAGAAATTTATTCTAAGCGGAAATTGAAGTAGAGTAAAAGGGGCGGATACTAACAATGCTACGGAATATAATTAGAATGTTGGCGTATGCATTACATTTGTCAAAATATTCCAATTAAATCTTATTAGAAAATATATATATATATTTTCAGGGCAATTTGATATAAAAGAACCATTCTTTGGTGCCTAGAAATGACTGAAAGTATTTTTCAAAATTTGTGTGGCAGGGGTTCTTGGTACTTCAGTAAAATATGATTTGGGGCAGAGAATTAAATTTTGTTTAAACTATGAAAGCAATTCAGTTGATTTTTTCTAATACTAAAACATACTGGTAATAATATTTTGTAATTGCTGTTTATGAAAATAGTAAACATTAGTTAATTCTTCGAAGGGGAGTGGAAGTTTTATTTCCAATTGCAAAAATTGAACCCGGAATTTATTTACAGAATATTATTTTTATAATGTAATGGGAAAACTGTTATTTATAACATTGTTCATAAATTCTGACAGATTTTGGTTTTAAATCAGCAAAATTACTCTGCTAGGATTAAACTAAAATTTTCTAATTTTGAAAAAAAAAAAAAAAAAAAAAAAAAAAATAGCCACATAATGAAATGGGGATCATATCGTTGGTTTTAAAAGTAGAATTTTAGAAAAAAGATTAGAAATTCTCAAAGTAACTGATAACAAGCAAATGCACTCAAAATGAATAAATTTGGTAAACTGTTGCCGTTAAAACATATCACTAATTTGTATTCTCTATAAAACGACATTTAAAAGGTTACTTTTCCATGATATTTGGAGATTTGAGATTTTAAAAGAAACACTGAATTGATATTGTTAAGTAGCTTTACGAGAACAAATATAAAAAATTACCAAAATTTATCATGCGGTTTTGAAAATACGAGATACGAGGTTTTAAATTCCAGCCATAAGAAGCTTTATCTGAAAGGACAGTCATAGTACTGTACTTTCCTTAAATCAATTTCAAATAAATATATATTTTATTATAAAATAATTCGCATCTGTAATAAAATTATTTTATCAAGTAAATTAAGATTTTTGCTATTATTAGAAAAATTACATCTAAAAATTTAAATAAGTTTAAAGGATACAGTTTTCATTTTTTTTTTTTTTTCAATTTAAAACATATTTTTGAAATTATAATAAGCTAACAATGATATACGAGTTGCGTTACACCCTATAAGTTGGTTAATACATACATATGTGTATATATAATTGTTGGATGCCGTCAAAATGTGCCGTGACAGCTTAATGATACTAAAATCTACAACTAAAGTCCTCTTATGATAACGTTTGATCAGACCAACTATTTTACAAATATATATATGACTTAAAAAGAGGGATGCCCTCAGAAGCTCACTGAAAGATGGGCACATAGATTATAGGACATTTATACATCAACCAAAAAGCACCATTAAGAGAAAATACTCGTAACTATAACAAAGTTTAGCAGAAAACAGACAGTGATATCTTTCAGTTCCCAACATTAATGACATTTCTATCAAGTTGTCTAACTCTATGAGGAGAAAAAGCCTCACAGTCAAATAAAATATGCGGAGCAAACTCATCTTCCTGACATCAACTCCAACAAATCGTATCAGAACTGATATCCAAAATGTTCAGATGCCTCTGAAGTGCACAATGACCTGTAAGAAGGCCAATTACCTTCTTTAAAACATTTTTCTAGGGCTTTAAAATATCTTTATGACGTAGTCCAGGACAGTTATAATTAAGTTCTTTCGTCTGCCATAGACTGTCAGAACTATGTCATTGCCTATAATGCTCTTAACAAAGAAGCTTGAATAAATAAAAAAATCCTGAAAGTAGTAGAGAAAGTATCGAGAATAGGCTCAGGATTATGAGAGATTATTTCTAAATCCGGACGATCCCTATCAATCACCCAATACATTGCTGAGAATGCTCTTATAATAGTGTTCCCAGAAAATAGCAAGATTATTGGAGGAGAAAGTCACAAAATATTTTGAAAAATTCGTATGCCAATCTTAAATCAAAGCATGAATGGAAAACATTCTGCACCATTCTTAATATCAGAAATAGAGATACCAATTATATCACTGACAACAACAGAGACGTCATCAACATGTCCAACTCATAGAATACCAAAGTTGGCCAGATTGACTAACAAATAGCTAACAACAACGAATCACAGAAGATGAGACAACACTCTCCTATGTGGGTAATCCCAGACAGGACGAACCTGCATGCAAGCACTCATATCGGAGGCACAGGCATACCTAGAGAGCACAAAATTAGTAACCTATTGAATAATAAAGGGGTTAGTTCCCATCAAATCAATCATATAAATGATAGTATCATTAGAGACCCTATCAAACGACCCATCAATATCGAGAAAAGCAACAAGAGCAATTCTTTCATCATTACTGTTCTTTTTCAAAGCTCATACAACGTAGAGCTAGTTGATAAGCATGTATGATCTACCTAATGCATGATCTGCAACAAATTTTTAAATGTTAGTTTCCTAAGATATTTTGAGATTTGACATTTCAACAGAAAGAATTAGTTTATATTGCTAAGCAAATTTAATTAAACAAATCCAAATCAATATATATATATATATATATATATATATATATATATATATAAATGTATGATGTGATTCAGAAGTAACGAATTGTCAAATTTGAGCTATAAAGAGCCTTGTTAGTAAAAATATTCATACAGCCATATATTGCCTTTAGATTCGGTTAATATATATATATATATATATATATATATATATATGTCAAACAATTCCCATATGTATATGTACAAGTTTCTTTAATAATGAATTTAGATTTTTCAATATTATTAAAAAATATAGTTAAAATTTTTAATTAATTTAAAAACACAATGTTATTTCTTCAGTTTAAAAAATAATTTAATTTTAATATTTGTTTAACGATGATATATCAGTTATATTGCACGATATAAGCTGAAAGCTATATATTTTAATTAAATTTCGCTAAATCGTGATGACTTAATATTATTTAAATGTATACCTGAAGTGTTTTAGTGGTATTGTGCCGTAAATATATTGTGGTAGGAAATGGGGTAAAATGATACAACTGCACTTTACTTAAATAGTGAAGCCTAAAGAGTAACTTTAGCAATTTTCAATCCATATAGATAAATTAATTATTTTATTACACATAAAGAACTGGTGCCAATTAATATTTCCTTTGCCTTATTAGCAGTATTTTTTTAATAAATATTTACACACAATTAATATACAATTAGAGATTATATGAGTGTAAATTATTATACGATAAATACAATTCCATGTTAACTATGTATTTTCATTATGATTCTCGATGTTTGAAAGCAAAGTTGCAAAACGTTAATGGAAATTCGCGATAAGTTTGTTTAACAATATTTTACTCATAAAGTATTTTAAAAATAGTGTCGAACTTGATTCTACGATGCACGACTTTGTTATAAAATTGCTGTTTAAAAATAAATAAACAAATAAAAGTATTCTTTCTTTTAACAGTAATCTCTATACATTCGTAATAATGTAAAAAAGAAAAAAGCCCTTATCGAATGAAATATTATCTTAATTGATATAAAGTCCAGCTGCAAGCATTCACCAATTAAAGTATGATATACAAAGAAATGCTTATACATTAATGCAAATCTCGTTGATTTAAATGTAATGTATACATTAGACTAATATAATCTTTCGTACATCGTACTAATATAAGTATTCCTTTTCAAAAAAAATATGAAATAAAGAAAAAAATAATATTATCATTTTTATATTAAATAACTTACTTTTATCGATCATCAATAACATGAATGATTATCTATTTGGCTACCAGAATTTTTTTTTTCAAGTTTATCTTCTATGGCTGTGACACACACTGTACACACACAGTTTATATCTAATATATTTTTAGTTATAATATGATTTTTATCAAAAATAGTCATTTCAGTTAAAAAAATAAAAGTGTCTTTCATATGTTATATGTAATGCCATTCTAAAGCATGTAATGTATTAATATAACGTTTTTAAGCAGAAAAATATAAGCTATATATATATATATATATGTGTGTGTGTGTGTGTGTATATAATAGCAGGCTTTGCCCGCTTCGCTCGTCACTAAATTTAAAGGAAACTCCTTTCTATATAGCTTTATAAAAATAAAATAAAACAAAATACTAAAATTGCTCAAAAGCTCGCTTCAGGTCCCTGCTGACTTCGGCAGCGATTTCGTCACCCGCTAAAACTCAGGCGCCTGTCCCTATCACCGGCGACATTGGTTTACCAGTAGTCTTCCATTTAGTTGCTTATAAGATAACAGTTTCGAAATAGATAGTATCGAAAAAAATGAAGTATCCCTTTTCTATTTGAATCCCAGTTACATATGAACAACACTATGCGTGGTGCACATAATATTTGCTTTTACATTATTTCCTATGTTTATTTTGTTTATCTGATCAACCATAAAATGACAGACCTTTCACGCCAAGTATTACAATATGCTATGTTCGGCTACGTCTGTCGCATGAGACAATTAATTTTTGTGGTTATACATAATTCATGGTTTGTAAACCTGATCATAGTAAATCCCTTAATAAAGTTCTCTTTGGCGAATTTTGAATTTCTGTCACCATTTTACACTTTATTAAATATTATTTATTATTAAATTTATTTATTATTAAATATTAATTTGAATTAATCAAATATTTCTGTTCGACGGCATGCAAGTGCAGTCACATACAGAGGCTCATTTATTTGTATAATGAATCAGCATAGTGATTAGTATATAAAAAAATAAATAAATAGGAAAACATTATCATGCTACACAACTTTATTATGTTGCTCTATTGGCGGCTTTTGACTTTTTGTCGCCATATTAGCGATGGATTTTTTATTTTATTTTTTTATGAAAAGAGGAAGACTATTTTGCTAATAATTTTATCAGACACCTTTTTGTTTATATATAAGAATCCTTCTTATTCTGTTTATTTTTTTAATGGTTTTTAGGTTTAAAATAGTGCTTGCTGAAATAAATTTGCTATCTTTAAAACTGCATTTTTTCTATAAACTCCTTTCTATAGTCGCCAAATTTGGCTCCGAATTCATTACCTGCCTATTGGAGCTTTTTAATGCGTTTTAAAGGGAAGATTAAGCTATTTTAACGCGAAAAAGAGCATTTTTATCAACATTTTTGACATTTTTATTGACATTTTTATCAACTTACTAAGCCTCTTTGAAAGATTTTATACAAAAATAAACACAATTATTTACAATTTCGTAACAATACACATTAATAAAGTGCTAATGCAGTTAGTTCTATAACTATGATTCTACAGAAAATTTAAAAACATGGTTTATAAAAAGTTCTTTATCTTATAATTATTTATATTTTTGTTGCGCAACTTAGATTAAAATGGCTGTTGCTATATTAAACTTCTTGTCGAAAAACATTCTGTGTACTTCAACACCAAAATTTAAAAAATCGTTCAGGAGGATCTATTAATGAAACTGATAAATAAAAAATATAGTTCATAGAATTTAAATAGTCTATTTAAAACAGAAAATGGTTTCTATACAATCTTCTGCTGTTGCCACCTAAAATTTATACTTTAGTTAATTTTAAAAAATCTAATTGTCCGATCGATAAGCTGTTTAATCCGTTGGATTCACAAAAATTGCTTCTTTTATTTGGTATCTTATTTGTAACGATACGACTGATATTTCTAATTTATTTAATTTACTTTCCTCGTTTTAAATAAATGTACTTTTTCTTTTCTTTTTCATTCTGTCGAAAAAAAATTGGCAACAATTAAATTATGGATAAAATTTAAATGGCTAATTTATAAGAAATTAGAAGGTTATTTTTTTTACACTTTAATTAATTAAAAGAAAACTAATAAGAAATTCGAAAATCCGGCTTCGAGGTGCATCAGGGGAGGTCATTACGAACCTCCATGCAAATTTGTGTAGCTCTGCGATCTGTCGAGTCTCTGGATATACATACACAATGACACACACACACACAAACATTTTATTTTATTATATGTATAGATTAAATTCAATATAAATGACAAAAAATATTTTGTATAAAAAAGGTGCTCAAAGCAGCACACAATTATATACAAAAACAATAATACATTTAAGTAATAATAAGTGATGACATGAAAGTGAAATATAAGGCTTGCATATCTTTTGAAACTACATAGTTATTAATAGCTGTGTTCCCACCTGCTGAAGAGAATGACACCGCATAATTTAATTTTTTGGCTTAAATAGTGTTTCACTTTAACTAATTTTCTTATTTGTTAACATTGTTAAATAATTTTTCTTGTTGTTTATTACATTTCACTTTCATGTCATCACTTATCATTACTTAAATATTATATATATATATACATACGTGGAATAATTATAAAAATAACTATGCATATACATATCGGATTTGTGCACATGTTCAAACGACGTGGTAGAAGAATGTACGGTGCAATGCGATAATACTGCATTGCACGTGGACAGACCATGGTCGATAATCTCTGTTGTATTCACGTGAATCTGTTGCATTCAAATTTCATGCATTCAAACATATCCATTGTGACTATATAACAGTCACTCTCGTGTAAGTGTTCATTTCGGCGTTTAATAGAACATATGTGCGAAGTTTAAGAGTAACGAAATCTGTCGCAGAGATTATTCTTACACTTTTAATACTAAAATGTAAACGAAATGAATGCATACTCACAGGAAGAAAAATATAGGCTAGAAAAAAACGCCTCAAAATAAGATAAAGAAAAATGTCTATTGTGCTTGTAGAAAAATTCAATTCAACTGTTCGTAATACAACTACTCCTACTAGAATAGATATAGCAGTCCTTTCTCAACCCACATAACGTGTGATAGCCGAGAAAGATTCCATTTCTGGATTGCTCAAAGATTTGACGATTCGGTAAATGTCTATCAGGAAATCATTACCTGTGCAGCCTCTAAACTGCGTGCAGTCTTTTATCTTCCGACACGGAGTTATAATGGAATTTTGCAAGCATTGCGCCTGTAAAAAAATACGCGGTATTCTAGAAAACAGTTGTCAAGTAATGACTTTATTTTCAGAAGTCTTCGAATGTCGCATGCGGTGCCATCTGCTGGCATTTAAACAAATCATTTCTGGACGCATAGTCTATGAAAAACTGTTCATTTTGTATGTTCTATCCCCTTTTAATGAGTTTTTACATGTTTGTTTTCCTTCGCGCGTGTACACACACACACATAAATATATATACATATGTGTAAAAGTGACATTCTTGTTTGTTTTAAACATATAAAGATCTGTACTTCCAACACACACGGAAGTATACATATGAAATATATAGATATATATCGAGATATTATCATTCATTAAATGATAATTTCACATTATACTATATTTTAATGAAATTAATTCCCCATAAAATCATCACTTTTTTTTTCTTTCTTTTTAGTTCAGACAAGTTTTAGTTTATTATTTTAAAAATTATCACTAAATAAATTTACAAAAAAAAAATCTGTTTTTTTACTAAACTACATTAAATGCAACAAAAGATTAAATTTAATGTTGACAATTTCTGTTTTAGTTACATTATTAATATTTGTTTATTATTTCCTGTTTTAAAATACGATACGTAATAGACGTAAAACCTTCTTTATAATCCGTTATGAAAATTTAAGTAAATGAAATGCATTTTAATAAAAGCATTGGTGTAAAATAATGTCTTTTTATGAAAAGAATAAAAATGCGAATATCATATTTAAGTAATAAAATTATTCATTTTATTTTAACAAAAATATTTTCCTGACAAACGAACACAGATGCATTAATACCTGTAATACGAAGAAATGGGATACTTATTATTCTTCGTTTGCGTATATTAAATAATTTTTTTGAAAACAAAATGTAGAATTTAAAAGTATATGTTTAAATATATGTATTATTTTGTAGTAAATATTAATTGTCAATACATAATTACGGATATTGTATTTGATGTATTGCTTAATTTCTTTCGTATCAATTTGTATCATTTAATATTTATCCATACAATCCATTGAAAAAAGGGGTTTATTTACATTTTTAAAGAAAGAATCTACAGGCAAAACTATGTTTAATATATCTAAGAAAATTTAATACAAACTGAATATATATATATATATATATATATATATATCCTATTTTTAAATTTCACATTTATTTATTTATTTATTCAGAATATTAAATTTATTATTTAATTTTAGTACTTTTTCGAACTATAGGAAAATGTAATTTTTCAAATTATTTAAAAAGATTGTCTTAAATATTTTGCCTAAAACATATTCAGCAAACACATTCATACACGCACATATAATAATAATAATAATAATAATAATAATAATAATAATAATAATAATAATACCATCATTCCAGGAATCAAACACCAGGAATGAAAAATAGAAATAAAAATTGAACAATGTCATATGAAAGTGACGCTTTATATACAGCAAATACATTTAAAAAGTTGATAAATGAAAAAAAAAAAAAAAAAAAAAAAAAACAGAATTTCCTAAAATAATGCTATATCTTTATCAAGGGCCATACCATTAGGGTAAAAGGAAATGTGTATTTTTCGAGACAACTGAAAGGTTAGGTAATAATAAAAAGTCTTTTAGGATGTGAAATATAAAAAAAGAGAAACCAGAAAAATAATCGCCTATCATCATCCATTTGTATATTAATTTTAATGAAACAAGAATAATTTAAAAGTATTGCACGCGATACGGCGGAGATGTATTAAATATAATTTCAATTAAATGGCTAAAAATATATAATTTTATGCTACAAAGGTAGCTAATTATAAATATGTTACCATACAGCAACAATTTTCACTTGAAAATACCCAATATTCAGAAGAGAAGAGACGAGTTGAGTAATTTTAAAGATATCGATTATTTTGTTAGATAATATTTCATGATATTTCATGATATTAATTAAATTTAGTATGAATTTCTTTTTATAAATTATTTGTTATTTTAAACTATTTCATAAAAAATAAAATGAAAATAATATTTATAAATCTTAAAATTCTCTATTAA
Organism: Salticus scenicus; assembly: GCA_963930645.1. Classification (NCBI taxonomy): domain Eukaryota; kingdom Metazoa; phylum Arthropoda; class Arachnida; order Araneae; family Salticidae; genus Salticus; species Salticus scenicus. Next base: position 153,066,041 of record OZ005650.1, read on the forward strand.
TGTTCTAGTTTCATAAATAACCTAACTTTTTAAAGTATAGAAATACTGTTTACTTAATTTAAACTTATGTTATTTATGAACTACTTTCAAAACCAACATTTTAAAGCTAAAATATATATTTAAATCAACAAGTGTTACCTTATAGTAAAATGTATTAATATTAAAGTTGTTGTAATATGCTTAAAATTAAATATGTGTGCAGAATAATATATATATATATATATATATATATATATATATATATATATATACAAAGATACTAAATAAGATATTTTCCTGGGCAGTGTACTTATGATAATATCCGTAAAATCTACATTCATGTTAAACATAGCAGTTTACAATAGCCACCATACTAGTTATTTATTTAATGAATTAGTCTCATGTAGCATTTGAGAAATTATTAATATGTACTTTGTTTAAGACTATTATTGTACGAACAGCCTGATCATGTAATAGGTATAAAATGCAGTAAGTGCAAACAGAAAGATTAATCATAATAATACCTCTATCTAGTAATTGAATTATCTGAAATAGTCAATATATATGATAATCAATATAAATTGAAATCCTCGCTCAGGAATATAGTTGACATAAAATGGTATACTGCATAGTTCTGAATATTATAGCTAAACGAATAACTTGACATGTTACTTTTGCTATAATATATAATTATGTTTAAAAAGTATTTTAGAATAATTTTGTTAAAAGTTATAGTAATTTCATATTACTCTTATCTTGTTTCATCAAACTTATCAGTAAGATAATAATAATAAAGCAGCATTATATAACGATAAATTTTAGTGCAATGAATTTATTTGATTAATTATTTAGTTAAAAAGTATTATTCTAAGTATCGTTAAAAATTCGCTTGCTGCGTAGAAGAATATAAATAATAGATTATACATAAATGTATATAAATGTATTTTACTCTAATTGCATTTTTTATTTATAAATTCGTTTTACATAACAATAAAAATACAAATTGTTAAAACGTATCTCACGTCGTTTCAAATCTACGAGAAATCACACTTTTTAGGTGGATAGTTTCTTGTTACTGAGCATCTTATTTGAAAATGTTCACACTTAAATGTCACACACTAAATTTGATATTCAGATTAGTTCAAAAGTTTATAGTCATTAAAAATCCTATAATATTGACTAATTTTTAGTATAATATACATGTTTTGTAACATTACTTTCTATCATTTGTATATTGACGTTAAAATTTCTCAAACTATCTTTTAGTAAAAATAAGCACGTTGTCCGATTTGCTAGATTCACAATGAAATATATTTAAATTAATTTAAAAGAAAAGCTTGAACAATACCTCTTACATCACTTGATAAAATGAAATTCTTTGTCATCGCTCAACGCTTTGCTTGAATTACATACTATCTTCGGCAGAGAATTTGACAACTAGGAAATTAAACAATTGAATGAACATATTTCTTTTTACTTAATTTTAAAATATCTAACAATCCCAGCGCTTTTTAAAAATTATATGAAAAATTATTAAATAAATAGAAAAAAAATATCACAATAACCGTTGATAAGGGACGCAAGCCGTTAAATAAAAAAAATAAATTTAAGCAAATGTAACTGAAAAAAACAATGGCTAATATCGAATTAAGAAAAAAAAATTCCAGTTCGAAAATCAAAAAAATGTTTGATGAGCTGAACTCTTGAAAGATCGGAGCTCTCTGAGACCTTTGCCAAGCTCTGCAGTCGGTGTCTTGAGAATTATAACGCATTCAGACAAACGAAATAAAATATAACAGAAAAAGGAATGGGTAAAATTGAAATCAAAATGTAATTAAAATAATTAATTTGAACAATTTTCGATGCAGTGCAGCCCTGTGACATACAAATTAGCTCTTTTTCAAGTTTTGTGGTTCTGTGATCAGTGGTATGAACACCAGGGTGTACAAAGTGAGGGAGACATTCCTGTTGATTAATATAGACAAATGCTTAAAGTAAAGTTTTAAATTTAAATCCTTTTTCATTGATAGAAATTTTTAAGTAAGAAAACGATTTAAAGAATCCTTCAAAAATGACATACACAGAAAATTTAAAAGTAAGAAATTTTTCAAATTAAAGGATAATTTTCTTCATTTATTAAGAATGAAAGAATTTGATTTAACTGTGAAATGAACACGTTTGATATTTTTAAACCCACTTGAAAAAATATGTATTACTCAATTACCATACCTTTTATTATTAAAATAATGTACTAAAATCTATTATTGAACTAGAATTTTAATTAAACATTTCTGCAAGCATTGTTGTAATTACATAGAGATTGCAATTATTTTTGTACCGAATCAATACATTAAGCAGCATTTGCCGTTAGGTACGAAATAGAAGGACTTACTTAAGTTTAAATTTAGACTTTTTAAATAGTAAACACAGTGAGTTTCTTAAAAAGCGGACGATCAGTTGTTCTAAGTATATAAGAACGAAAAGAACGAAAAAAAAAAAAAAAAAAAAACGACGTTTTTGGTATATATATATATACATTTTTAAAGCATCTGCATATAAAATTAGGTTTATAAAACTATGAGAAAATTATTAACATTGCAGAGCATGTTATAAAACAACTTAAAACGTTATTAAATTTACATAAATTACTTAAAAATTAAAATTAATTGTATAGTAAAAAATTTGTACATTTAACAGTCAAGTTAATTTTCTTTGTTAATGTAACTCTCAACTTATCATAACTTGAAGATAAACATATATAATTCCCAATATATATATATATATATATATATATATATTATTGTCTTTGAAAATTTAGTTACTGAAAAAAAAAAAAAAAAAAAAAAAAAAAAAAACTAAACTAAACTAAACTTAAATCTGTTTGACCTGATTTGATATTAATATTATTAAATATTCTGGACACTCATTGTTAATGTATCATTATTATTTTTTTATTTTTAAAAATGCATTAAAAATACTTTTTAAAAATTATAACACTACTATTAAAAGAATAAAGGAAGAGAAAATTGTTCATTCGTAATATTTTTTTTTAATTTATTTGTATAAATTTATGAATTAAAAGCTTTGTGTTTTTTTTTTCATAAAACATAATGAACCGATTTTATTAAAGTGAATTATGTTTATTAATAAAACCGTTCCCGAATTACCATAATAAATGACATTTTATTAGTAATTCATTATTTGCATTTTTGTTTTATGATATTTTTATTGTTATACACAATTCATTTCTTTTAACAAAGAAATATTCAAAATAACATACTGAATGTAATTCTAATCATATGAATGAGCATAAAAAAATTCGCTGATTGAAATAAAGGTAGATTTGCCTTTCTAATACAGTTTGTTTAGTTTAATAATTATTTATTAATAAAGATATAACACATAGGAAATAAAAAATGTTCAATCAACACGCTAAGGTTTACTTTGCTGTAAAATAAAATAAAACACATAGATTTTTTTTTTTTTTTTAAATACAGGTAGTGCTTTCTAAGTATCATATCACAGCTGCTACGGACACAATTTTTCCCTAAACCTTCCACCACTTTATTTATACACTAATATTCAATAATGTTTTTTTACGATCAATAAAAGAAAGAACAGCTATATAAATATAGTGGTTTAAGAGTCAGAGATAAAATGTGTGACCTTAGAGCTCCTTCATACGCGTATCAGTCTAATTTTATAAAACATAAATATAAAATATATTTCATAATAAAATTTTATACAATTATATTATGAAATATAATGAAATATAACTCGCTTGAATGTAGATGTGTTGAAACATTCTTTAAGAAATGTTTCTAACGCTTGTAAGTAATATGCGATATATTGGAATTTATAAAAATACTTCTCAAGTATGTTTTTGCGAGTATCAGGCGATAAATCGTTCATTCTTAATATTTAAGGCATAATATATCATAATAAAGAGAGAAAATTAAGGCACGAGTATAGAAAGTTATTTCTGGGAATATCATTTAAAAAAAATTATATATATATATATATATATATATACAATCTTTAACAACAAAAAAAAAAAGACGCACAAAGAAGGAATGACCCAAATGGGACAGAAATTCGTAGATATTATGCACATGTGGAGAAAAACAATTGATTACAGTTTCAGAAAATTTGAATGATTTAATCAAGAGAAAGGGCCTAACAAAGTAAATAAGTCAATAACGCGTTGGTCCACTTGTGGCCCTTATGTACGCAGTTATTCGACTTGGTATTAATTGATAGAGTTGGCAGATGTGCTCTTGTGAAGTATCGTGCCGAATTCTGTCCAACTGGTGCGTTATATTGGCAAAATCCCGAGCTGGTTGTAGGAACCTTTTTATGATGCTCCAAATGTCCTCAGTGGAAGCGAGATCCGGGTACTGAGCTCAACCCAATTTCACTCAGCCGCCTATTAATGGTCTTTGAAGTCACTGAAATACCAGTTGCACGTAGGATCGATGATAATGATGAAATGGAGCTTTCAGTAACGCTTTGACGATTTACTGGTTCTCACTTTCTCTCCTCTCTTCAGGCCTACCGCTTACGAAATAATGTAAAACAAAACTTGACAAAATATATATGAACGATTTACTTTATTTATTTATTTATTTAATTTTTATTTATTTATTTATTTATTTTTAATATTTAAAAATGTCTAAAATGAGGCTTAAAATGATGTATAAGAAAATAAACGTAGAAAAAATTTCTTTAAATATAAATCCCTAAAAGAAATTTATTTCACAACTTTTTATGTAAATAAAAATGTACAGAAATTACTGAATGTTGAATTTAAAATTAATTATTAACGTACAGGAATATCATTTTCTAATACTATCGCCTGTGCATGTTTGATGTTGAATAAGAAAATATAAATAAATAACATTGAAAGATCAAAACTGTATATTAATGGGCAAGCATGGAATTTATGGTACACTTTTAAAATATTAATATAGAGAGTAGAGGGTTGAAAATGGTGTCATTCGAAAGGTATAATTTGCCAGATGTGCAGAATTATTTTTTTACGATTATTTTTTGCAGAAATATTTTTTTACAAAAATTATTTTTTACGATATCAAGAAGGTATTTAACCCGATCAGGTTATCGTGTGTCTTTGGAGACACGAGCCATTTTTCTTTTGCTTCATCCCTCAGAATTCACATATGTAAGAAATACCATATGTGAATGCATCATGTACATGAATTGTCCCTTAAAAATAACTTTTTTAAACTGTATTATACAATTTTAATTTTTAGATATTTTAATTTGTTGAAAAGATATGAATATTTTAGTAAATTCCTGCATTGCATGGAAATAGGTCTATTTCTGATGAAAAATGAATATTTGTTTATTTATTTATTTATTTTGTAATACTCATTGTTTACATTTAAAGTAAAGTATTCAAGAGTGTTCAAGAATTTTATCAGATTTTCCTTTTTCATTAAAATAACTTGGTCTAACATCGCTTGGGTCTTCAGCGACCCATGAAAAACTAACTAGGTGCCAAAAAAAGTGATAACCTAATCGGGTTAAAAATACTTTTATTTTTTATGCATATTTCCATTTACAAGTTTTCCTTTATATTAAAAGATACCTAAATTAGAAAGCTGTTAAATCTGCCAGTTTCTGAAAACTCAAACAAAACCATAGACACAGTAATTTGTATGAAGGAGCATTGCTATACTCTCAACTACAGATAATTTATTCTACGTGTTAGATGGTAGAAATTTGAGTGAAAGTGTGATATTTTGAAAGATTATATGTTGAAAATATGCACAAGTTAAAAAATTATTTGATTTATGAGAGTTTTATTTATTTTCTAATTTTCTTTTAAGATCTAATTTCTTTCGTTCTCTCACTCTCTCTCTCCCTCTTTTTTTTTTTTTTTTTTTTTTTTTTTTTTTTTTTTTTCGTGTGTGATTTACGTCGACTTTAATTTGAAGACATATTTTTAAGCAAAAAAATTATGCATTCAAATTAACTGAAATTGACTACTTATTATTATTATATTTTTTAAATAGATTAATTACCATACGCAAGACAGTCCGTGGGGGCAAGCAAAAGATTTCCTATGTTAATCGTCCATACGATTTTTTTCTATTGTTGTCGTTGTTTTTTCATACATAAGTTACTGTTTGCGTGCGTTAGAATGAGTTATTTTTCCTGAAAATTTAGTAAAATTTTAATTTTAAATTTCAAAATTTTGGAAAAAATAAAATTACAAACATTTAATTCCAATGGAATGATATTCATTTCAAAGGAATAAATATGATATCTGCCGTCCTTAGAGAAAAAAAAAATAATAAAAGATCGCCAAATTATCTGGCGAACATACTTAATTACTCACAAAAATCATGTTATTTTAATAATGAGCAATCAATAATATGAAACAATATATATATATGTATTACGAAAATATACTTCTGGCATTATATGATTTCTTATTACGTTTTTGATCGCCAAATACGCAAAACACCAAGAATGAACAGATATCAAATTTATGTCCCCATTTCGTTTCTAGAGTTTTGAAAATTAAAATTAAAATTTTGTCAACTTGACAGGAAAATAAATTAATCTAACAGATGTGCACGATGTTTAATTATACCCAAATATGGGAATAAAATCGTAAAATAATTTTTCTCAATTTTTAATAATTTTTTACAAAAAATCTAGTGGACGATTTACATATAAAATCTTTTCTTTTGCCCCAACGATGGTCAGTGACGTCACACTTCGCTTGCGTATATATATAATAAATATATTATATGTTTTAGATATATATTGCGTACATATATCTACATATATAAGAAGAAAGTTTAAGATCTGAAAGATCGGTCTTCGATGAATCTACACATTTTGAGATTTCGTTGCATTTCAGTTAACTAAATTTGACTACTTATTTTTAAAAAAGTGAAAGTGTTAATAGATTCTGCACGTATAAGAAGAACGTAGAAGAAAGAAATTCAGTTTCCGATTCACTATGGATTTACACGTATTGTGATATCCTTGCATTTGAATTAAGTGAAATTGACTACTTATTTTTTGAAAAAGAGATTTATTTTCTATCCTCGGAATATATAAATAAAAAATTATAAGATTAGGAAAAAAATTAGATTTTCGGTTTTCAATGAAGTTACACGTTTCGAGATTTCCTGAACTGAATTCGATCATTATTAGAAAATATCTGTCTTTTCGAGTTCGAACGCTGTACTTTATAAAGCAATGGACTTAATTCAACCGAACTTGATATTTGGTTGGACCTTGATTTCAATATCACCCAACACGTTGGGATGTCCTCTCATTTCAGGAATGGCTCAACATGTACAGTGTACCAAACATTGCATACATTAAGTACCAAACATTACATACATTAAGGAGTACATTAAGTAAAACTGCTGATTCAGTTTGAGTGCATATCAACAAACAATTACCGCAGCTGTATTGAAATTTAATTCCGTATAGAAGAAGGCAATAACTTTGCTTTGACTTGCTTTGAAAAACTGTTTTCGAGTTTCGAACAATAGGTGATGCTAGTAAATATTATACCACTAAGACACTGGTACATAAGAGAGAGACATTAGTTACTCCAAAGACACTATTGCCATAAAAACTAGCTATGAACCTATTTGACTTTCCAATTACTTAGTTGTTTCCAGGACCTGACTAATTAGTAGACTGAATCTCTCATCATTACGCTGCTTTCATTATAAAGTATAGGTTCGGAAAATAGTTAAAATATTTTACGTTGTACTAAGTGCATATTTTGGAAATATTCTAGTTCTATTAACTTTATAAGAACCGACATGTTTTAATCTTCATATAAAATCAATATTTATTTTATAGTTAACCTTTGATCTTTTGGGAATCCCTTAAATATATACATATACATACATACATATATATATATATATATATATATATATATATATATATATATATATATATATATATATATATATATATATGTATATACTGACCCAGCTTGAGAAATTTCATACTATCACCCTTTACGACACTGATACTTACTTGATTCATTGAAATACGAAAATTTAAATGTATGTCACAATATATTTTTTAAAAATATCTGTTTAAAGAATTAATGAATTTTACATGAAATTTGATTTAATATTATTTATCTAACATTTTTATAACGTTTTATACAAAATATATATTTATATCTTTTTATAGTTAAAATTAATCCTTATCCAGCTCATTTGACCAGCATTGTTTTCCTCTATCACTTGAACATATACATACATATACACACACATTTCCATTAATTATTTATATCTTGTATGCTAAAATGTTCTATAGTCACATTTTTTTTTTTTTTTGTTTTTTACAAATTTGTGCGTTATATATATATTCAAATTTATGTTGTGAAATATATATTTAGAGATTGTTTTTTAAGTTTAACTGCCTTTACACCTATAAATCACGTAAAATAAATTTTAAACTCTCTTTAATGAAATTTAAAAAAAGAACATTATACAGTTTTAAGTCTGTTATGTGTTATATATTTCCATACCTAGGTTAGGAAATATGCATGTATAAGATGTCGAAAATTACATGTGTCTATGTATGAACATGCTCTCTGTCTATTTTTATAGATAAGGCTGATTTCTCAAAAACATGCACTTTATGATGCACTGAAATTTTTATGTTCTTTCGTTAAAATTTAGCGAAGAATACGATAAATGTTTTTCTCTAACAGGATACACACTGATGTTAAATAAAGTGTACTAAATTTGCTACATATATTCTATTAATATAAGTTAAATATTGAAATATAAATTTGTAAGATGATATTTAATTTATTTCTATGAAAAACAATATTAAAATCCTTTCTAGAAAACGTCATTAAATTAAAAGAATATGAGGGCAATCTCAAAATTAAGGACGGCTATAATTTAAGAAATCCTCACTCCATTTTTTGTATAGTAGTTACATCATTCTATAGATTGGAAAGTGCTTATTTTTCTAGATAATTGACTTTCAAGTCGATGTATTTTTGAAGATGCATTGCAGTTTCAGTATGCGCATGTGATACCAGTTTGACGCCATGTCCTTATTAAGGAAGCGTTCAACCTTACCTTTACACATCCTTAGACAAGAAGCGGCGTATAAACAAATGATCCTTCAAATTAGACAACAGATGGTGTCACTCGGTAACCTCAACCTACGGAACCGTTTTGTCAGCAATTGACGGTTTACCGCTCCGTACTTCGTCGCGAATTTCAGTACGACCGTTTACAAACTTTCTTAAAAAATTACAAAGATTTTTCAGATTCATGCATGACTGTCAATCCACTTCAAGGAATTGGCGATAAAATTCCTCCAGGTTAACGGCTTTGCGTTCAAATATCGAATAACTGCGCGAAATTCACCTGTGATAAACGCGTTCAACGTCATTCTACTTATAGCACTGTGGAGAACAACTGTAATAACACTACCTCTACATTCCCACGGAAGAAGGACAGTTTACATTTGAGATTTCCTTCCTATAGATAACTTTTTGTTTTCGTTACCTAGAATATTGATATTAAAAAAAATATATTATTTGTAACATTTTTTTGCACATTATATATTTACTAACAAACAGTAAAATGTTGCAGTAAAGTTCCAACAGAATAAGGAGAATTTTGCACCTAATGATAAATTTCTACACTGCCTTCGTATATATTGATTTCTAATATGGTTGTTTGGTTGGATTTATTGTTTCACTAGTGCTACGCTATGGACAGTTGGCGACGATTAAAATATAATTATAAAAGTTAAAAAAAATATTTAAAAAATATATATAATTCAAATATATTTATAAAATTTTAAAGACTAAAGTAACTGACTGAGACTGTAACTGTCTGAAACTCACCCCTATGGATGTTTTATTAAGAAGAATAAACATTATTAATTTGTACAAGTTCATTTGACCTATAAAAATATTTTGTTTAATGATTTGCTGGTAATCTGTTAATGTGCTTTAACCTCAAATTTAATAAGATAATATTTTGAAAGGTTTATTATAATTACTTGCTAATGAGTTTGATTGAGAGAAAAATTTCTGATGTTCAGATTACAGTTTTTTACACACAAATGTTAAAACCTTTAATTGTTTCTTTTTTTACTACATTTTTGTATTGCTACATTAAATTTCTAAAAGTAAACAGGTTAATAATCTGTTTTTTTTTTTTTTTTTTTTTTTTTTTTTTAATATAACTAATATGAGATATATACATAAAAATTGAAATATATGAAAATATATACAGTAGGCAGCCAAATTATTGAAGTACTAGCAGAATTCCTACTTAAAAAATGGGCACTTAATACTGTTTTGTTAAGTACATATTTGTCGAGTCGTGATCTTACTTATGAAATGCTTATAAAAAAGTAAGTTGTTGGTAAAAATTACCGATTACACAAAAAAAAAAAAAATTATTTATATATATATATATGAAACGTGTGGATGTGTGCTTCAATAATTTTGCAGCTGACTGTATATATATATATATATATATACATATAATAAAATAAAATATATAAATAAAAAGCTGATTGTCTTGAATTAAATGTATATTCCCAAGCCTAAAAATATTATAAACTCATTAAAAAATAAATACCTTTTATGTTTAGAATAACTTGCTTTTGTTTTATGAGAATACGATACATTATCTAATTTAAGTAAAATAGTTTTTTAAACAACTCAAGTTGTTTTCACGCACTTCCGTATCGTTTTAGCAGAATATGTTTTTAACTAAAAATATTTAGCATTTTGCAGATACAGTACTGTAGAAGATAAAATATTTTCATTAAAAGAATAATATGATAGTCTTTATTAATCTAGGACTAGATACTTTAATACTTACTCGTGTCCAATTTAAAATATTTCCAAGCAATTTTTAAAGATCGTAGGGAAAAACATTATCTCTAACTGAACAGGGTACAATCTTCGGATTATTCTTATCATACATAAAGTAGCATTAATCTAATTATATTTCCTCAGTATGGAAATATTTACTTTATTAAAGCCTTTTCAGGAACTAATAGCTGTCGTAAAGATTTCCATATTTAATTTTGCAAATTCCTGGCGAAGAAAACATTGTCTCGTGATATCATTTTTGGAGTATAAATAGGATTCTACACAAATATTAATAAGTTACCAGGAACATAAAAGGAAACCTGTTATTAAATAAATAGGAACTGACATATACAAATTAATATATTTCAAGTGAAAATGATATAATTAAGATTTTAAAACGCAAGTTAAATATATTTAAGTTGTTTATTTATCTTTAAATTTTAAACTTTAATAAATATTTGCTTACACATTTTCTAAAATGACTTATATAGATGATTTGATTTGAATGGGTAATATTTATGCAAAACCGTACACGTTATTTGTGCGCAGAAAGAATTCAGAAACGTTAGAGTGTTCTTCTCTACGTATACTAAAAGAATATGTGTATGTGTGTGTGTGTACGTCCGTCTCTCTACAGGTAAAAGGCTGGCCACAGAGTCAAAGACTTTTGTCCAAAATTTCATTTTAATATCCTCTGATGAACCTTTAAACCTGCTTTCCAAACTTTTGATGATTTTATAAAATTAATTTTAAATATAGAAATTTCTGAAATGATCGACTCTGGAGATACAAACGTTAATATAAAGATTCTTTCCATGACACATTAGCCCAATTGGTCAGCGCGTCATGCTTATAATGCGAAGGTTGTGGGCTTGCTCCTCCAAGAACCAACGTGTCACTTTTTGCAGATAATTATTAGAAAATGTACCAAATGAAATAAAAACTTTCAGTAACTTCACAGTATCGTTAGTTGTATGGATGACGAGAAAGTGATAGCAAACAAAGTTAAATTCAGAGGTGTGTTCGATGCTTTGTAGGCAAACACCTGATCGCAAAGCTACAGAATTTTACATAAAGGTACGTTTTATCCTCTCCTGATGCAAATCTGAGCCCGATTTTCGAATTTGCGATTAGTTATTTTCTTTAAAAATCAACTATTTATTGAAATTGAGTACATTGTCTGGTGCTCCATCTCTTGTCATAGAAAGGAGTTTATAATCTATCGAGAGATGTCTGTCAGAAAAAGGTAGTTCTTGAATAATAACAGTGCCGCTTATTGTTCACATAACACCTAAATTGAAAAGTCGGTTACGGCGTAAATGCAATCAATGAAAACACGGAATCGATATTGCGTTGGCGGAGACAATTTCAAAGGGCATTTTTTTTTCTATTTATAAAAAATACAATGATTAATGTTTTTTGAAAATTCCTTTAAATATAGTGACTTGCAAATAGCCAAAATTCTCTAGGAAATATATAAAGGAAAAATAAAAGAATACATGAAAGAAAATATTTCATCTCTATATAATTTTATATTTTTTCGATCTTTATCTACTGTCTTATGAAAGAGGCAAAATATGTATTTGAATATATTGTTTTGTATTTAAGCTTTTAAACTTAAAAAAAAAAAAAAAAAAAAAAAAAAAAATCTTCACACACCATGTCACAAATCGTGCAAACTTAATGGATTAAAACTTCGGGTACAAAAAACACGTACTAAAAACTTGGAGGCAAGAGTTTTGAATCCCGAACTAAAACTTTTCTTGGAAATCGAATAACGCAAAAGAAAATAGATACTTTATATCTGACTAAAAATTTAACTCACAAATACTTTGACTGTATTCAACATAAGTTGACGCATTACTAAAATAACTCAAAAAGAAGAATACGCCAAAAAATAATGAAGCTAATAACACAGCAACTTTATTCTACACTAAATCAGAACGAGAACTATAAAAAGAAACCAATCTATTTGTTGCCAGATTCAAAAAGACTAAATAATATCTAAAAGTTTATGTCAGTCATTTCCTTACAAAGTGCAAGACTGAAAGACAGGAACTGAAAAACCTGAGGGGTGAAATAACACTACCAGTCAATAGGACAGCTGCATGTAACAGCCAAACAGAACGGGACAAAAAAAAAGGAGACAAAAATAAATAAATAAATAAATAAAATAAATCCAAATCATGAAAGGACTTTATTTATTTATTTATTTATTATTATTATATTTATTACAATATTTTGTTTTATTTATTTATTTAACAGAAAGAAAAGAATATATATTTAATGAACCTAAACAAGTTTTTCCAAGCTAAAGGCAGAAAAGTGGAATGAGATTTTTCATTAGCAATTTTATCCTAATTTAGAGATTAAGATGGATAACTAAATTTTTCAGGAAATCTAACTCGAAACATAACCTATATTGTATTTTTAATAAAAATAGTTCTATACCATCCTTATAAATTCTACTTATCTTGCTAATGAGTTCTAAAAGGCCCTATTAGAATTCTAGATATTTTTCCATATTATCGTGGTTAATCTTATTTAAAATTCTCTGCAAATAAATGCAAACTCAAGAAATAAGTTTTTGCAACCATAATCTTGGTTTATGACCCAATTCTAGAAAATAAAGCTAGAATTTATCGCAATGCGAATGATTCATAATATCCATAATGTTCATAATTTTGTTTTAACAACTAGAAAAGTATTAACCAGAAATTCTCTATTGACTAGAAATTCTGTCTGCCATATTTGACACCTTATAACCATAACTCGTAAATCTATATTTCTAGTTTAGGGAACAAGAAAATGTCTACTTAGTCGTTATAGATAGAAGTGGTATGTATTTTTCTCATTCAAAATTATCAAAATATGATGATGTATTTTGCAGCAGCCTACTTTTTTTAATATTACATAATTTGAAATTTTTATGTCCGCTTTGGGAAATAAACCTGAACAAACATCCTAATACATCTTCTGTTATAAAGCTATAATTAAAAAAAATATAATAATAATAAAAATAAAGCAAAATATAAAAAATATAAAAATAAAAATAAATGAACTTTTATTTCTAGTAAAAGTATATCCATATTTATTTGTGTAAAAATATGATAATTTATTTATCGTTGTAATAAAAATTCGTGAAAAATATACAATACACTTAGGTTAAATCTTTATATTATAAGAGAACCAAAGCAATATATATATATATATATATATATATATATATATTACAGCGTCTACTTTCATTTTTAAACATTTGCCTCAGTATATTTCCTAAACATTTTAATAGAATAATTAAAATATGTCTAAATTTTCTAAAGCAAATAGAAATAGAAATACTTTTAAAAATGTTTCAAAGGATTTTCAGTGAAGTAACTTGATAAATCACATTAAATAAATGTGATTTTACATACCCAAATATTCAATGTATATTTATTTTCAGCTTTCAAGATGCATAACATTTTTATTATTTAGTGGTATCCTGATATATTTTGTTAGTTATTCTTCCAATCGCTTCTGTCCCCCACACACTTTTTCCTTTATTAAATCAATTAGTCAATTTTCATTCGCTATCACTTACACGTCATTTACAACGCCACAGAATATTTTGCCTATTTTTCGAATTTTCGTTTTATTAAAATGTGCATTTTTATATTATCTTTTCTTATTTCTAATAAAAAAGCCTAATTATAATGGTTTTTAAATGAAAACGTACATCATCCTTTAACATTATTGATCTGTGTAAATAAATCCACCTATTTCGGCATTTATTATTTTTGTTTGGTAATGGACATTTCAACGCAAAATCTTTTATTTTAGAATGTATATATATGTATTAATATATATATATATATAAACTGAAATATTATCTTAAATAATAATTTTATATATAAAAATACTCAATTTTTTTTACTTATAAATCTGGGCAACAGCGACATAGTATTTTTTATAGCCTCATACATTTTCTCTTTCAATTTCAATCAATGGGAGAAGAAATTCAATAGATTTGTTTGCCAGGAATAAAATGTTTTTTTTTTTTTTTTTTTTTTCTCCCTGTATTGAATAGAAAGAAACAACAAACGCATTTCTTTGTTTCTAAAAAGAATTATTTTCAGCTTTCAAGATGCATAACGATTTTTATTATTTTGTGTTATCCTGATATTTTTTGTCATTTATTTTTAAGGCAATATCAATATATAATAAAAGATATATATGGGAATATCATATTAATAGTTAGCTGTATTATTTTTTTTCTTTCTTTTATATTCATGTGGATTCGTAAAAGAATTCAACTTCTAGTTTTCGATGGATATACACGTTCTAAGAATTTTTTTTTTAATTGTCCGTCAGCGTGTTTACGACAAAAATTTTTCGTGACTGTATCTAAGGAGCTATCCTAACAGCACATCTTCGGGATATCCTCCTCGGGATGACCTCCTCGGGATATCCTGTGGATGTGAGGACATCCTGTTATGGATAAATATGCTGTTAGGTTATTTTTCCTACTGCAGAGGATATCATATTAATTTATATGACAATTCACCTTAACATAAATTAGTGTCTGTCAACATTTGTTGCCGATTGCTCAACAGGTGGAGCTGCTATACAACGATTTCTGCTCTTTCAGGAAAAGCTATATCTCCGGAACTACTTCATGAAATACATATGTTTATATACAGACACACCTTGGCAGGAATTAGTGCCTATCAAAATTTAGTGCTAATCGCTCAACAAGTGGTTCTGATACACATATATTTTTGCAATTTCTTGGAAGACTATCTTTCGTAAACTACTCCACACAATTGCTTATAAATTTATAGATAAATGCACCTTGTTTGTTTTTGTCAATAATTAGTTTATGTCAACATGTGTGACAATTGTCAACAGGTGGCGTTGCTATACAGCGATTTTTGAAATTCAAGGGAAAGCTGTTTCTCACTCCCTGTTGCGTATAAGCGAACAAATTTGATATATAAAAAGGGCATAATCAAACATTATGCTGATTAAACTGGGTGCATATCAGCCGATAGTTGGCGTTGCTATACTGAATTTTTTCTCGTGATCGGAAAAAATGTTATCTGCGTAGTAAAATAAAATTTCTGTTGGGCATTTAGTGTTATATCTATCTGAGGTGAAAATCGTCTGGATTCATATTGGATTAAAAAATAATAATAATTTATTTGTACTACGTGAATTTGTATCGAAAAAAAATTATTTTGTGATGGACACAAAATACTATATATTTTTAATGTTTTCGTTGTTTCATTTTTTTAGTACTTGTATCATATTTTACATTGACACAGAGAGAGAAAAATAATGAAATTTTTTCTATTAAAAAAAAAAAAAAAAAAAGAAACATTAAATGGGTTAAGTGAAATTCTTTTAATCATAAGAAACAATTTAAATTATTTTTTTACTTTCCCTTACCCATATGTATGGTAGAGAAAGTATTCCTTTGTAGTAAATTTTTTAAAGTGAGTTTTTTGTTATATTTACATGTTTTGACGTCACATGAATCCGAAAAACATGTTTTTAGTGATTGATCTTTCTGTGTGTGTGTGCGTGTGTGTGTGTGTGTGTGCGTGTCTGTATATGTGTCTGTCTGTTATCAGCATAGTTCAAGAACAAATTATAGAAAAATGTCCAACTTTAGTATTCTAAATGTATATCATATAGGGATGCTACACTAAACTTTTTGTTGAGATCAAGCAAATGGCTCATGTACAGGGGCATCCAAGAGAATTCAAATGCATTGTGTATGGAGAAATTTATGGTATGTAATGTAGCCTCTGCAGGCTCACTTAAACGAAACGGAAAAAAAATATATTATATGCATAAAAATATGTTTTGTGTAGATTACGGTATAAAAATCATTCAGTATTCGTTTACAGTGTTACCCCAAATTATTTGGAAATAGTAAGAGATGTATTGGAAATTGTTAGAATTGTAATTCCTTTTGTGTTAGATGTTTTGCAAATCTGACTAAATTTAATCACATAATATTGTTTATAGTGCCTAATGATTATAGACAATATACAGCGCTACCCAATTTTTTTTTTCCTATTGGATATACTTGATGGATGTGCTTTGCTACATATTACTATGTCGACGAACACTGCTCAGAAAGGAAAAAAATATTTTTTCATACCCATACTGTAAAAAATGTATTTTTTAAAGTTCTATTTTCTTGTGATATTATGCGTTTTGCATAATATCCCGTTTTAACGTGCCCTGAGTCCAGTCCTGCCTAAAGTCCAGTTTTTAGCGGTTGGTCTGTATGTATATTTGTTATCAGCGTAATATAAAAACAAATAACTACAGGAAATAAAAATTTGGTATTTTGAAGGTTGTGTTAGGTTTCCATTTAAAAATTTAATCAAGATCGTCAAGTTTCAAGGAAAATTAATAACAGCCTTGATTTTATTTTTAAATACTGATATGCATTATAATTGAACGAGGGGTTAAGGTGTGGTTCCCCCTCACCTCACAAGAAACACACACACACACAGAATTACATGTCAAAAAAAAACTCTTATTAAACGTAATTTAGGTTATATAGAAAGTGCATCGAGCTTTATTATCTTACACTATTCATTTTAAGGCTTAATATGCAATCTATCTTTTACAGTATTGAAACGCAAGGTAAGAGAAAGTCGTGTGAGTGACATACCGGATTATTTTACTTTATTTTAGTGTTAGATTCAAACATTTTAACTATTCATTAACAAGATAAATTGATAATAATAAAATATAATAAAATATCTGTTCTGTTTATAAAAATCGTGTTGTTCAAATGTTTAATATCTAATTATAATTATACTGTTCATAGTAAGCGAATTTAAGACAAACAACGGAACTGTTTCAAATGCTAATCGCCGATTTTCTTGAAAAAAAAATATATATACAGTCGGTAACAAAAGTGTCCAAACACTAGCGAAAATTCCTATGTAAAAAAAGTACACTTCATACGGTTCTGTTAAATAACTCCTTATCGAATCATGTTCTTAGATTGACTAAGAAGAGGATTCGACAAGGATTTATTTAACAAAACCGTATGAAGTGTACTTTTTTTACATAGGAATTTTTGCTAGTGTTCGGACACTTTTGTTACCGACTGTATATAGGAAATAGTTCACATTGTACTTAATTCACTGGTAAAAAATTTAACTCCTGAATCATAACACAAATGCCGCAGAAAAGTGTTAAATTTTATGTTTTCTTCGTCAACTACAGTCGGTAACAATAGTGTCCGAACACTAACAAAAATTCCAATGTTAAAAAAAAAGGCACTCCATACGGTTTTGTTAAATAAATCCTTGTCGAATCCTCTTCTTTGTCAGTGTAAGTACATGATTCGATATGAATTTATTTAACAGAACCGTATGAAGTGAATTTTTTTTACATAGGAATTTTTGTTAGTGTTCGGACACTTTTGTTACCGATTGTACAAAAAAAAAAAAAAAAAAAAAAAATCATAGCCAAATTACATTAAAACAGGAATAAACTACTACGTCAGAAACGCCAAAGAAAAATTATTGAGGTGCATACAGTTGTTTCGGTAGCCTAAAGCGTACCGTCTCCAGTGCAAAAAGAATTCTCCTGCTATTACAAATTACATTAACCCTCGTTTAATGCTGCCAAGAAACTAAGGACATAAGATGAGGGAGTTTATTGTCACACTGGGGCGAAGTTCTGTGCAATTGGTGACGTCTAGGATTCACACTTAGATGCGGTTCAGGATATTGAGTGGGTTTTTATGTTGCGCTAATGCTACCTTTGGACAATTTGTATTAGGTGTGATAAGGAGTCACGCTATTACAATTTTGGTCATCTTAGGGTGGGGAGGGGACAGCTCTCTCGCTTCGATAAATCCCAGAGATATCAATTTCAGAACAAGTAAGACATGGGAACCAAGACCGATTTTACGTGTACAGTCGGTAGCAATATTAATACAGCACTAGCCTATGATAAAGATGTGCACCTGACACCGTTTTGCCACGATCAAGTCACGATCTCAGTCTTATGCTGTTTATAAAAAAGTAAGTTGATGATAAAAATTAATGATCAAACTAATATATATATATATATATATATGTGTGTGTGTGTGTGTGTGTGTGTGTGAGAGAGAGAGAGAGTGTGAAAAATATGTGCCCCAATAATTTTGCTGCCGACTGTACCAGCCTCCATCAGTCCACGCAACGGTCTTCGGACGGCTCGGGTATCGAATTCGCACCGATGCTGTTGTCGAATGTAAGTTGGTTTTGACGGGATGGATACACCCCTCGGAGGTATTAATTTCGGAGCATGAAGAACATTACAGCCGAGATCGTTTGTACACGCATCAGCTACTACTTAAATACACGATGATCTGTCGTCGACTCGAGTATTCAGTCCGCAATCTACTAATTATGAGCTCGTCATCTGCATATCAGGAAATTAAAAACCCTATATTTTTATGTTATATGGAATAATTTTATTAATTTTATGCATTCCTTGCTTGAAGAATTAAAATTTTTCATAATGCAGAAATGGCCACGACAACATAATTAATAGTTTGCCGAGCTCACCAGTGGAAGATTACTCGAACTGTTCGAAATTTGTACTGTAAATTAATGATGGCTTGTTCACGTAAAATCCGTCGTTGTCTCAATGTCCTACATGATCCGATATTAATACCACTGTTGATTAGGTAAGTGCAAAGCCATCCCCTCCGAGGAGTGTAAAAATGATGATGGCATATCTCCGAACATATCTTTTGTGCGACATAAAACCAACTCAACATCAATATTGCAAAGATTTAAAATAATGTAAATTAAATCTTACATTTATTTTTAGACTTCGTTACATTACGTTACATTTACAATGTGAGTGAGAAATTTAAACATCGCTCTGTTGCTGCGCATTTGGTATTTGACAATGTTAGTTCGTTGGATTTAACGTCGCACTAACACTGCGTTATGGGTAATTGATAACGGTCTGGGTACTTGGCGAAGATCTGGACGATCATCTACATCAGATTAACCGCTCTAGCAATCATAAATAATGAATAATGTTATTTATTATTTCAGGCGTCTGCCCCTCATTAAATTCTTGTGCATTGTCAAGTGTTCGACTTTATATGAAGTTTCTTGGTCTAGCAAAGCAATATAACATCTACACATTTTAATCTTTCTAACATGAAATTTGCAAAAATACAACCGTCAATCGCGCGATTATTTAGAGATATTGCAGACGTACTTTCATTTTTACTAATTTTTTATAGCTTTTCTATAGCGACAGCAGCTAATATTTTAGGAGAATACTATTCACGATTAAATCTTACGCCAGTAATGTTTTCATGAAAATCGGTGATTAGCACTTGAAAGAATTTCCTTGTAAGTTTAGGAAATTATATTCACCAATAAATACATTTTTATTCACCTATTAAACAAAACAAAGAATTAACAATAAATATAATTGCACATTTGTGTGTCTATCAGAGTCTTGGAGCTCATACAGTCGGTTACAAAACAATTCGAACGCTAGCAAAAATTCCTATATAAAAAAAGTACACTTCATACGGTTTTGTTAAATAACTCCTTGTCGAATCATATTCTTAGTCAGTCTACGAACATGATTCGATAAGGATTTATTTAATAGAACCGTATGAAATGTACTTTTTTTACATAGGAATTTTTGTTAGTGTTCGTACACTTTTGTTACCGACTGTACTACTGATCTCAGAACAATACTGATACAGGGTTAGCGAGGGTCAAGCACGGGTGTTTATTTTTCTTTCTTTCATTATTTGTTTCATTTCCTTAAAATCGTTCTTTCATTTCAGTCATATGCTTTGCATAGCAACGGCTGTTACACTCTTTATTTATCATTTATTTATTTATTTCTTTTGAAAGAAAAACATTGTTGTTTTATTTATTCTATTTGCCGAAATCAAATGGCAATACGTAGAGAGAGCGAAAGCTGGAAAAAATACATGGTGACTAAACTTAAATATTTGTTAGATACTAAGGTACAGTCATCTTTATAGTAGGAGTTCATGAAAACTAGCAGCTTCACACATCGTCCAATAAATACTCATACTAGAGAGTCCGGGAAAGACATTGGTGTATGCAGTGGGAATTAGGAATAAAGTGTGCGGGATAGATACTTCCGTAGATCCGAAGCGAAGTTGAAAACGATTTTAATAGAGTATTTTTTTAATTTTCAATTTAAAATGTTATAACAAAAATTGATTCCCTTTTTTTTTTTAATTTATTTGTATGTAGCGAGCAACGAAGCGGTCTAAGCCTACTAGTAATTCAATAGTTAAACGCATAAAATTCGAATAAAAGCACAAAATTGGAAATCCTTACATAGAATCAAGTATTTTCTAAAAGAATAAATAGTAACAAAAAAAATTGTAGTTTTTTAAATTAAAATCTTCTTGTGGTCATTATACGTTTTTGATAGTAATATTTTGTATTGCATAAAGGTACCTTGTAATTAAAATAAAAATTCTAAATCCATTTTTTTTTTTTTATCTCAATTTTATAACAATTATAATTTAGTATTATAATTTGTTTCTTTTTCTTTTTGTATGTTTTCCTTTTAAATTATCTTTGTAAGCGTATTTTGTGATACATAATCTTCTTTAAGGGATATTCCATGGAAATGTTAAATTAAAATAATTCGAAAAAAAAAATGGTATATGATAAAATAATAGAAATTATTTTTGATTGCATTAAATGATAAAAAATTATTAATTAAAATAACTAGTTACCTGTTACCGATTAGGTAAAAAACAAAATAAGTACAATGTACGCATGAGAATTCAAATAAACTTTCAGTCTCAATTATATTAAACAAACTGCAAAATACAAAATAATAATAATAATAATAATAATAATAATAAATAACTAAATAAACAATAAAATTATAACATATTGTAGGAATTTAAAATCTCCAAACATTAAAATTTTATGCATGAGAAACTAACATCGACAATTTCTCTCTTTCTTTTATTTCCCCCCCCCTTTTTTTTTCAGTATATTTGCACTTTTTGAAAGACAAGTTCTCATACCTAATATATATATACCTATGTATATTTTCTGCTTAAATACAATCTTAAGCAAATTCTATTTTGGAATGATATCTTTAAGACACATGCTTTATTTATTAAAATTACTTATCCAATATTAAGTTTCATATTTCGCAGAAGTCATTCATATATCACTCAGAAGTCATTCAGAAGTTTTTTTTTTTTCTTTCTTTCTTTCTTTTCATATTTGAGGAAGTTTCAGGAAAGTTTACGTTGAAATAGAAGCACAGAATAGAAGCATTTTAAATAAACTTAAAAAATAAAAACAAATCAATTTATTTTCAATATTAAACTTATGATAAAAATGCATTTATTTTAATTTTTCAAATAGTATTTTTAAAGGAATTTTTGCTTCATACAAAATCCGTAAACTTAAAATAAATCATTGGGTAAAATAGTTCAATATAGAAAATTCCAGCACTGAAGACATACAATATATTTATAAACTTAAACTTGAATTAATTGTTCAAGGATAAATTAGTGTGTTCACGCAATAACTTTCTCATCTGTGGTATCTCTGTTTCGAAGTTTAACAAGTTTACAAAAGAGAAAAACATTTTGCTGCGCTGCATGTTTACCATTATAATACATTATTTTGAATAACAAGATTTATTTCTGACAGAAAAAAAGAAATGTTGTTCAATGTTTATATTTGAAATACATTTAGATAAGATTTCTGTTGCAAGGACAATGAAACGATAGCAGGTCAAAAAAATATTTGAGTGGATTACTTTTTCTGTTTACCAAAGACACTACAGTCACCGCCATTAAAAATTAACGCAGCCAGAGATTTTATATTTATAAATCTACTTATGGAAATCGGGGAAAAATATTTTAATTCGTCGAAATGAAAACTCCAGAAAAGTATGCAATTAAAAAATATATAATATTCTTTGTCTTTAGAAAAATATATGCAATTCTTATTATTAATAAAAGGATTTTTATCAAGAAAATTGTTTATATTTAAACAATTTTCTTGATAAAAATCCTTTCCCCAATTTAGCAAGTATTAGTAATCATTTTCTGTAAATAAACAGAAAACATTTTTCATAAGGGGTTTTTTAAGTAAATCACACGTTTCTTTCGTGGACTGAAATTAAGCTGCTAACATGCTGCTGAAATAAGCTGCTTTTCATGAAAAATTAAAAAAATTGGGTTGTAGATTTTGAGGTATCATGTCGTTGGATCGCTAAAACTCGTGCGAACTCCTATTTTTATTGACATTAAAAATTCTCAAAATATGCTAATGTAAGGTGAATAAAATTTTTCTGTTGTGCACTGAAACATAAATAAGCACAATAAGGTGAGTTTCATGGAAATTCTTAAACGATTAAGTTTCAGATTTCGAGGTACGATGTCGCTCAAACGCTAAATCTGGTATGAGCTCATATTCAAAAATTGATATGTTTAAAATATTTTTTGTTGTTTTATTTTGAAGAAAATAATAGATAAAAGTATAAAGTAGATACTGTGTATATAAGTTTTTTTTTTTTTTTTTTTTGCGTGTGTGTGTGTGTGTGTGAGAGAGAATTAAATGTGAAAAGTAAATTCCTTTTTGTGTTTCGTTTTAGTGAAATTTTACAATAAGAAAAGATGCATGCCTACAGATATTTTATCCATAGATAATAATAAAGTTTCATATCATATTCTAATATTTTTGAAAGATTTTATACTACAAGGTTAAAACATGGATTTTCATTATTATAGATAGTGGAAATTTTTCGTTACTCATATCAATGAAACGTATTTTATTTTTATGTGTTTAGTTATTTTTGAAATGATCATACTGCATAAAAATAACGATAATTTAATTTTATCAAAGAAATGTATTTAGACAGTAATTTAAATTTTATATGCATTTTATTAATTTATTCTAAAAAGAACATTTAATGTAGATTGACGTAAAATAAATCATGTAATTTTATTTAATTTATTTTTGGCTTATTTTCCTTTCTAAGTTGTAGGAAAAGAAAAAAACAACAAAATTCAGCTTGTGCCTTTACAGCTAGTTTTATTAAATCCCAAATATAACATAATACTATTTTCCAATTTTTACTTGTAGAAATTTTCTAAAGACTTTAAGGGACTTTAAAAGAACCGTTTCGTCCCAGAAGGTCTTTCTTAAGCTTATTATAAAGATGGACATTAGTGCATAGTTAACGTAGTGACAGAGTTTAAATAATGGAAATAATTTTGGAACAAATATCTTTCGCCTTTCGCTTGAGTTACGAATAACCTTTTTTCCTTTATAAGAATAAACGATGCATAAATATTTCATAAATTATTTTTCACATTTCATATTATTAATATGAATTATAAGGTTTATTTAAGAAATAAACGTAAATTTTTATTTTTCATATATTAAAGATATCGGCATGCATATTTAAAAAACCTGAAATGAAGACATAAAATTTATTATTTGGCCTTAAATCCATCATTAACTGGAAATTTCTTATTTAAATTAATTTAAAATTTAACATGTATTTGAATGCAGCATGAATGTATTTAGTATTTGTGTTTAATATAAGGTTTTAAATTTCAAATTTACCTTTAGAGGTCATATCGTTTTTTGCATAACTAGCTCAATTTGAATTGTCACAACTGATGTACAAAATAAAAATGCAGATTATATATATATATATATATATATATATATCTTGTAGTCGAAAATTTTAAATCCAGAAAGTAGTATCTTGTGCGTATTTCTATTTCAGATTTATTCATATCGTACGCCAATTTAAGAATATGTATATATATATATATATATATATATATATATATATATATATATATATATTATATATATATATATAACTTTTGTGATTGAGCAAATATTTTTTTTCAAATATTATACTAGAATGTTTTCAGACCTGACCCTGGATATTAAGAAATCTAATTTTAAAATATTCAATTGCATTTTTCCATTGTCAGTATATTTAAATATTTTATATACCACGTACAATATAATGTATGACTTTATTAATCAAACTGACATATCCTTCAAATTTGTTTTATTACAACTTCAATACTGTATGTACAAAAACTTTTTCTAGTTGATATATATATATTCATATATATATATATATATATATACTTGAATATAAATTTCAATTTAAAAGTTAAATTTTACTCTCACTATGAAGAAGTATACAACATTTTGTGCTATACTGTAATAATAAATGTTACTAATATGTTGTATGTCAGTGTCACCTGTTAAGCGATTGTCCCCAAATATAATACGCACTAGTTTAGATCTGTATGAGTACAAATTAATTTTCTTTTACAGAATCCATTATAGTGGTTTCAAAACATTTTTAACATACACATAGAAAACAAGCAGATATATATATATATATATATATATATATATGTTCAGTAATGTGTCCACATATATTTGGTGAGTAACTTATGTAAACATATGTTCACATATGTTTGATGATTAACTGCATCAAAACTTGGAGTTCAAATACCAAATATTTATTGTTTATATATACAGAGAAAAGCAAAATTTAAGTAGTAACACTCTAATCAGCTAATCTGTATTCTAAACTTTTAGTGAATGTTTGTGGGGAAACTGTATTATGATTCAGACATCATGTTTAGAAAATGCTGTGATATCTAAATCTGTTTCTAGTCTACAGATATATAAACTTAGGAACATTATTGGTGCAAATTTTTGTTTATAATTTTTTTTTCATATCTATAGATACCATTTTAGTCTACATTATGTTACTCATAATATATATCGTAAGTGAATTCGAAAATGAAATAAATGAACAGGAAAAAAAAAAAAAAAACATGTTCGGAGATATTTCTACTTTTTCCCATCCCATCATCGCAAAATGAATATAGTATAATGTAAATATTTTTTTATCTACTATTTTCAGTCAATTCCTTAGTCGCAAATCATAATATTCTAAATTTCGAGAGATTATTGACTTAAAGGAATCAAATTGTAATGCTTCACATAATGGATATACGAATAATACGTGAAAGCAAAAAATGATAAAAATGACATTTAAAAATTTTTAACGTTATAAAACAATACAATATAGTGTATATGTACATATATTCAGAGTTATTCACGATCATATTTTCATTGCAGTTATATATAAAAGATGAACACAATTTATTTGCTAATCCTAATATATTTGCAAAGCAACTTCTTGTGTTGTAAATTTCTGTTATGTAAACAATAATCTTATACTGCATGCAAACAAATAGCTAGGAAGTACTTTAATGCATCGTCAGTAAAATCGGAGAACTGGACGGTATCCTCAAGTGAGCTTAGCGCAATTATCATTACTTTGAAGGAAAACTCTAACTATGACGTATTAAGCAAAATATTTGTATTCGAAACAATAAAAGAAAAAATATTTTTTTTCCATTTGTTTGCCCATAAAGTGATTATTATGTAATTTAAATTTCTTATCATGTTAATATATATATATATATTGGCATGCAGTTTTTTTACCATACAAAATCTCTTTAATGTTATATAAATATTACATCTTATATATATATATATTATAAAAAATATTTTGGGATGCATTTTTATCGCACAGAATATTAAGCGTAAATAAAAAGAAAATGCAATCCGCCAATTATATCATTATAACAGTATAAAGGAAAATACTTTATTTTCCCCTTTGATAAACTGTTGCAGTTATTACACCTGTCAGCACATACGTACATACATAGATGGAAAAAAAATAATATCGTGTATACATATTATTTAAATCTGGTGAACTAATAATTATTATTATAATTCTACAAAAGTTTACATTCACGCCTGGATATATCCGTTTACTGTGCTCTAACATTTTAAGCAGTAGTGTTATTCCACGGATGAAGGTAACATCAAACACACAAAAGATTAAAATTTCCTCTTTTTTTTGCCACGACTATTGCTATACAGAAATATTAATGGCATATTATCAAAAAGTTTCGTGATTAAATAGGATAGTGAATCTTGTTAGAATTTATTAGTGGAAGCAGAAATATCTCTGTGTGTGACTGGCGTTACATTTTTCGTGGAATTGCCCAGTACACTTATAGTTTATTTTATTTTTTATTTTTTTCTTCTGTTAAAGTGTCAATGTCATATATCCTAATCATAAAGTCTACCTAATAATTAATTTTTATTTTTGAATGAAATGCTGTTAAATGACTGCCATCGACAACAGTTCAGCTATTGTTGAATGCTAGTTCAAATGCATCAATTTAATTTGACTTCATCGCAAGATTAAATTATTTTATGGAATAGATATTTAAGCCTCCACATTGGGAAAAAGTCCACCATTAGATTCTTAATCAGATTGACAGTTTTTATTTTAGAATATTTTATTTTGTTTATAACTAATCTTTTATTTATTTTTTTTTATTTATTTATTTATTTTTTTTTAAGTAAGATATCACGACAATTTTTCATAATAAATCATGAATATTTCTGCCGCGTATTATTGTTACTCTGCTGTTACTATGAAAATTTTAATACTGATAATGTTTATTTTGTAGAGAATGCAGTTCTCCACGCTAAAGAGAAACCTTGTTTTTATAAATTCTAGCGTTCTGCATCTCAAGCGTTCTTTTCTTCTGCATCTGAATAAATTTGTTGTTTCAAAATATTTAATTCTTCATTTAAAGTGTAAAATTGTGTACCTGTTGAATTTTCTGTAATTGCAGCAGAATTTTTTTTTTCTTGTAACTGTTGTGCTCATTTAATTTTCTCTTTAAAATTGAATAGTGTCCTTTAAAGAACTGTCTTTATGCTACAGGGTGGTGACCGATAATATGTTTTTCCGGTTTCTCCCACGAGATTATTATTATTTTTTTTTTCGGAATTTTTAATAGTAAGTTTACACGACTAATTAAGTAAATATTTATCATACAAATATACTATTGGAAGAATCAGGAAAAGAGACTGATATGTAGCCTTCCTAAATATTTTATCCGCTAAATCGGTATAAAATTGTGAATTTTTTCTATTAAGTCTATGTGCTAACTT
This sequence comes from Salticus scenicus, assembly GCA_963930645.1. Classification (NCBI taxonomy): domain Eukaryota; kingdom Metazoa; phylum Arthropoda; class Arachnida; order Araneae; family Salticidae; genus Salticus; species Salticus scenicus. Next base: position 153,093,977 of record OZ005650.1, read on the forward strand.
ATTAACTGATTTTGAAAGCTAAATTTATAAATTCAGCAAGGTTTATTTATTCGATGCATGTGAAATGCTTAAATAATATTCTTTTTAATTTGTCAAGAACTTGATTTAGTGTCAAATATGCTTTAAAAGCTGGATCTTGCAATAGGAGTACCACCTAAAGATGTGATTTAAAAAACGCAATTCTTTGCTTATTTTTATAGTTGTTCATATTACAAAGATATTTAACTTTGTCTTCAAAGAAATCTAACACGGCAGGGTCACCTGCAAACATTGGTATCCGAAATTTAAAGTTGTTTTTTCTACTTGCATCCCTCATATTTAATGCATTTTTTTTTTCTATTATTAAACATAGCAGTTTCCATATATGAAAGAAATTCAAGAATGAAACGTACAATAAGCAGATAATTAAAGATAGGAGGATAAATTATAAATTATAAATTCAAATCTTAAAACGCATAATAAAGAAAACAATTTAAAAGTTTTTTAATTAATGGACGTCATGATCTCATTTAATTTAGATTAAGGTTAACTTAATTACTTCATGAAGTAGCTAAATGGTAAGTAATAGAGTACGAGAATTGAATTATAAAATAAATAAAGAGCTTTTATTTAAAGCTTAATGAAAAGGTGGGCGTTGGACTATATTCACATTCAATACCTTTATAAACTTAAAGGGGCAGCCTTCATAAATACCTTAACCACAATTAGATAACCATAAATAATCTCAACAGCTTCACTTAACGTCGTTACCTCTCACGACTATACTAGTCTTTCGTTAGTGGGGGAATTCCCTAAACCACTATACTACTCGACTAACTATCTTCTACTATAGCCGCTCGCTACTAACTCCTTTAAACTCCTACTACTTCTCATTCACAATCCACCTCTTACTTCTCTTAGCCGCTAACTCTCTTACTTCTACCATGAAACACATCATCTTTTATAACAAACTCACTTTCCAAAATATTAACATACCGCAAATTATAATTTAGTTTATCCTAAAAACTAACTCCATTAATCAACCGAATCCTTAAACTCTGCACATTCACGTGTTATTGGTAAAGTGCGAACTTCGTTTGTAGCGTTACGCTAACATAACATTATCTCACAACCTATTCAGATCAAATTTATCGAATGAACCACATTTTACAATCTGGAGTTTGCTTTTTTAGAATCTACCAAAAGAAACAATAAATAAACGAGTATTGGAAATATTAGAATTAAAATTAAACAAATATATATATATATATATATATATATATATATATATTCATTTAACGCGACGATATTTGCTAGGATTAACATTTGCGTTTTTACCAATATTTTTTAACATATTCTCATATGTATACCAGTTAACTATGAAGATGCAGCAACCACCTTTCTCTTGCCAGTGCGTTCGAAAGGACGATACTTTAATATGAACAACACTCCACGCCGAAACATATATATCAAAGTAATTCTTTGTAACCAACATGTGTTCTCTATTTAAACGCATAACTTAATTTAAACTGTTATCAGTTAGTACATTTAATGTGTTATTTCCACACTATTCTAAACTTTCTTGAAAAATAAACCATATAAAATTATTCGAGAGAACTGATTTTTAATGAATATACTAACATTTCTCATAATAACTTGAAACTAGCTATCTTTTTGAGAGAAATATTTATAAAAATGTTATAATAATATGTTTCTTAATGCTATTGTTCCTATTAATTATAAATGAAGCATTTTTCAGTTATATTATTTACAAACTTTCATGTGTATGTAGAAAGTTCTGTAAATTAATTTTGAATTTACTGAAAATTAATTTACGAAAGTAATATTTCAAAATCTTTTCGATGATTAAATAAACTATTTAGAAAAACGCAAACGTAATAATGCATTCCATCCCAAAAATGTAATTAACAATACAGATTCTCCGGAAAATTAAATTAAAAGACTTCAAGCGTTGACAATGAATGATAAATTACTTGTTTGCGTTTCTCATCAAAATTTATTGGGTACTTCAGGATTTTGTACTTACAGTCACGTTTTCGCTCATCGCTTATCATAACTGTTTAGTTGTACCTTTTCGCATGTGAACAAACTCAGTTATTATCGCTCATTTCTATCGTAATGAGATTTGAATAATGAAGCATCAAAATATTTATATGTGAGTTCACTTACATTTTCATAAGAAATTTGTGAAACTAGATTTTAAAGTAAAACTGCTAATTGATATTTATATTTACCTTAGATTTCCAATTTAAATTGATTATTAAATATTACACATTTAAAAGTAAATCATTTTTTTTTTTTGTATAAGTTTAAATTGAAGTGTGTTTAAAATTTCTAAAAAGCATATTTTGCATTTATTACGCTTAATAAATTGAAATTTCGTGAAGATTATTTAATTTAATATAGTTTCTACATTTCATTTTTTTACACGCATTTTTTCTAATAATTTTATTGTTATTAACTATTTTTATCCGTATTAAATTTCGGTTGAATATCAATGTGAAGTATTTTTGCCAAAGGAGATATCTTAAAGGCATAGTAAAAGGTCTTACATAAGTGAAATTGTCTTTGTGGATTTGAATAACTGAGTTTAATCTAAATAATTTTCAACAGATGCAACATTATGAACTGAAATAATATATATATATATATCAATAAACGAAAATTAATTTAAATTACTTCATATTATAGGATTTCCCCTTAAATATGACTTTTCAGATGTCATAACTTTTTATTTTAGAGATCTATGATAGCTTCATTTAAAATTTTCAAATATTTTATTTCTTAAAAAATATTTAAATGCCTATCTCAGATTATCAGTTGACTGCTAAAATGAAAATTGTAAGTATTAATTATAAAAAAAAAAAAAAAAAAAAAAAAAAAAAAAATCTTTCATATTTTTAATACATTATTTCAAAATGTTAGATATTTTTACCTCATACAACGATTTGAATAAACTATTTGTCAATTTAACAATATGAAATAATTTGATTTAGAAATATAGAAAAAGCAACAAAAACAAACAGTTCTACTTTCTTGTTAATGCGTATCATATAACCTTATTCTTATAATTTTTTCTAATATATCTATTAAAACTTATTTTAGCTAATTATTTAAATTTATGACGTATAATATTAAAATAAAAATTGATATTAATAAGCTTAGAACTAAGAAAATAAGCCATAATTTTAAAAGCACATTTTACATACATAATATAAATTAATAATGCTACATGCATTTCTGTAAGACAAATAATCTGAGAAGACAATGAAGGATTGTTTTTAAACCAGATAATGAGAGAAAAGAAAGTTCATTTCTCTGATTTTGTGTTACAAACAGCAAGTTAGTTGAATTTAAAATTGCATACTGTGGAAGTATAAAACATAGTAAAAGAAAGGTTTTTACATGATTTGAATTTTGAAATAAAATATAATTACATAAAATAGTGATTAGTGAATATAAATCATAAATAAAGTATTATACATTTATACGAAATTTTACAGTAATATTTACGTATATATAATGCAGAATTTTTTATTTTTATTTTATTTAATCACGTTTAATTATACGTTTGAATATCAGTTATGACCCTATTGAATTTTATTGTGAATAATTTTTTGAAACAGAAAAATTATGAATTTTAACACAGAAATTAGAATTTTAAAACTATATATATATATATATATATATATATATATATATACAGCGGGGTCATTAAAAAAAACTACCCCTATATATGTGACCATAGCTATCATGACGTTCAAAGTAACTGAATAAAATTTAGGTGCCAGCGACAATTCCAGTGACTGCGTCGAGCTGAGAATAGATGCGTTGAGTTGGAAGTTTTAAGGTCACCTGTCGGATCCAGCGTTAGATAGGGGTGGTTTTCGGTTACAATGTCGAGTTGAGCATAGAAGTGTTGCATCGGAAGTGTCCAAGTCAAAAATTCATTTCAGTGCTAGATGGCGATGGTTTCGTTAAAAGTGTCAGGTTGAACAAAGATTAGTTTGAAGTTGTCTTGAATTCACTCCTTTACACACTTCTTATTTAAGATGGCAGATAATCCACACGTTGAGGCTATAAACCAGCCTCCACAAGTTGACTTGCTTTTTTAGGAGCTCTAAGCCGAAGACTCAGTGGGAAATGTGACGTCATTAGTCTTGCTCTGGTAGGCACATCACAGTTGTTTTCTCTTTTCTTCTAGCGCTGGCAATATTCGTGCTACAGGTACCGTTTTAACTCTATATATGTTTTTTTTTGGTATGGAGGACCCATTCAAAAAAAAGTAGGTGTTGTCATTTGAAAATTTTGAAATTTTGTCACTGTAACCACAACTGTTAGAGTTTAACTGTTATTTTTTATATGATTCTTGAGCGCATACCTCAAAATAACTTCCACCAAAATTTTATTGAGTTACTGTGAACGAACGGTATGATAGCTATGGTCTCATATATCGGAGTAGTTTTTTTTTTTTTTTTTTTTAATAATCACCGGGTATATTCGTATAATAAGAGAGAGGTGGATATAAAATACGCTTAGAGGAAAGAACTCACTTGATTTCAATATTGATATAAAACAGAATTCATATGTAAATATGTATTTGTGTATCTATATATATGTATATACGATTCAGATATCTTCGCAATAGTTTTATTACAGTATATGTTTTTGCGTATGGTAAGCTTCTGTGTATTATACACAGAAACACACACACGCGCGCTCACACTCACATATATACAACCTCTAACAATAATGTTCGGTGAATGAAGTGAGAACGCCGATCTGCCAACACTTTGCGAAACAAAACGCGGCACCTGTATAGTGGGAGGTGTTGACCATCTGCCCCCACCGTTGTTCAGTTGAGCGTCGTTTGTGTTCCGTGTAAGACTTGTTTTACAAAGTGCTTGTTTAGTGCGTTGGTTTCTAACTGAGAACAAGGAAATGAAAAAACAATTTAAAGTTTTGTTATAATTTTGGCAAGACACCGAAAGAAACTCATGCGATGCTGGTACGTGTTTATGAAGATCAAACACTGTCCATGAAGTGTGTATACTAGTTGTTTACCCGTTTTCGAGAGGGCCGGGAAAGTGTTTCTGACAACTCCCGTAGCAGAAGACTGGTGACCTCCGTCAGTGACGAAAACACTGAGAATGTGAGGAGATTAATCACGAAAGATCGTTGATTAACTGTGCGCATGACAACTGATGAACTGCAGATAACCGTGAATCCGTGCGAGAAATCGTTACCCAGAATTTAGGGATGAGAAAAACATGTTGTCGTCTTTTGCCACATCACTTGACTGACGATCAGAATCAGGCACGTTTAGAGGGTGGACGAAATTGAACATCCACCATATTTTCCAGATCTCAATCCTCCCGACTTCTTCCTATTCCCACGACTCAAACTCGCTTTGAAAGGAAAGAAATTTGACGATATTCCTGACATCCAACGACACGTGACGACGCTTTTGAACACCATCTCGAAAGAAGACTTCTTGCAAAGTTTCCAGGACATGTATAGCAGATCTGAGCGGTGCATAGTTATGGGAGGTGACTATTTCGAAGCACAGTAAGGTAACTTTCGTTAATATTTCATCTACGTTAATGTGACAGTACTATTCACCGAACTTTACAGTCAGGGGTTATATATATATATATATATATATACGCTCCGACCGACCTTAGACATAATGGGTTATGTTCCTTCTTATTATTATTTCAGTTACATTTGTTTGGATTTATCTGGATTTTGGACTTCGCATAGTTTTAGTTCTTATATAAATATTTGTAATCATTTCTTTTATGAGGTTATGTGAGTTAAATACCGCCCTAGATCTATACTATGGGCAAATAGTGACGATTTTGGACTCTTCTTTAGGAGTGGTCCGGGGACATGCCATCACAATTTTGATCCCCTCCCCCAAGGTGAATGTCTCTCCCTCATCGAGGTCACTTAGAGGTATGATTTGGATTTGAACATGGAGGCTATTGCGAACACGACGGATTTTACGTGCACCAGCCACCATTAGTGCACACGACGATTTTCGAAAGACTGAAATATCGAGTCCAAAAGTTTATAATTACGAGTTCGGAGCTCTACCGACAAGATTACCGCAGCCCTAAGTCTTTCAGCTAAATTAGATATTTTGCTCTTTCATTTTTTGCATTATTTCTTGTATTCATCAAGTTCAACAGAAAATTAAAATATACTAGCAATAAACGCAACAACATTGCATAATATAGCTTCTCTATATTTCTAATCTTATTTCCCTTACTGATATTCTTAATTATTCTAATATATATATATATATAAATTTATCTGTGATATGAATTTTATGCGTTAATAATTACAGTTTTTGCTTTAAATCACTATTTCAAGTTTCTGCACAGTCCTTTTATCCGTTAATACAAGTGCAAATTTTTAAACACTTGTAGTGCTGATTATGAGAATGTGTATTAATAATAATTTTAACTATTTATTTAAACATATATTTTGTACATGTATTTATAGAGAAACAAATACTAAAAAAAAAAAAATCTTTCATAAAAATCAATGTTATAATGAAGTTATTTTTGCATTAATGCTCACAATCCACATAAATTAAGTGATATCATAAATGATTCGAATTTACAGTCAAAAACGAGCGTTTTCAAAAATCAGTAAGCTAATGTCAAAAGTATTTAATAATTTTATTGGGTAAATAAATATTTGCTATTAATTTTTAAAAAAACAATATATACTTTTTTAATTTTTTTAATGAATGAATTCCTTTAGCATGAATTACTTTAGCCGGGAAGAACTTGTATTCATTATGCAGAACTTTTCAAAACACCCCTGCTATCGAGAGCAAATGATGAATTGCTTGTTTGTGTCGATCATCAAAATTTTATTCAGTATTTCAGAATGACGTACGCAGACTCCCGCTTTAGCTTCCAGCTTGCTATCAGTTTGTTGTTCCCTGCTCTTATGAATAAACTCAATTATTAATACACATTGCTCTCGTTTTGAATTTCAAATATAATGAACTGGGAAAATGTTCATAAAAATCTTCCTGTAAGTTCAGTAAAGAATTAATATAAAATATTAAGTTTATGGAATAAATTTCTACTTTTAAATTAGCATGCATTTTCGTTCATACTCTGATAGATGATTTTTCGAATCATAAAAATATTTATAATATATATATATATATATATATATATATAAATTTTTATTTTGTAGAACATTAATTTTTTTTTTGATATATTATCGTGATACACTGAAATAGTGACACACACACTGACAAAAATTCTGTAACTGACATCTAGAATCTAAATTGTGGCTCTAGTATAAATAGTTTCATGTTGTCTTTATAAATTCTAGTCCCCTTTAAAAATGAGTTCTGAAACGCCTATTAGAAGTCTAGAGCGTTTGCCTAAATTATCGCATTCAAACGTATTTAGAAGTCTTTACAAATAAATGTGAATACAAGAGGGAAGTTTTAGAACTATAATCTTGGTTTATAACCAAATTATAGAAAATGAAGCAAGAAATGTTCGCAATACAAAGGATTCGTAATATTTGTAATATTTTATCGCCATCTAGAAATGTATAGACTAGAAATTCTCGATCATTTCGTCTGTTAGGTTCAGTGGCACGCCTTATACGCATAGCTCTGAAATTTAGAAAATGACCACTTATTCGTTCTAGATGAAGGCGGTATACTTTTTTTCTCAGTGCATGTACACACATATTTAAGTTTCAGTGGATATATATATATATATAATATGTATAAAAAAAGTCAAATGTTAAGTAAGAATATGGAATATTATGTATGTATATATATATATATATATATATTCATAATTTATTGTTGTTTAAATCAACAGAACTCTAAAAATATTAAATTTAATTTTTTATCCAAATCCATTTAAATTAATGATTGCATTTTATACCCTTATTATTGTTGATTATTTATGTATTAATTTAGAAACTGAAGATTAAACAAAAAATTGAATTTATGATAAGACAGATATTTTCATTTTTAAAACTATAAATATTTTACAATTTTCTTCTAATTTTTATTTTTCAGTTTTTAGAAATGTTTTACTAAAGTCGAAGTAAAAAATTTTGATAAACTAAATTCAGAAACTCCAAATAAACTTACGGATGTACAGAGAAGTTTTGAAACAAAATTATGCGGCAAGTTTTATAAACTGCATACTCCTAGGTTTATAAAAAATAAAAAGTGTTATGTATATAGGATGGCTACACTTCAGCTAGAAATTTATTTTCCTTATATAGAACCTTTATTTTCACAACAATTAGTCCTAGATATATAAACCTAGCTGCATTTCTTTCTTTCTTTTTTTTTTTTTAAGCAAGTAACTGTATACATATTAAAATTAGAAAATTAATTTTTACACGATCCGTCTTTTCCTGTAACTTTTATTTGGAAAAGATATTTAGGAAAGCAAAACAAAAGGCGTGAAGGAACTATGAACTATGAACAGACATGAAAACTATGAAGCAAAACAATTGTTGTTATGCTGCTTTGTTAAAAAAAATATATATATATATAAAAAAATAATAGTTGGATCTCTTAGGGTGTCACCTAAAAATTCAAACACTTCGAGTGAGAAATATATATTAAAATATAACATATTAAAAGATAGATCCTTTTTTCCTTAAAATCCTTTTTTCTAAACAAAATTCTAATATCGTTTGTTACACTGGCACGACGAAAAAAATCAAAAACAGAATAAAAGAACATATCTTCGATGTTCAATACAAAATAATAATAATAATAATAATAATAATAGTAATAATAATAATAATAATATATCTGTATATATATAATAATAATAATACCACGGCCTTGGCAAAAATCGGGCAAAACGAAAACCTTAGTGTTAACTTCAACGAAACGGCGGAACTTACCGAATACGCAAATCCGATTTATGCTTTTCTTCGTAAAACCATAGAAATCATCAATAATTTTGTATCCCCCAATGACAACTAATCCAAAGCTAACACAGACCGAATGGGGTGCCAACTAATTTTGGGTGAACATGTAAAAGCAAATATCAACACTTCCTCTTTAGAAATGCTACCACGGAAGTCGATGTCGGGGGCCCCAAGTAAAAAGGACTAAGTATGAGGCCTTAAGTAATATTTTATTAATATTAATATTATTATTATTATTATTATTATTTTATTATTATGTAAGCAGGTTTTACAAAGAAAGTTTTTAGGAAAGTTTTTTTTTTCAAACTAGTATGACATATCCGCAATAAAAATTTCTTAGAACAATAATGCGACATGAAATAAATGTTTTCACAAACAATAGCATGTTGCAACCTCATTAAAAAAGGAAAATTTTCCATTTTAGAATAATTTTTTTTTTTTATATATAAAAAATGGAGGTATTATTTAAGCAAAAGAGTTTCCTAAATTACTAAATGCTTTCTTAAACATTTTCTTAGCACTTTAGTAATATTTCGAGATATATAAACTATCTACCAATAAATATTTAGGCACTTTCGTATTTAGACGTTTTCTAAAATATCTATAAAAGTTATTTTTGAATCATCTTGTAACTTTCGTAGTATAAAGAACATGTTATAATTCATATATTTCAGCGAAATTTGTGTCATGAAGGCAAAAAAAGAACCAGTAAAAAATTAAACAAGCGTCAAAACGTTTTGGATCATCCTGTCAAATGTAATGCTTTAAATGCGTCTTGACTGTAGCGTGTGATCATGAGAATTTTTCTTTTTATTTGCATACTTTTTATGAGACTAAAATAAATATTTATCGAAATATAATGGTTTTGTTCAAAAATTCCAAAAAAAAAGTTCTACTTTTTAAAATATAACACGTAAGATACTAGACCCAGTGCAAAGACATTTTTAGAAAATTTGGCATACTGCATTAGACACAGCATACTGCAATCAGCATGCAAAAATGTAAAATATCTTACGGAATATGAGAAATTTTACTAAATAATTTTTAACAACGCATGTGCTAGTTTAAATATATATATATATATAGTATAATATAATATAATAATATATATATATATAGTATAATTTAACAGCCAAAAGTATTGAACAACTTACCTGAAAAACCCAAACAAACATCTTGTAAATTAAAAAAGTTGTGAGAGGTAGAATAAACAGAATTTCAGTTCTCTCAAAGTAATATCTAAACTTTGAGGGAATTTACTCACATTTTTATTTTCTTTCAGTCAATTCCCAATGGTAATACAGTGTTCGCTTATTGTAAATAAAAATTAATAAAATCACTTATCATCTTTCTTTCATTCATTCTTTCATTCATTTATTTTTTACATTTATTTATTTTTATTTATATATTTATTTACTTATTTCATTTTTTGAGAAGAACTGAAATTCTATTCTTTCTATCTCTCATAACTCTTTGAATTTACACGATTTTTGTTTAGCGTTTTCATGTAAGTTGTTGAATACTTTTATCTCTTAAATTATGCAAATTTTTTTTTAATCTAGCGCATGCGCAGTTTAAAACTATTTGGGAAAAATGTTCATATTTTGCAAGATATTTAACATTTTTTTTCTTTTGATTTTCTAGAATTGCGTCACTAACCAAGATTATAGTTACTAGAACTCGTCTTTTGTGTACACATTTGCAGAGATTTTTAAATAAGTTTGACCTCAATAATATAGGCAAACGCTCTAGAATTCTAATAAGGGTTACTAGAACTCGCTTTCAAAGGAGACTAGAATTTATAAGGATGATATGGAACTGTTTTTACTAGAGCCACAATTTAGATTCTAGATGTCTGTTACAGAATTTGTTTCAGTGTAACTGCTTGAGGCGTATATACAGGGTATTCAATTTAAAAGAGTACCCGTTGGTTTTTCTTATTACCCTTAAATATGACGAATGTGGCAACTATTCTAACACTGAAATATACTTGTTTGAACCTTGTTTAAGCGTGGTAGAAAATTTCCAACACTGTTGAACTATTACAACTTTAATTGTGAGGTAAAACAGAAATGTAGGCGCACAATGTAATTTATTCATCTGATAATTTTATTAATGAAAAATAAAATTTAATTCAAAATTTTTACATTATCATTCCTATATAACATTTACATTATCATTATCACATTATCATTTCATAGGGTTTTCCGGAGAAGTATCGCAAACATCGATGAACTAAAACAGATCATAACTGAAGAAATCTCGTCACTAACACCAATAATACTGCGAAGTGTGCCAAAAATCTTGGTTCAACGTGTTCAAAATGGTGGTAAACATTCATTTTCAACATTTTCTGTGAGGAATGATAATGTAAAAAATTTGAATTTAATTATGTTTTTAAAAAATAAAATTATCACAAGATTAAGTAACACTGTGCATCTCCATTTCTGGTTTACCTCACGAATAAAGTTGTAACAGCCCAACAGTGTTAAAAATTGTCTCCCCCACTTAAACAAGGTTCAAACAATTATACTTCAGTATTAGAATAGTCGCCACATCCGTCAGATTTAAGGGTATTAAGGAAAACCAGCGGGTACTCTTTTAAACTGATCACCCTGTATATAACTGATCACCCATTTCCGAAATGCGATACTTTGTATTTTGCTGCTACCATTGAAGCTACTGACAGTTTTTTGCAATGCAATAAAATCACATTGAAAGTGATTTTGACATTGTGTTTGAAAAATTTACTCATTTCAGAGTTGCAAGAAACCGGGGGCACTGAGAATCGATTCTCATAAATTTTCCTTGTCAGGTACGGGATTAATACATTTTCTGTTATAAAGCTACTTAATATATATATATATATATGGAAAATAATTCCTTGCACAGTCAACAGATGGCGCTATCTCGTATGTATCCAGAGAACGATCTGAAAAGCGGAATAGTAAGTTGGGATCCGTCTACAATGGAGAGCTGTTGAGATCATCAACGCGAAGGCTGATGTGGTCATTTTCTTCTAATTAGAGCTTGAAACGCTCTGAGTAGTTGGGTAGAGCCATGGAAGTCTCAATACTTCAATCTCACTATTTGATATAGCAAGCGTATATGCTATTGTGCATTATAGTACGAGTAGGTGCTTATAAGTTGCTTGGTGATAGACATTTAAGGAAGTGAACTTCTTAATTCGAGCGTTAAGTCACGGAACCAGTAGTTGGTTATTGATGAAGATCTGCTGTTATAATAATAATATGTATGTGTAATTTGTGTTTTGTGAATCTTCAAATAAATGTTAATTTGTTTAATCTGCATGTTAAATAAATACATAAAAATAATTTAAAAAAGAACATTTTCAGTCGAATAAAGTTATTTATAAAATTGAATGGTTTTAAATATAATAAGTACTTTATCTTCATAAGAAAAATTGACAATAAATATCTTAATAATAATAGGTTAATAATAATAATGTTAGGATAAATCTCTGTAGTATAAGTTAACAAGGCAATATTTTTTTTCCCGCGTTGAATTTCCATTTCAAAACATTTTAATAGAATAACTCAAATAAATGCAAATGTTCTGAAACAAACATAAATATAAGTAATTAAAAATTTGTTTCAGAATATTTTCAACGAATGAAGCTTTATAAATCATCTTAAATAAACTTGAATTTACATTCCCAAACATTCAAACCATCTATTTATTTTCTCTCTTTACTATTAATCACTCAATTAATTAATATACCTTCGTCAGTACTTGCACGTAGTTTTTTACTTTACAGACAAATTTTCCCTATTTTTAGAATTTTCCTATTATTAAAATCTGTGTATTTTTACATTTCCTTTCATATTGCTAAAAAAAAAAAGTTTATTTGTTTTTATTATTATTATTATTATTATTATTACTATTATTATATATATATGTATATATATATATATATATATATTTTTTTTTTTTTTTTTTTTTTTTTTTACCGAAAACGTACTATACTCTTTAAATATTTTTAGTTATGTAAAAAAATTCATCATTTTCAATATTATTTTTATTATTTATGGACATTTTAATACTTTTTTTCCCAGTAAAATAGACAAATAATAATAAAAAACTAGTTGGCATAGGTGGACTCAGCTCAGTTCCCCATCATATATATGTTCTCATAAATTTCTAGTGCGAGACATATTATAATCATGTTAAAATAAATGAATTTGACCAAAGCTTGATACAGTGACAGAATGAAATCCCCGCCGAATAGGCTATCCACCGTTCACTTCGATATATTTATCTTATTCTAATCTATTAATTTATTTTATCAGGGTCGATTCCGTTGTTTAGTTTTCATGCTACAGTTTCCAATGCAACAATCCTGAAAATTCATATTTATATGAAAAATTTACAATTTCGCTATGTTGATAAAATCGTAATTTACGAATAATTTACGAAATTTTCCTATTAGAATATTTGTATTCAATCATATTCAAACAAATATAATAAATGTAATTTTGAAGTTGTCTAATGTATTTATGATCCTCAAAATGGAAATTTATGCTCAATTTTGCCTTATTCTGACATGTTAAGTAAATCGTAAATTCCAAATAACTTATTTTACGAATTTTTTAAATTGGAAAAATCATAGTCTATGATATTCATGCCAGTATCCTAAATAATATTTCGAAAGTTGTTTGACATATTTGCGATGAAAATATCCATCAAGATTAACGTTTATGTGAAATTTTGCTCTATTCTGCCATGTTAAGAAATTCGTAAATTTCCAATAACTTGCGAAATTTTTGTATTGGAAAATTCATAGTCATTAATATTCATGCCAGTGTCCAAAATAATATTTCAAAAGTAGTCTGACATCTTTACGATGAAAATATCGCTCAAAATTGACGTTTATGTGAAATTTTGCCCTATAATGCCATGTTAAGAAATTCGTAAATTTCCAATAACTTGCGAAATTTTCAAAGTAGCATATTTATAGTTACTGGTGTTCATTCCGGCATCAAAAGTGATATTTTAAAACTGGTTTGACATTTTTACAGTAATACGTTTCCATTTAATGCACGTTTAAGTGAAATTTTGTCCTCCTCACACCTCAAAACGTATAAAAAAGTAAAAAAACCGAGGTCGAAAATTTTCACGATTACCTAAGTTCCCGATACCATTAGTGTGATGGGGAACTAAAAAGTCACGAAAAATTATTGTAAATAAGAATTTTGTATAAAAAAAATATCTACATTTTTTTACTTATAAATCTGGCAATAGATACATGGTATTTTTTTATAGACTCATATATTTTCTCTTTCAATTTCAGTCTGTGGGTAAAGAAATTCAATAGATTTGCTTGCCGGGAATAAAATGTTTCTTTTCGTATTTATTGAGTAGAAAAAAAACTCCAAAAGCATTTCATGTTTCTAAAAAGACTTATTTTGAGCTTTCAAGATGCGTAATGAATTTTATTATTTCGTTTTTATTCTTATTTTATATTTTATATTTATTTATTATTTATTTAGAAAATATAAACGTATATCAAAATATTTATAAGGAAATGATATATAAATATTTAGCTTTATTATTTTTTTCTAAGTTGTATTTTTTTCTGTTTTTTGAATTTGCGTCATAATATATACAATGGGTGATCAAATAATTAGACTTTTTTTTAAAATCATTATTATTATTATTATTATTATTATTATTATTATTATTATTTTCGATGCTCTAAAATAAGATACTGGACAAAATAGCCAATGGCTTTAGACTGGAAGAGAATAGTTAAAAACTCACATTTTGCACTATCAACTTAGTTCAAACTGATATTAGGGGGGCAACTACAAATTGAAGATGAGTGCAAATACTTTGGATACTTCTGGATCATAAAAAGCCATAAATAACTTGTAACTTTTTGTAACTTTAACACTTTGTTTCACATACATATTACTATATAATATATATATACATACACACACACACACACATATATATATATATATATATATATATATATATATATATATATTTGTGGAAATTGAGCAATTTTTTAGGCAGATATAATTATTATTTTTTTTCTTATAAATAGATCGGATTTCCATAAAATTTCTAAAATTTACAGAACATTAGAGACAAAAATAATTAGACAAATTGACACTAAAATCCTACAAATGACAAAATCACAAATCTTAGTAAATAAATAAATTTATGTTAGATCCGTATATCTATAAGAGGTTTTTCAGAAAGAAGAACTTTTTTAAGTGTTTGGAAAATTTGGATTTTCAAATTAAATACGTGGCATGGGAAAAACCCGTTATGAAATTTCAGCTTTTAATAATAACTAAAATCTGGCTCGTTTTTGCGCTGACAATTTGCTTAACCCTTAAATGCCTGATTTTTTAAAAATAAATTGAAAAATGTTTTTTGACTTTCAATTCTTAAACAAATCATGGGAAAAGTACTAAAAATAATCTTATCTTGTTTTTCGTATGGTTTAAGGTTAAAAAACAGTTTGTTGCCAATTGGCAACAATGGGCTTTAATAGAAGTAATAATTTTCTTTGATAAAATTCTGTACAATTAAACACATGTGAATTTTAAGAACTAGTATAAGGAATTCCCACACAGCACTTTAAAAAATAGTTAATTCTGATTAATGATACAAAAATTTATTGCAAAATATTAGAAAAATCAATGTGGAGTACAAGATCATTTGCTTACTTCATGATACTTGACAATATGAGTACAAATTATTTAGTTAAGGGATTATATGGAATTTTTTGAAACAATTATTATGTTTATTAAAACAGAGTCCAACACCACATTTTTCACATTTTGTTACAGTGTATCCTTTACAATTTGGGAATTTGCATCTCATCTTTTTCTCTGCATATAGAGGCATATGTCCTGTTTGATCCAATCGAACATCTTTAGGTGGTACGTACTGTGATGGACCTCTATGCTTTTTTACCTGAATTTCTTGTTCAATGATAGATGAAGGTCTTCCACGTTTAGGGGTGCATTTACTTCCAACCATGCATAATGATCTTGCAAGTTCTGCTCTGAACTTTGATTGAGACAATATCTCAGATCCATGTCCATTAGCATTCAAAACTCTTTTGTAGAGAAGCCACGAATTTACTACAGTCAAGTCAAGCAAATGGTAAAAGATTCTGAGATACCATTTGCGACTACGAGTGTTAATTTTATATCGGGCCATTAAGCTATCTAAAAGGTCAACTCCTCCCATATGTCGATTGTATTCCTGAATTACGTATGGGCAATCAACTTCAATGATTTTCTTTTGACTCCTTTCAAAACGGTTCACTTTTTTTATAGGATTTGTTCCAGCAAAAGTAGATAACATCGTGACGAATTTATTGTCTTTCCAGACTAGTGATGAAATGTCAATGCCATCTACACTTGTGGTATATTCGAATGAAGTACCCCGATCTAAAACCTTTAAGGATTTTTCGTCTGGTAATTTGCATCCAGGAATTCTATTTCTTCTTACTGTGCCCAACGTGTGAATTCCACTTTTTGCCAAATGAACCATCAGTGGCAATGCTGTATAGTAGTTGTCAAAATACAACTTATGGTTTACTGATCTTGGTATTCTTCTTGACAGTCTAATGACTATATTGCTTGAAGAACCGAAGTCTGGTTCAGTTACTGGTCTCATTAGAATATTTTCTTGTCCTGAATATACTTCAAAATTATACGCATACCCAGAAATACATGCAAGTACAAAAAGTTTAAAACCTCATTTATGTGGTTTATTTGGCATATACTGCTTCATGTAATGTCGAACTTTTGTAGCACACATCTGCTCGTCAATTGAGAGATTTTCCTCAAAAGGAATAGAAGAGAAACTGTTGTTCAAAATATCAATGACAGGTCGAAGTTTGTGTAGTCTATCATGATTTGAATCACCTCTAGGGAGATGTGTTTGGTTGTCATTAAAATGAATAAATCTTCTGATTTTCTCAAAGTGATCTCTTTTCATTGTGTCCTGAATCAAGCGAAAACCAAGTTCATGACTCCAATACGATCGAACACTAGGCAAATGTACTAATGACATATATAGTATTATCCCCAAAAACTGTCTTATGTCTTGTGGTGTGAAATTTGTAGGTTTGGATGGATTTTTTTGGCAGGCATATAAATTGCTTTCTTTTACAATTTTTTCAATAAGCTCATCCGAAAAAAAATATTTGAAAAAAGCTAGCGGTGTATCTAGCTCATTCACTATGGATGGAATAGTATCATTTCCACTAAACTTTATCTGGTTTTCATTTACCTTTATAGTCCCTTTTTTCCAAACAATCTCCCTTTTACGCAGTTTAGATTTTTTTCTCTTTACTACATGTCGGAACAGCCATTTCGCTATCAGAGTCTTCAGTCTGATGATTAGTTGCATTTTCAGTGACTTCAGCAGTATTTGAAACTGTTTGAATGTTCTCTAAATCTGGTTCACTATCATCTGACTCAACTGAAATTCTATCTAAACTTGCTTCACACTCCCAGTCCGATTCATCCGATTCCAAATCATATTCATCTTCACTATTTGACCACTGATTTACCAATTCTTCTATTTCTTTTTCAGTCAAATACTTTTTTCGAGGCATACTAAAAATAACAAAGTGAAATTTTCAGAAAATAAAATGTAGAAAAATATATTACACACATTAAAAAAAAAAAAACTACAATTATATAGTACTATAGAAATAATCTTCTTCTCCAAAATATAAAAGAAAGTAAAACGAAACTTGCTGATTGTTCTATAGGCTTACTGGCACTTCATGCCTATTGTTGCCAATCGGCAACACACACACAAATCTGCTTACAACAAATATTTTATTGTTAAATGTCCATAAAAAATCATAAACATGGTCTACATACCTTACTTTTCCAAGCAATAATTTTCACCTGATAACTGCAGAAAAATTAAAATATTTGAAAGCTTCCAAACTAAGTGAAAAGCACATGTAACAACGACTGAAAAAAAATAAATCTGTCTTTATTTTCCTAAAGTGTAGTGTCGCCATCTACACCTTGAAAATTGATTTACTGATAATTTCACTGTGTATTTTATTGGCAGCATTAGGCATTAGAGCTTCAATATAATTCTAATGGTATATTAGGGGGCTAAGTTGGATATGTTGCCAAAAGCCAACACGAGGCATTTAAGGGTTAATTTTTACTCTATACCAATGAATTTCTGAAAAAAAAAAAAAAGAAACACGAAAAATTTAGCTTTCAATCTATGTAATATTTTTTTCTATCCTTTGCGAATGCACACTAAAACAATATCTACTAATATAAAATATAAAGGCTTATACCTCAACAAATGTTACACATGGGAATTTTATGCTACAGAATAAAGTTTCTCTAATAGTTTATCAATTTGTCAGTAAATTTTGTAAAGTTTTGTGGAAATGTGTTCTAGTTATAAACGAAAAATCTTTGAAAAAATTTAACAATTATTGCAAAAAAATTATATCTGCTTAAATAA
The DNA here is from genome assembly GCA_963930645.1 of Salticus scenicus. Classification (NCBI taxonomy): domain Eukaryota; kingdom Metazoa; phylum Arthropoda; class Arachnida; order Araneae; family Salticidae; genus Salticus; species Salticus scenicus. The sequence goes on from OZ005650.1 coordinate 153,112,421, forward strand.
TTGCGCAATTTCAGAAACAAAGCATATTAATATTATACGTAGTATGTACAGCAATGTATTAAAAGTAGAAGATTTTTTCTTTATGATACAGGGTGATCCAAAGTATTTGCGCTCTTATCCAAACTGTGATTGGTTTTCCCATTGCACTCTGAACAAAATCGCTAGTAGAAATTGTGAGTTTTAAAATTCACTTTGCATGTCTTAAGTCCCGGTTTAGTATGTTTTTTTTTTTTTTTTTTTTTTTTCTTTTTTTTTTTTTAGAAAATCGAAACAAATGTAAGAAAAATTAAATAATCTAGTAATTTAACTGTAAGTATATAGAAATGGAAAAGTTTATATGAAGAAATATAATTAATAGAATTAAGTAAATATTATTTGATTACAAGAAATATTAGAATTTATTTTTATTACTTATTTCTTGAATAATACTGTTAACGTATTTTCGCTATTCATCAAAAAGTTTGATAGGTTAGAGGTAGTGTTCGTAGAAAGCTCGAAAAGTAAGAGTCGTGAGGTTGTCGAGTCTGATCAGTATTTTTTACTACTTGCTGAAGCACGTTACAAAAGATAGATAGATCGGTTGGATGGCTAGGTTTAGCGTCGCATTAGTACTGCACAATGGGTAATTGGCGACGCTCTGGGCTGAACCCCTAAGGATTGTCCGTAGACATGCCGTCACGATTAAGATCCTCCACTTACGGGATAGCTCCCCCTTCGATGACCCCCAGAGGTATAATTTGGTTGGAAATATGGAGGACATTGCAACCACGCCGGATTTTACGTGCAGCAGCCACCACTATTGTACACGATGGTATTAAGACGGCTCGAGTACCGAAACCACAAACTTCGAATTACGAGCTAGGTACTCTAGCAATTGGAGTACCACAACCCAAAGATAAATAGGAGTTGCGAATTTAAAAGTTGAGCTTCGGACTTTGCGAGATTTAATAAATAAATTAGTTTCAGTGTAAGTTTGTTGATAACAGGACTGAATGAAAAATATAAATTATGTAAAATAAAAAAGGAATATTGAAATCGTTTTCGGTGTGCCTTAGGTAGTTTTGGTTGTGTACGTGACTAAGAAGGTTCTGCCTTAGTGCTGACTGAGGCCGGCTCTAGCAGTGTGGCACAGCAACGTAAGTTTGGAGGGTATTTTCGGTCAAGAATATTTTGGAATTAAAGGCATCTACGTACATTGAAAGATTAACAAGTTTGTCGCCAGTTATGTTAGATGGGTAATATAATTTAAATTATTGTTTTATATTGAAATTACCAGGCCACTTAGCTGTCTTAAGCCATTTAAAGTATCTAGCATTTATATTTACATGAGAAAAGCAAAATATTTATGTTTCAGAAGTCACTAGTAAATGTAGTCCCATTTCGCCCTCAAATTGGGTTTTCATTAAAGTGTTCCATTATGTTTTAAAATTGACTCTATGATTTACTGATTCATTAAACATTAGAAATGGAGAGTTCGGGACCATAGACTACGGGATCAACTAGACATGGGACAATGAAATTATAGCTAATATTTAAATGACTGATTTTAAAGCCCTTAGGAGGTTATTATTTTGATAGTTTATTTAATTAAAAGAAAAATAATCAAAAATTCGAAAAACTGGGCTTCGACATTTGAAACTTTTGTATAGTTTATGAACACGATGACAACGCAATACTGTCATCGTGTTCATAAACTATAGAAAAGTTTCATACGTCTAGCTAGTCGAGAAGTAAGTTAAAAATCGATTACAATATTTTTACTGGACAAACAAACAAGCAAGAAAACGAGTTAATAAGAAAATAGTAAAATGTTAAATTAGAGCTATTAGACAAAAATTGCCATATAATAAAAAATAAAAAGTACTTTTGATTGTACAAAATGATTAAAAATTATTAATTAAAAATAATTGGTTTTCTGTTTATTGAATGGGTTAAAAACCAAATAAGTATAATGTAAAAATGACAATATAAATAAACGTTAGTCTCAGCTACACAAACAAACAACAAAGGAAAAAAAAAAGCAATATATATATATATATATATATATATTTTTTTTTGTAGGAGTAAGTACTTACCATGACATGATTTTAAGCCTCGGTAGCGCAGTAGGCAGCGCGTCAGTCTCATGACATGATTTAATATAATATGTTCTAGCAAATTAAATTTTCCAAACAACGACAATTTCTTACTTCTTTACTTTTCTTTTTCTAATATTCATATAGTTATTCTTTATATGTATGTATACAAAATTCAATGTATTTTCAATGTTCGAAGTAGAAGTTCTCAATCCTAAAACATAATATGCATATATATATATTATATATATAAATAAAATCTTAAACAAATTCTATTATGGATTAATATCTTAAATAAACATGTTTTATTTATTGCGTCTTATCCAATATTAAATTTCTTGTTTGACAGAAACCATTCATATTACATTTAGAATTTATTTTCATATTGAAGAATTTCCGGAAAAGTTCTATGTTGTAACAATAAGCGCAAAACTGATTCAGTTAGGTATTTTAAATAAATGTATATAAGTAAAAAAAAAAAAAAAAAAAAAAAAAAAAAAAATGTACCCTTAATATAAAACATACGCTGATAATTCAAGAAATTTAATATTTTAAGTAGTGTTTCTAAGTGAATTTGTGTATGATCTAAGGTAATACAGTAATTTTAAAATAAAGCATGCTACAAAATAATTCCATGAGCAAAATTCAAGCACTGAAGTTACACAATGCATATGTTAATTTAAATTTGAATTAATTATGTAAGAGTGAATTGGTGCGTAGACGCGACATATCTCTCACCTGTTGTATCTCTATTCAGAGGTTTAATAAGTTTACAAAAGAGAAACACATTTTGTAGCACTGTATCTTTACAATGCATTATTCTAGATTAAAAAAAAAATAAAATAAAAAATCTGACACAAAATAAGAAATGATAATCAATGATTATAATATAAAAGACAATTAGGTTGGATTTATTAGATTTGTTAGACAAAAAGGGACCGCTTATCTCTGTAAACCGGTTTGGTGATTGTCTTGAGAACATGTGACAATATTTAAAAAAACCTTTGAGTCTGATGTTTTATCGATATACCAAAAACACTAAAGTTACCCTCTTTAAAAATTAACGCTACCGCAGATTTTATAAAATGTACTTATGGAAGTCAGGAAAAAAAAAAAAAAAAAAAAAAAATATATATATATATATATATATATATATGTGTGTGCGTTTGAGTGTATTAATCAAAATGAATCACCATGCCTTGAAAAAAAATCTGGAGTGACTCCACTCGACTTTCCGAAAATTGAGTAATTAACAGTTTTGTAGATAAAGTAAAGAAAAAGAAGTTGTTAAACAAACAAAAGAGAGAAAACCATAATAGAGAGTTTGAGTATTTTATTCCATATATTACACGATGTTTTATTTAATGCTACTGAAATTTGAGCCCATAGATCATAATGATAAAGAATTTTTCGTTGTGTCCCTGTAAAAACCTATAAAAGCTAGATTCACCGAAATGCTTATAGTTAGTGCAAGAGTGATTTATAATATTCATATAAATTTTCACCTCAATTGAATAAAGCGTTCAGACGCTATCGCTCTTTTAAAAATTTGGTGCCGTAGGCCATTACGATAAAGAATTTTTCTTCGTGTCACCGTAAAAATAACTATAAGTGCTAGATTCTCTAAAATCTATACAGACTGAGTATCTGTGACCTATAATATGTGTATAAATTTTTTGCGCGATTGAATAAGGCGTTTAGATGCTATCGCACTTTTAAGATTTTGATCCCATAGGCCATAATGATAAAGAATTTTTCTTTGTGCCCCTGTAAAAGCACTATATGTGCTAGATTCATCAAAATCAATAGGGTTCGTGCTATGGTGACTTGCAACATGCGTACCAACTTACAGCTTATTCGAGCAAAGCGACACACATACACACACATACATATACACATACATACACACACATATATACATCATCGTAAAAATAGTGAAGATGGACTCAGGGGACCTAGAAACGTATAGAAACATCGAAATCTCAAATTCTGATTTTTGACATGATTACAATACTTTCCTCACTATAGTGTTCAGAAAGTAAAAATAACGATAGATATTAATGATAATAATAATAATAATAATAAATATGTATATTTATACATGCTAATAACTTACACGTTTTTGTTTATGTTTACAATGAACTGCTTTAAGAAGTACATTGAAGGCCCTATAAAAAATAATTTTTTTATTGTAATTATATAAAATATCTAAATCAATTTCTTGTTGTGAAATCTATCAATCATTTTTTTGTAGAAAAAAAAAGAACAATTTTGCAAGGTACTGAATTTAATTTGTTATATATTACAGCTTTAAAAACTAATACTACTTTTTAAAAAATTAAAAGTATTTAAATATATATCAATATATATTTTTTTTCAATTTATTACAACATATGAGTATATAACTCTAATAGAAATAAAGATTCATTCGTATGATGTTTAAAATAATTAAATTTTCGAAAAATATCGATTTGAGTTTCATATACTTTCTTGCAATTTCTACAAAGTTAATTAAGAAAGTAATATTCATATGATGTATTTTTAATCAGAGAATGTGAAATACTTAAATTAGAAATAGAGACATTTTTGTCACTAATTCAATTAAGTATAAGTTATGAGAAGTTCACCGAATTTTAATTTAAAGATGTGAATGAAATAAATATCTTAGGGATCAAGGTAAAATTTTTCATATTCTTTTTAAAAGAATGTTAAAAATTACAAAGTTTAAATTTTAATTAAAAAATATATACATTTCAAGAATAAAATTTAAGAACTCACATAAAGTTAATTTAATTTATGTATTTACTTTTAACGTTAAAATATTTAATAATTATGAATTTAATATATTTATGTTGTATTATGCATCACCATTTTTAAAAATATATATACAGTTAATGCGAAAAATTCTAATAATCACATGCTGTAGCTAAAATGCATCATTTAAAGATTTATTTTCTACTGGGTGATCCAAAACATTTTAATTTTTGTTTAATTTTTTATCTGTTCCCCTTTCCTTTCAAGACACAAATTTTGCTGAAATACGTTAGTTTTAGAATGTTCTTTACACTATTAAAGTTTCAATATGATTCCTGAAAAAATCGTTTTTATCATTTGACAAAACCTCTAAATCCACCAGTGTCTAAATATTTATTGGTGGATAGCGTATATTAACGATTTATAATTGGTTAAATTAATACAACAGTAGAAATAGTAAATTTTAACTTATATTCAAATCCATTTAAATTAAAGATTGCACCTCATAGTTTTATTACAGTTGATTATTTTGGTATTAATTTAAAATTTAAATACAATAAAATAACCTCTAGAATTTACAATAAAAGAGATGTTTTTATATTTGAAACAAAAAATATTTTACAATTTTCTTCTAATAATTTTTTTTTTTTTTTTTTTAGTTTTTAGGAATGTTTAACTAAACGCGGAGTAAAAGGTGAAGACAAAATAAGTTCAGGAATCTCAAATAAAGTACATCACATCTGATGAGTGTACAAGGAAGCCTTGATTTTACGGCATGGTTTATAAATTGCATGTATCGATTGCTTTATGAAAAATAAAAACTAATATTGTATATATATATAAACTGACGGAAAAAAAATCCCAACACACACACACTTACACATAAAAAAAAAAAAAAAATAATAATAATAATAATAATAATATATATATATATATTGTAGAGTAATCAAATTCGGACAATGCATTTGTCTAGTTAACTTGTTTAATTGATTAAATTTTCAAGATCACAGGTTAATTTAAGCTCAAGAAAATGCATTTCAAATGTGAAATGTTGTTACAGTAACAGCCGGTGTAACCTCCAGAATTTTGAATTCAAGCCTGAAAACGTGCATGAATTGTGTCATACAGGTGCCGAATGCCACTTTGTTGTATGGAGTTCCATGCTTGTTGTGCTTGTTCTGTCAATACTGGGACGGTCAGTGCTGACTGTGGATGAAGCTGGACTTGTCGTCCAATGATATCCCATTAGTGCTCAATTGGAGACAGGTCTATTGATCTCGCAGACCAAGGTAACATGTCGACGGTGTGTTTGAGATAACCACGAGAGTGCACTTGCTGTCGTAGGAAATTGCTCTCCAGATTCCAGGTGTAGGTCCAGTGTGTCTTGGCCACAGACAGTTTGGTTGCAGGCACCTCCTTAACCTGACCTCCTTCTGACCAACACACGGCCATCGCTAGCACCAAGGCAGAACCTCTTTCATCAGAAAACACATCATTTCTTTACTCCGTCCTCCAGTAAGCTTTGGCTTGACACCAATGGCGTCGCAAATGGCAATGGCTCTAAGTCAGTAGAATGCACGCGTTAGGGCGACTGGTTCGGAGTTGTCTTTGAAGTAACCGATTTCTAACAGTTCTTTGTGTCACTGTGCTACCAACTGTAGCTCGAATTTCTGCCGCAGACGCAGTACGATGCGACAGAGCCATATGCCGAATACGGTGGACTTCCCTCTGAGTAGTGCGATGTGGTCGCTTGGAACCCGGTCTTCTTGACCACTGCACAAAACAGTCCTGAACAGTGGACAATATAATAACTAGACAACCCCTACGGCATAAATTAAAGCACATCTCTACCTTCCTTCTGGATTTTTCAAACTCAACAAACTAAACTTTTTCTCTGTCTTTCCTCAATTTTCTTCCTCTCATACATGGCAACAACTGGTCATGTCTGATGCTACAGCATTCAACGGAATTGCCCCGGGGAGCAATTATCCAGCGCATGTTGTTGCAATTAACCAACAACTGTCAAAGATCAGTGTTTGACGAAGTATTTTTAACCATCCAACCGCTATACACCTCTACTCAAATGTTTTTTCTAAAATCTACTTATTATTAAAATCTACAAAAATCCAACCTCAGAGCGCATTCTAACATTGTATTTAGACTGTGTGAACTTTGAATAGAGCCTGTGTGAACGATGTAACTAGACTACAAGACCCCAACATTTATCATCAAAGAGTAAAGTGCATGTAATCTCTTCTTAACGAGCCTTTTTAAACGAGGGAGGAAGGCTCCGGTCCTCTTCATTTTCATGTCGCCCCCTGTCGCCCCCTGTCGCGTGAGGGCTCTGCTGCTTAGGCGAAGTTTTTTTCTTTTTTTTTTTTTTTTTTTTTTTTAAGGCAATAAACAATGGGGGAAGCTTATCCTTTAGAGACGGGTTCTTTTAAATATCCATAGGGCTGTTGGAGCCCCTCTCTACAGGAAACCCTCTCTTGAAAACGCTCAAAACCACTGCATAGTGGTGAGAGGCCATCTTCCGTCTTAGAATCTTAGAATCATGCACAGTGGATACATTCCGGCCAAGTATTTCGGCAATATCGCGGAAAGAAAATCCACCTTCTCGTAGCCCTATTACAACCCTCGCTAAAAATCGGCAAGCTGTTGATAACGGCTTCTTTGTCTTCTTAAAGGCATTCTTGGCTAACATCAACTCAATTAGTCAAATTTCAAAAATCGATAACGTTCATGAAGTGTGTTGCCAGATAGCGCGACTTTTTTATTCAACAGTCACCAATAATTTTAAGAAGTAATATGTAATGTACATAACCGGCGATTAATCGCCTATCATGTATATCAAACATCATTTCTCAAAATTATTAGTGACTAATTATAGTGAAAATATAGTGAAAAATTCGCGCAGTCTGGCAACACTGATCACGATCTTTACAGTACGCATTTAAAGAAAACCTGATTTGCAAGTTCTGAGTGGCGCTACTAGCTTCACACTTATGCGCAAAGCGCGAAATTTTAATCGATATCGTCTTTCAGATGTATAAACACGGCTACCAAATTTCATTTATCAAACACAAGTCATTCTTGGTGCTTGAATTTTGTTTTTTTCCGTCAGTGTATATATGTACCAGGTAACCGCATTTCAACTGAATGACCTTTATTTTCTCAACCAGTAGATCCCCCAGTTACGAAATTCTCATTTTATTAGAAAGGATTTGTAGACGTATTAAAATACGAAATTAATTTTTTTTATATATACTGCTTTTCTTATGATTCTTATTTAGAATAAATACTGCTCTCGATTTAAGGGGGAAATCAAAGGTAACCCGATATTTCTAAGTAAAATAGTCTCCGAGTTATTTAAATATAAAAATATTGTTTTTCAACACTTCACCTGCAATTATAGAAACAATTTTTCGTTGCATATGTATTTACTTTAGTGAGATATCCATCAGATGATATAAATTAAATAAACATTCATTTGTCTTAAAATATCAATTAAATTCTTTGAAACATTCGAGAGGAATAGTTTTAAAAGCTTAATGCAAATTGGTGTTATGCTGTATTGTTAAAAAAATTAATAGTTGAATCTCTTACGGAATACGCTACAAATTTATACACTTTCAGTGAGAAAGATATATTTGACGATATATATATATATATTAAATTTCCAATGGCTAGGCAAAAGTTACAAAACAAATTATAAACAAACAGAAGACCGGAGTCATTGCCTAAGTAGCGATCTTTCATCCGAGTATCTGGACTCTTCTGCAGAACATCGAAGAGACTCACAACGGAGCAGTTGGTCCCTGTCCTTTACTCCTCCAGAATCACAAAGTGGAGAAGTATAATCGTTTAAGATACCTATGCGCTTCAAATGAGGCAGTCGTGTCCTGTAGATAGACGGTATATATATATATATATATATATATATAATTAAAAATTTACAGTTTAATTTAGAGCTTTACAGATGTAGTACAGTAGAAGAAAATAAATTTCGTTAATAAAATTAATATAATAATCTCGATAAAAAAGTTGTTTGGAAATAAACAAGGAATAAACTTCGGATTATTTTATAATACATAAATTAGCATTACTCTATACCAGGAAATAAAATAAAATCTATATATGATTATAGGCAAGCATAAAATTTGTGGTACACTTTTAACATATTAATTATAGGAGTAGAGTGGTAAAACTTGTCTCATTCAAAATGTATGGTTTGTCTGATTTGTAGAACACAAAAATTATTTTCTTACGATGTCAAGAAGGTATTTTAAAATATCTTTCTTTCTTATGCATTTTCCTTTTTTTATACCCGTAATCTTTTGTATTTAAAATTCTTTTAGCTTCAATTGTCTGTATTCCTATAGCATCGGCTTGAAATTTTATAATATTAAACATTTACGCAAATAATAATAATAATAATAATAATAAAAGTATCAAGTTCGGAGCATCCGTTCAGGAGTTATGAGCTAACAAAAAAAAAAAAAAAAAAAAAGGAAAGTAAATGAGACTAATGTGCAAGTTGTACCTGACGGGACTAAAGTGAAAGTTGTACCTCACGGGACTAATGTGCAGGTTACACCAAACGAACAAACTATTTCTTTCAACGAAAATGCCTACTAACCCTGGACGATAGGTCTATTATATCGTATCATATTATATATGGTATTTATCGTAATATAACTCAATGCTTATTTCGCTTCCTTCTTCGACTCGTTTTAATACGCAATTTTTATATGCATGAGCAGCCCCCGAAAACAAAAACATCATATTTTCATTTTTTTACTTATTTGTATTTCATATTATTTCACGCGCACTTTTTATTTCCTAATTCAAAATTATTAAAAAAAAACTTTTTCGATATCGCTTGTAACGATACTGATTATTATTAATTTTATTTTCTATTTCTTTCAATAATAATAATAATAAAAAGAGATTTTTATGAAATTCTGGCAAAAGCAGAATTTAGTTAAGGACGGAGGACTATTAGTTTTTTTTTCTTCCCAATCATAACATCGCTTTCAAATTATTCAATTGTATTTTCGATAAATTTTAGATTTCGATAAATGTCCAACTATCGAAAAATGGTTTCGTTAAATGTCCAACTATCCAAAACGACAACGTAAAAATCCCAGATTGAGACTAATATACCCTCAGTCCTAAATAAAAAAAGAAAAAGAAAAATAGATATGATTTATAAAAGTTTTATTCTATCTTTTTTTTTTATGATTTACGTTAGCTCAAATTTAAAGATATATTAGATGTACGATAAATTCCATGCTTGTGCATTAATATGTAAATAATATATCCACTCGTTATTCAGCCTATTTTTCTGGTTTTATTTTTCAATATTTTTTTCCTTTGTCTTGCAACAGAAGTGAGTTCAATTTAATTTATTTTCTAACTGCTGTAGACATATTGTTTCGACATTAAAAGAGTTCTTTGCTGTTGAACTGCCCAGACAAAAAGTTTTATTCAATCGGATTGAGGCAAACTGAGTAAAATAGGTAGAGAATACGGATATGAATCATCATATAAATAAAAATAATTATTTTTTTTCCGCGTGTGTGTGTGTGTAAAAATAATTGCTGTAAATATTGTTTAGAAGGAAGTGTTTAATTTCTGTATTTATTATTCAAATGCTTATTTAAAAAAAAAAATCATCGAGTTTCGACAACTGGGCAGTACTACTATTTTTTATTTCGCGTGAATAGTAGTAAAAATCAGAGGGAAAAAATAATTACGCTACGAAATTTGAAGATTTTACTTTACTTTTCTACAATGAAACGACATTTTTCATGTTTATTGATACTTTATAGCTAAATTATGAGATTCTTTTGTTCTCTTCTTAATTGTAAATAGACATAATTTTAATTTTATTAAGATTTTATTTTTATTTATTTATTTTAATGGAATTTCTTTAGTATTGTGCCCTTTTGGCAAAATTTGAAATTTTGCATCGAAGTAGCTCGGACATTCCTCACCATGTCATTGCTATAATCATTTCATTTCATCACGAATATAGCCAAAAATATTTAAAGTTTGCAAGGGCTTCACATACGAAAGCTGTTGATTAGTACTTATTTATTTATTTATTTATAATATTTTCTATCAAAGTCTTCGGAAAATGTTTCATGCATTTTTCTGTCCATTTTTCGCTTTCGTTCAATTTTTCCATGGATTTAACCTAGGCAACACCGATTAGACCTGCTATTAGAATAACTAAAATAAATATAAATGTTCTCAAGCAAATGTAAATGTAAATAATTTAAAAATTGTTTCAGAATATTTTCAGTGAATGTAACTTGATTAAAAAAAAAAAAAAAAAAAAAAACTTTAATAAATTTAAATTTACATTCCCAAATATTCAATGTAAACCAAATATTTATTTTCTCTCTTTTACATTAGGCACTCAATTATTTAATATTCATTCACTATCACTTACACGTAGTTTTCAACTTCACGGACAAATTTTCTATGTTTCTATATTTTTTGTTTTATTAAAATTTCTATTTTTACACTATCTTTTCTTATTATTAATCAAAAAAGTTTAACTTTTTTTTTCCTGAAATGTACAATATTCTTCAACTTTTTTTTTTTCTATGTATATAAAGCCATATTTTTTGGTTTTAACACAAAATCTTTTATTTCAGTAAAATAGATAGATACAAAAAAATGTCATGAAATATTATCGTAAATAATAATCTTATATCAGTAAAAATACTTACAATATTTTACTTATAAATCTGGCAATAGATATATGGTATGTTTTATAGACTCAAACACTTTCTCTTTCGATTTCAGTGAATGGGTAAAAGAATTCAATAGATTTGTTTGCCGTGAACAAAATGTTTCTTTTTGTATTTATTGAGAAGAAAGAATCTCCAAAACATTTCTTTGTTTCGAAAAAAGTATAATTTACAGCTTTCAAGATGCATAACGATTTCAATTATTTCGTTATTTCATATATACATATGTATATATTTTAGAAAACATAAACGTATAATAAAAGATTTAAAAAAGAATAATATTTAAATATTCAGCTTTATTAATATTTTATTCTTTTAATTATTTCTATATTTAATATTTGCATCGTATCAATATATATATATATATATATATATATATATATATACTAGCTATTGTGCTCGTTCTTTGAACGGGAATTTAATTATTATTAACTGTATATTATATATATATATATATATATATATTTATCTTTGTTGAATCTTACAACAGTATACTGATGAAGGTAGAAAATTGGTTGTTGTAGTCAATAAGTACAGTTTGTCAAATTTTACTTATATATATATATATTAATTTGCATAATTGTTTGTGCATTCATTTGAACGTAAATTTCTCCTATACTGAAATAACATAATTTTATTGTAATTTACGTTCCGAAAAACGGTACAACAACTAGTGAAAGAAAAGTCAATAAGAAGTTTATACGCTAAACTTAAACTTTTCCTTGAATGCTCAACTGCGTCGGAAATATATTAGTTTTTCATGCATAGAATTTTCGTGAAATGTTGAATATATGGCGATATTTGAAATCGATATTGGTAACAGTGAATCATTTAATATATATGCGTTATAAAATAGAATAAATAATTAAGTTTTGGAATATTTTTAGTTGCCTTTTTTGGCGAATTTTTTAATTTGGCACTAAAGTAGCTTGGTCGTTTCTCGACAAGGTCATTTCTAAGGCAACTGCGATATTGCCATTTTAATTCAAAGACAAAATGGAACAAAATTTTAAATGTCAGATAAAGGGTGCTGTACTAAAGCTGTGCCAAAATCATTTAAAGAACACACATTTCCTTCTGTTAAAATAATATTACTTTAAAATTAGTAAAAGTACATTTTTTTTCTATGAATATGGAAATTAATGTATGATATATGTATACTGCAATTATCGCGTTATTGGTCATTATTTGGATTTATTTTTCTTTAAGATAAAGCAAGCAAAACATGTGAATAACATTACATTTTCAGCTTTTCTGCTCTATTTATTTTTAATACAATAATCCAGACATAAGTATAATTCCCATTAACTGTCATTAATTATTATAAGTTCAAAATATATATATTATTACGATAATGTATATATATATATATAGATATATAGATATATATATATAATAATATTAGGATAATACATATTAAAACTATTCAATCTGAGATTTTGCGTTGTCGCCATTTGTAGTGTTCCATCTTGCATTTTATATAACTTTTTATGTAAGAAAGGAAAAGATAAAGAAAAAATTAACAAGCAAACATATTATTACTGAAAATAAACCCGGAATTGAAAAATCCGGAAAAGGCGTAAATAAATGAAATGAAAATTTCTGAAAGCAAACATTGCCACATGAATTTAACCATTAAAAAAATATTAAAATTATCGAAACTGTATATAGAGAGCCGAAAATAAGCAAATGTCTTTCTTTTTCGGTTTAAAAAATGAACATGCAAACTTTTTTTTTAAGTAATTGAAATAAAATCGAGAAAAATCTTTCTTTCTTTCTAAAGAAATAAATAAAAGTAAAAAATAAAAAAACTTCAAAATTGAATCGCTTAACGAAATGAGAAATTTGGCACCGAAGCAGCTTGAATATTTCTCGCCAAGACCGTTACTTACAGAATTCCAATAGCCATTTTAAATCATCGTCAATATGACTAAAAATAAAATAAAAAAGTCCTGTTGTACAAAATTAAATTTTGTTTACAAAATAAATACAAGCAGAATTTTCAAATATTTTCTTACTTTCTTTCTTTCTATTCTTTTTTCTTCTTTTTTTTAATATTATTCTTTAACTTTTAAAGTAAACCCTTAAAAATACTCAAAAACATATCGTAATACTTTCTTTTAAATACTTTTGTAAGTATATTTTGTGATTTAAAATCTCCTTCATTTTCTGTTGATTGATATATACAGTTTACTGTTAATGAATATGTTAAAAACCAAATAAGCGTATTGGAAACCTGAGAATTTAAATAAATTTTAACATCAACTACATCAAAATAGCTGCAAAAGAAAAAATGAAATCAATATAAAAAAATGTTTTTTATTGTAGGAGTAATCATTTGGCGTGACATAAGTTAGTATGAGATGTTGTAGCAACACTAAACTTTTATGTGTTGTGATATTTAATCTCAGAACATTCTTTTATTGACTTTCGTTTTTCTTGTTCCGGACTTTCTCTTTTGTTTTTTGCTTCCCGCCAAAAGATTGTTCGGTGCACCTGCCGTATCACGTGACGATGTGTCGCGTCTCTCTACAAGTACATTGTAATACTTTTTCCAATCATGTAATTTTTGTTATTCGGAACTGACGTTCCATTTTCTTATTCTATTTAATCATAATATTTTTTTCTTTTGTCTAAGATGAATAAATTAAAGGGATAAACATCTAGGCATTCTTTCATTACGCAGCAATGTGTGAATTATCCTAAATAATAATTGATCTACATATTATGTAAGAATTTCACAGTCTAATCAAGATTCATTATAGGAAAAGAAGTTGCTGAGCTTTAATACAGAAGTCATATAAAATATATATATCCATGTATTTTTTTCATCTAATTCAAGTGTACGATCTGATGATAAATTAAGAGGATTTTTCTTCACCAATGGAATATACGATTACCTGTGACAACCCAGGTAAGTCAACTTTATTTAATTATATGACTGTTGTTTTTACAAAGAATTATTAGTAAGAATTATTTGTTATAAAATATCTTTAAAATAACTAATTTGAGGAAACTGCGAACTCATGCATTCATTTATATAGTATTCTTCCTTCAGATTATGATTCTGAAATTTTGAATTGAAAATTTAGATTTATTCTTGACAAATTTTTTTTCATTGCACATTGGAAGAAATTGCTACATTTAAAATAATAAAATAAAAAATGAAAATGTAAGCGAAAATATTTGTTTTTGTTTCTTCAAAACTGAAGTGACACTTATGAAAACTATTTAATTTTATTTTCTTCTTCAAGTACTATTTATCCTAACTGTGTTAATTTAAAATATTAAATGAATATTTACGAATTGAACAAATATTAACAAAACTATTACAAAAATTTTGTTTAAGTATGTCAGCAACAAAAGATATACAAATTGAACCGCTGAACTCCACAAATTATAATGTGTGGAAGTTTCGTATCGAAATGTACTTGCAAAAAGAGGATCTTTTTACAGTCATTACTGACGATCCTCCCAACCCAATAACCGATCAGTGGCGTTCAAAAAATAGAAAAGCCAGAGCAATTATAAATTTACTTATTGATAATGAACAGATAGTGTACGTTATGAATCTAGATACAGCACGAGAGTGCTGGAATGCTCTGCGCCAAGTCCACGAAAGATCATCGCTTTCCAGTAAGCTTTTCTTACTTAGGAAACTTTATTCCATAAAATTAATTGAAGGTGGTGATGTTAACCAACATATAGCTGACATGTATAAAACACGCGACAGACTCACCGCCATAGGTGAAGTCATAGATGAATCGCACCTAGCTGCATTAATGCTATGCTCACTCCCTCCTTCGTATGACGTTCTCATAACAAGTCTCGAATCGAGAGACGAAGCCCAACTGACACCTGAATATATACGAAACAAATTGGCTGATGAATATGCCAAAAGGCTTGAAAACAAAACTATTCAAAATTCAGCGTTAAAAGTCCAATACCATAACAAATCGGAGAAATTCTGCAAATACTGCAGGAAAAGCAATCATAATATAGAAGATGGCTATAAGTTAAAAAATAAAAATAATTCTGCTGTTAAAAGTCACAGTAAAAATTTCAACAAAAAACCCAACTTCAGATCCAACATATGCTCTCAGAACAATGAGAAGCCAGATAGCGCTCAAATTGCAGAGGGGAGCAATAAACCAAAAGCTGATAAATTATATTCTTTTTATGTTGGAGATAAAACTGTAAATTGGGTGGTTGATTCAGGGTCGTCTTCATATATCTGCAATGATAAACTAAAATTTCGCGAACTTAAAAATAACGTTTCTAACGTCACTATCGCGAACGGCACGCAGCTAAAATCTTTGGGTTCCGGTACTGTGGATTTGTATACCGTAAATTCGGAAAACACACAGAACAAAACAACACTTAAAAATGTTCTTTATGTCCCTGAAATAGAAACTAATTTAATTTCTATAAAAAGAGCAACAGAGAATGGCTGTATCGCTGTATTTGATGATAAAACCTGTAAAATTGTAAATCAGGGAAATACATGCATTGAGGGATATGTGAAAAATAACTTATATGAATGTCAATTAAATTATTCTGAGAACAAACACACAGTGAACATTGTAATACAAACTTGTGATAACGAAAATTGCATAAACAAGTGGCATGTGAAACTTGGCCACAGAAATACTAACCACATTAAAGATTTAGTTAACAAGGACATGGCTGTGGGTATAAAATTAAATGATTGCAAACATAATACTGAATGTAAAACATGCATAATGTCAAAATTAACTGATTCACCTTACCCCAAAGCTGCACAATTTAGAGCCTCCGTACCACTCGAACTGGTCTACACAGACTTATGTGGCCCTATGAAAACCCCCACTGTAGGTGGAAAATATTACTTTCTTACATTTATAGACGACTACAGTCGTTATACTATTATATATTTGCTAAGAAATAAGTTTGAGGTATTTTCTAAGTTAAAGGAATATGTGGCTATGACCGCAAACAAATTTGGCCGAAAAGTGCAAGCAATTCGCTCCGATAACGGGGGTGAATACACTAGTATGGAAGTAAATGAATTTTTGAATAAAGAAGGAATTGAGCACCAGTTTACCGTTCCTTACTCTAGTGCTCAGAACGGCGTGGCAGAACGTAAAAATCGTACGCTGACCGAAATGGCTCGCTGTCTGCTTAAAGACAGTAATTTGCCGAATTCCTTTTGGGGGGGAAGCCGTAAATACTGAAAATTGCATACAAAATAGGCTCCCGACCTCCTCATGCGACTCAACTCCTTACGAAAAATGGACCGGCCGTAAACCCGATTTATCAAATATAAAAACATTCGGATGTCGCGCATACGCATATGTACATAAAATACATATGGGAAAACTGGATAGCACCGCTCAAGAAGGAATTTTTGTGGGATATGATAATCGTAGCAAAGGCTACAGAATTTGCACAAATAATAAAAATGTAATAATTAGCAGAACTGTAAAATTCTTGGAGGATGAAAATAGAGAATCCCACAATAATGAAACATCACAAATCAAGAATGAAAATTCAAATGATGAAATTCCGGTGTCCAAATTACCAATATTAGATACTGATATAAATATAGATATAGCGGGCGATAACGATAGTCCGGATGACATGCAAACTCTGCCACGACGATCACAACGATTAAATAAAGGTGTTCCGCCCGACAGATTTGCATTTGCAGTAAATGACAAAAGAATTGATGAGCCTAAGTGTTTTGATGATATACTAAAAATTCAAAACCCAGCTGAAAAAGAAAATTGGCTGAATGCCACACTTGACGAAATGAATTCACTCAGACAAAACAATACTTGGGAACTTGTTGACGCTCAACCAGGGACCAAAGTAGTAGGTTGTAAGTGGGCGTTCAAGGCCAAATACAATAGCCAAGGACAAGTCGAGAAATATAAAGCCAGGCTTAATGCCAAGGGTTTTTCTCAAAAATACGGGGTGGACTATGACGAAACTTTTGCACCAGTTGCATCGCATACCACTCTAAGAAGTTTCTTGACCATGTCACTATATAAAAATTTGAATCTAAGGCATGTAGATATCAAAACTGCTTTCCTACATGGAAATTCGCAAGAAGATGTATACATGCATCAACCCGAGGTTTATGTTATCCAGGGCGAAGAAAATAAAATATGTAAGTTAAAGAAAGCGATATATGGCTTGAAACAAGCCGCTAGAGCGTGGAATTTGAAAATTAATGAATCATTGTGTAAATTAGGATTTAAACAAAGTCAACATGACAAGTGTTTATATATCCGTAACAAAGATAACACGGAAACTTACATTCTTGTGTATGTTGATGACCTACTTATAGCTGGTAAAAATCACAATATCGACATACTAATTAATCAACTTAGGGAAGAATATCCATTAACCGACCTTGGGGAAGCCAAATATTACCTCGGAATTAATATAGAAAGACCTTGTAAAGGGGTAATTACGCTTGATCAAAATAATAAAATACGAGACATTGTAACCAAATTTGGGCTAGATAACGCACGGCCCTCTGACACACCAATGGAACCAGGGTATATAAAATTAACTGATAATGACAATCTCTTACCTAACAACACAATGTACAGACAGGCTATAGGCGCGTTACTTTACATTTCTACAGTATCGTGACCTGATATAAGTGTTGCCGTTGGCATCTTAAGCGGTAGAAACGAAAATCCTAGAGCGAAAGACTGGGAGGCAGTTAAAAGGGTTATTAGATATTTGAAAAATACCCAAGATATTAAATTAAAACTTTGTAACTCTGGTGAACCTGTTCTTAGAGCATATTCGGATTCGGATTGGGCCAATGACCCAAGGGATAGAAAGTCTATCTCAGGAAATTTATTTATATTGGATAAAAATCCAATATTTTGGACTTCGAAGAAACAGTCCTGTGTATCCATGTCTTTAGCAGAGGCTGAGTATGTCGCAGCTGCGAGTGCTGCACTTGAAATACAGTGGCTCAACAAACTACTGGATGATTTAAATTTGCCGCAACAATGTCCTATAGTGTTGTACCAGGACAACCAATCTACCATCAAGATTGCTGAAAACGATAAATTCCACTCTAAAACAAAACAGTTACAGCTGAGATATCATCTTCTGCGAAACCTAATACAAGAAGGCCTAATCAAGCTTCAATACAAACCTACCAAAGAAATGACCGCCGATACCCTAACAAAAGCTCTGCCAAAAACTGATTTTAATAGACATAGAAATGCATTAATGAACAATTGAAAATTTTTTGAGCTTAAGAGGGGGTGTTGTGATATTTAATCTCAGAACATTCTTTTATTGACTTTCGTTTTTCTTGTTCCGGACTTTCTTTTTTGTTTTTTGCTTCCCGCCAAAAGATTGTTCGGTGCACCTGCCGTATCACGTGACGATGTGTCGCGTCTCTCTACAAGTACATTGTAATACTTTTTCCAATCATGTAATTTTTGTTATTCGGAACTGACGTTCCATTTTCTTATTCTATTTAATCATAATATTTTTTTCTTTTGTCTAAGATGAATAAATTAAAAGGATAAACATCTAGGCATTCTTTCATTACGCAGCAATGTGTGAATTATCCTAAATAATAATTGATTTACATATTATGTAAGAATTTCACAGTCTAATCAAGATTCATTATAGGAAAAGAAGTTGCTGAGCTTTAATACAGAAGTCATATAAAATATATATATCCATGTATTTTTTTCATCTAATTCAAGTGTACGATCTGATGATAAATTAAGAGGATTTTTCTTCACCAATGGAATATACGATTACCTGTGACAACCCAGGTAAGTCAAACTTTATTTAATTATATGACTGTTGTTTTTACAAAGAATTATTAGTAAGAATTATTTGTTATAAAATATATTTAAAATAACTAATTTGAGGAAACTGCGAACTCATGCATTCATTTATATAGTATTCTTCCATCATTATGCATGGGAAACTACTCTCTAAAATTTCCTTAAAAAGGGGGACCATTATTTTGACATCAATTAAAGTGAGAAAATACTATTTTCGCTCTTGAAAATGTAACATTTTTCACTTTTATCGAAAAACAGGCTTGTAGTCCCTCTGTCACAAAGAGTGAAGTCATGATCTATTGCAGGATCAACCTTCTGAAGAGTGAAGAATTGCTGGCGCCATCTGTTTACCCTATTTCGAATGAAATATGAAAAACAATTTCTGGGTGATCTCATGTATGTGATTTGTTTAACAGAACTTATTGAACATGAATGAGTATAAAAGAGGAAAATAATTATGTTAAAATGTATATATAATATAAATTTTTTATACGATTGATAAAATCAATGTGTTATTAGTAAAGAATCGAAATTCATAAAAATGTTATGGAAAATCGTAACAGAAAGCAAGTAGTTTTATTCAGAATATATAAGGTATAAAAGAAAATATCAAAGCAAATACTTAATGCATAACCTCTTAAAATCTATAGGAATTTACATTTTTATTATATTCATTGATAATTAACACATGCGAAATATTCAAAAAGCTGGCTATAATATTTTACCAAACATTAAAATCGTCAGTAAGATTTATACTCCTGAACAGACGAGTTTTTCAAGAAACTCGTGTAAATATTTTACTATTTTTTTAAACATGCACACTCAAGAATATTTATTTTCCCCTAACCTACTTTAAAAATAACTATTTGACTTAGGAAATTTCTTTTCAAGTATACATTTTTATTTTAAAAATAATTCTAATTTTAGTAATTTAAAAATTATTCTAATTTTAGTAATTTAAAATAATTCTAATTTTAAATTTAAAATGTACATTAGATTTCTTTAGTTTTATATTTTGATAGAAGAAGTAAAAATTTATGAGTGCGATTAATCTCTTATGAGAACGAATTACGACTGTAAATTAAGTGAGCCCTGTGTGTCCCTAGTGGTTCAGTGGTCGCCTGCCACGGAGACGGCTTCGGTTCCATTCCTCTCAGACCCAATCCTTCGCATCTTTGAACTAGAGCCAATGCGAAAAAGAAAAAGGTGGCAATAAAAATATTGAATGGCGTATCCGATTTCTTTTTTCTTTTTATTTCCTTCTCCTTTTTTTTAAGGAAGAATAAACAGCTATATTCTTTGAATTACTTGGACTAATCTCACTCTTAATAAAGTGTGAAAAATCTCACTCTTTCGAGAGACTTTTCACTTTTTAGAGGTTGACTCAATTTTGGCATGTTCAATGAGTGATATTACCACTCTTTTAGAGGCAGATCTTACTCTTCATGTTTTAAAAAGTAACATCGACAATTTTTTTTTCTTTCCCTTTAATTTTCTTGCATTCCTCTAGGTATTTGTTTTCTTACAATTTCAATATATTTTCGATTTTTTAAGTAGAACTTCTGAATTCAAAAACATAATATCCACATATATTTTCTATATACATAAAATATTAAACAAATTCTATTATGGAATAATATCTTGAATACACATGTTGCGTTTATTGTGCCTTATCCAATATTAATTTTCTTGTTTGACAGAAACCATTCATATATCATTTCGAATTTATTTTCATATTCAGAATTTCTCCGTTGTAACAGGAAGCGAAAAAATTATTAATTTAAGGCAATTTAAATAAACATATATATATATATATATACACTGATGGAAAAAAAAATCCCAACACCAAGAAAAAATTATTGCACAGTAATGAAATTTCAGCAATACATTTGTCTAGGTAACATATTTAATTGATTAAAGTTTCAAGATCACAGGTAGAGCTATTGGCGAGAAGAGCCATTTCAAATGTGAAATGTTGGTGCATTAGTAACCGGTGTAACCGCCAGAATTTTGAATGCAAGCATGCAAACGTGCATGCATTGTGTCGTACAGGTGTCGGATATCAGTTTGTGAGATGGAGTTCCATGCCTGTTGCACTTGGGCGGTCAATGCAGGGACGGTTAATGCTGGTTGTGGATGACGCTGGAGTTGTCGTCCAATGATGTCCCATACGTGCTCGATTGAAGAAAGATCTGGTGATCTGGCAGGCCAAGGCAACATGTCGACACTCTGTAGAGCATGTTGGGTTACAACAGCGGTATGAGGGCGAGCGTTATCCTGTTGGAAAACACCCCCTTGAATGCTGTTCATGAATGACAGCACAACAGGTTGTATCTGACTGACGTACAAATTTGCAGTCACGGTGCGTGGGATAACCACGAGAGTGCTCCTGCTGTCATACGAAATTGCTCCCCAAACCATAACTACAGGAGTAGGCCCTGTGTGTCTAGGCCGCAGACAGGTCGCGAGCAGACGTTCACCTGGCCTCCTTCTAACCAACACACTGCGACCAAGGCAGAACCGGCTTTCATCAGAAAACACAACAGATCTCCACTCCGTCCTCCAATGAGCTCTAGCTTGACACCACTCACGTCGCAAACGGCAGTGGTTTGGTGTCAGTGGAATGCATGATACAGGGCGTCTGGCTCAGAGCTGTCCTTGAAGTAACCGACTTGTAACAGTTCGTTGTGTCACTGTGGTGCCAACTGCAGCTCGAATTTCAGCTGCAGACGCAGTACGATTAGCCACAGCCATACGCCGAACACGGCGGTATTCCCTCTCAGTAGTGCCACGTGGCCTCCCGGAACCCGGTCTTCTTGAGGCAGTACCTTCCCTTGACCACTGCTGCCAACACTCATGCACAGTGTATACATTCCTGCCATGTCTTTCTGCAATATCGCTGAAAGAAAACCCACCTTCTCGTAGCCCTACTACACGACCTCGTTCAAAGACAGTGAGCTGTTGATAATGGCTTCTTCGTTTTCTTAGAGGCATCCTTGACTAACATTAACCCACTACGTCAGATCTCAACTGTAAATAACGATCAGGAACCTTACAGCGCTTATTTAAAGCAAACCTCATTTGCATGTTCATAGTGTCTCTACTAGCGCCACACTTATGCGCGTAGCTCGAAATTTGAATCGACGGCATCTTTCAGATGTATAAACACGCCTACCAAATTTCGTTTATCTAGCACAGCTCCTTCCTGGTGTTGGGATTTTTTTTCCATCAGTGTATATATATATATATATACATAAATAAATAATAATAATAATTAAAAAATTACATTAAACATAATCTGAAACTTCATGTCGTTTAATATTTTAAATAGTGTTTTTACATGAATGTGTGTATAGTAAAAAAAAAAAAAAATCGTAAATTTAAAATGAAACATGCTACAAATACATAAAACATTCTGTATACAGGGATGCAACACTGGCGCAAAACTTATAACACTATTAATATAACAAAATTTTCTACTTCTTAAATCAATGATATTATAGGTAGAGAAATTTCTGAAACAAATGCCGGTGTTATTTTTGTGCTAGTGTTCCCTCCCTGCCATAAGCAAAATTCAAGAACCGAAGTTACACAATGTATTTGCTAGCTTAAACTTTTACGTTAGCTTAAATTGCTCCGCTGACGCAATATCTCTCTCATCTGTTGTATCTCTATTCAATAGTTTAATAATTTTACAAACGAGAACCACCCCCCTATAGCTTCACTGCATGATTATCATGCATGGCTCTAGATAACAATTTTTTTTCCTCATACAAAACAAGAAATGTTAGTCAACGATTATATTATAAAAGATATTTAGACAGAATTTCTTAGACTTGTTAGACGGGAAGAGGCCGCCTATCTCTTTAAAGTGATTTGGTGACTGTCTTGGCAACGGGTTATAATATTTCAGAAAAGATTTGAGTCAATTATTTTAACACTTTATCAAATACACTAGAGTTGCCATGTTTAAAAATTAACGCTAGCGGAGTTTTCTAAAATGCAATTATATAAGTCAGGATATATATATATATATCAGAAAGAAAGTACCATACATTAAAAAATAAAATAAAATAACAAAAAATAATTACAAGTTTTTTTTTAAAATAAATATGTGTACTTATACATGGTAATAATGTACGCGTTATTGTTTATGTTTACAAAGATCTGCTTTAAAAAGTACATTCAAAATGGTACAGAAAAAGTACATTCCAAAATATTTCTATGGAATGTTTATGACCATTTCTAGTTGTCAAATCTATAACTCATAAAGTTTTAATAGTTAAAGAACAATTTTTAATGGTACTGAATTTCATTTATATTCTATTACTGCTTTAAAAAATAATGCTTCTGTTAGGAAATTTAAAAGTATTTAATTATCTTTTTTTTTTTTTTTTTTTAATTACACCAGATGAGTATTTAACTCTAAGAGAAATGACGATTCATTCGTATGGTGTTTGAAATAATTAAATTTTCGAAAATTATCGATTTGAGTTTCATATACTTTCTTGCAATTTATACAAAGTTAATTAAGAAAGTAATATTCATGTGATGTATTTTTAGTGAAAGAATGTGAAATATTTAAATTAGTAAATGAGAAATTTTTGTCACTAATTCAATAAAGTATAAGTTATGAGAAGATCGTTGAATTTTAATTTAAAGATGTAAATTTTCATAATCTTTTTGAAAGAATGTTATAAAGTACATAGTTTAAATTGTAATTAAACAAAAAAAAATGTCGAGAATAAAATTTAAGAACTCACAACAAAGTTAATTTAGCTCTATGTATCTATTTTTAGCTTTAAAATATTTTAGCAATTATGAATTAAATATATTTATGTTAAAATATGCATCACCATTTACAGAGCCACACAGACAAAATAATAATAAATGGTTGGAAAATGCATAAGTTGCATTTGAACTTCCGTTTCACAGACACACACACAAATAAACGGACACCATATTAATTAAAGATTCCTCACACCTGAAGATGTTTAACAATCACAAGAATCCGAGGTCAAAAGTTCCTCATACCTATAGTATAACGTGGAACTAAACGTGGGTGAAATACAATAATAATGAAACAAGATTTTTTTTTTAAATATATTATTGTGATGCGCTTCTAATATATTTTTGGATCTCATAAAGAATTAGTAATTTTATTAAATGTAAAATGAAAGCACAATTTTTTGACTAACGTCCTGCTATAAATTCATATGGAATAAAAAAAAAAATCGATGAAAAGAATATACGAGAGATATTATGAGTACTAGAGTTTATTTGCGCAACATGAAAACTAAAAGAAAAAAAAAATGCATTTTAACTTTTTCGTGACCACTTTTTTTTTTTGTCTTTTTAGCTGTAAGGTCTGCCTGTGGGCGTTATTTTCCCAAGTTACAATATTTCAGAACAAAATTTTCCATATTCCGATTCATATTACAAATGGATATACATTACAAACATACTTTTTCTAAGCAAAGTATTTATATTCATAGTATATTGGTTGTACAAATATGAATATTGTGTATATTTTTAAGAAATAAATGACATGTAAATTGCAAAAGAAGCACCCACTGGTGTATTTTCAAATGACGTGAATCTGCATCAACGGTCGAAAAATTGTTAATTTAAAACATAGATTTAAAGGACTGCAAATATATATATATATATACAGGGTAGTCAAAATAAAAATAGTGATTACAAACAGTTATAGCTATTTAATGGAGAATAATTTATCGATAAGATTAACACAGAATTTAGACGGAACTCCAAAATTTTGTATACATACTTCATAGATGTTCTATGTGACTTCCCTTGGTGACACGGACAACATCTAGACGGTCGTCCATTTCACGCCACACATTCTGAAGCATGTATGCAGTCACCGCACAACCGCATTAAAAATGCGTACTTTGAGACCCTGCGATTTTTATCTATGGGTTTATGTGAAAGACAGAGTGTATGTGCTGCGAATGCCCAAAACAACTCAAGAACTCAAAGTACGCATTTGTAATGCGCTTGCGTCTGTGACTGAACAAATGCTTCAGAATGTATGGCATGAAATGGACTACCGCCTAGATGTTATCCGTGTGACAAGGGAAGTCCCACATAACATCTATGACGTATAAAAAATTTTGATTTTCCGTTAAATTTCTGTGTTAATCTTATCGATAAATTCTTTTTCATTAAATAGTTATAGCCGCTTGTAAATGCTACATTCATTTTGACTTACCCTGTATATCTTAAGTGTAATAAAATTTCGCAGCTAATCATGAATTCTGACTGTATATTTTTATTTATTTGAACCTTTAAATAGTGACCTGTTCACTGTATCGGCAAAGGATTTATAAAATTACTAATATGTTTAAGCGGATTAAAAAAAAAAAAAAAAAAAAAAAAAAAAAAAATCTAAATAAATTGGACATTTTGAAGCTATGAGAATATATAACGCAGTATATAAGAAGTATAAATGTTTTAATTAAAGTTTTATAGATTATATATATATATATTGTTTTCCATTATCATTATCACGGATATTTGTAACTTCACAATAAGAAATTACTATAGTAAAATAAATATAAGTTCTATTATAATAATGTTTCCACACTAAAAGTAAAAAGCCATTTCGTTTAACGAAACTAACTGAGATAAATTTCAAAATAATTGACATATAAGTTTTTACAATATAAAATATTATAGTTAATTATTTTCCAGTCGTCTTCTTTAAATTCTAAATTTATATCCTTATGCATTCTGCTGAAAACTTAATAATAAAGTGCGGATGATTAGACTATTTTTCTGACGCACCGAAAAGAGCTAATTAGTTAAAACTGGATTCTTTATCATACATATTTAATAAACGAAGGTGTCTTTTGAGTAACATAACTCGAAACTTTGCTAATGAAACGCAACAAGCAGTAGCTTTTAAAATTGTAACTTTATTAAAATATCGGTATTGTTCTCTTATGAAAAGGAATTAGTTTAACGAGGAGATATGAAATATTAAAGCACTTTTTATTATACATTGATTTATTGACATATATTTTAATTTATAAGTAATAAATAAGCTTATTTTTTGGATGAATGTATACAATTATTTTAAGTTATTTCCTTATAAAAACGTTCCTCTTATTCTATTAGAATTACGCAAAGTGAGCATAAATACAAAATTCATTTGTGAAAATAAAAATCAGCATATTAAATTGAATGGTAATATTTTTGTAATTTAAAAAATATATATTTAGAAAAATGCAAAATATGTAATAAAAAAGTAACTATTAAAAATTTTTGTTTGCTAGTTTAAATTGCATCAAATATTTCAAAGTTTGTTTTACTGTAAATATTATATTATTATTTTATGAAAAATACTCATATATTGATAATGATGAAATAATTAAATGAAAAAAATAATATAGAATAACTACAATAAAACGTATTAGAATAAAGTAATCATTCTAATAAATAATGTAGTAAATTAAAAACATAAAAATATGTTCTTAGTATTTTATTTTACGTTTTTTTCTATTAATATAATTTTAAGCACACATAAGCAAATATTTGTTATTCATAAAGCAAAAATAAATAAATATTTGTTTAGCAGTTATTATTTGAAAATTTCTCTTATAGCAGAAAATTCAACACTCACATAAAGTTTTTACAGTTATAAAATTTTCAAATGCCGTGCATACAATGCAAATGTTTAAATATATATTTTTAATAAGTATCATAATTGCAATTAAAACTAGCATTAATGTTCTCAATGTGAATTTAAAATGCATAATTTAAATTCTTTAGAAAAGCTTGAAACTAGATTTCATCAAATTCAAATAAAATAAATGATCATGGATTTATGTATCTCTTTATTTTAGAAATGACCATCCCTTAAAATTAAAAATTTAAAAATTTGTTTTATTTATTTATTTTTCTTTCTTTCCTTCTTTTCTTTATTTTTAACCATGCATTACAAAAACCATATATGGAAAAAAAAAAGATGAAAAATGACCATAAATTTATTTATAATATCTGAAAAATAACTACATTTAGAACTTGCAAATTTTAAAAGATAATTCCAAAAATATTATATGTCTATTTAACCTTTAGAATAATTACGTATATTTTTAGTTTACGCATGCATACACGCATACATACATACAAACTCTCGTATATATAACAGCTATTTTTCAATGCTAAAATAATTGTGCACACAATATCTCTCTGATGTTTCAAAGAATTAGATGTGAATTTAATAGCTCTTATGGAACGTATATAACGAAGCGCATGGAACATATTGCAAACTTTCCAAATTACAATGTTCATAGTCAATCAAATTCATTCTTGTATCATTAGTGACATTTTAAAACTCGTTTTACCTAGCTACGAGAAAAATGTTCTTGTTAATGCATGTTTATGTATTTTTGCCAACTGCTAATAAAATCGTAAATTTCGAAACTTTATCAAAGGTTTCAAATACAATTATCATTAATAATTATGTTCAGATTCTCTTCGTCAATATTGAGACATAGCAAGATATTTTCTGCTGACTGTATTAATATAGTTAATTATTCAAAGTATCATATAAACTATTTGAACCATTTCTTGAGGTAATCTGTTTATTTAACTTTTTAATCCTATAATACTGTTATCTGATTTACGAAGCGTCATATAGAACCAGAACCACAGTACATATTTTAATTACAAATAACAAGAAAAAAATTCATTGTAACGGATCACATTACATTTTAAATTTCAAGCAAGGGTTATAAAAACTTATTTAATTTGAATAGAGAAATATTGCCTAAAGATGGGAAATGTATATTTTTTAACAGTAAATTTTATAAACAGTTCAATCTTAAATTAAGAAATATTGTTATACTATATTTCGTGGAAAGACTCGGGATGCCCCGTGGTAAGTGTACGTCCAAGTAAAATCAGTCATGCGTTTTCATAGTGGTTTGGAATGCAATGCAACCGTAGTTTTTAGCCAAATAGAATAAATAACCGTAGAGCGATATTGTAAAAATACATTTATCTGTGAGGAAAATGCTTTTAATGTACTTGATAACGTGTTAAATTATGCGTTAACACCTTTACGACTTTTAAATATGTCACTCTGATACTTATAAAAATAAATGTGTTCGTTTATTATTTTTTAAATGTAGAAAAGATGTAACAATGAATGTCTTCAGATAAAACTAACGTTATGATTAAAACGCAAATGTAGGCTGTGTAAAGCGTAGTCCAAGTTTTGTGAAATATTATAAAAATATGTATTTATTTGCATGTAAATGATAAAATGTAAATAAAAATAATAAAATAATGCATGAAATTCGTCTTCTAAATGTGTAAAACGCAATGTCACTAAACATGTAATTGTATCATAAGCTTTTGAGCATCTCTGTAGCTTGGAAACACAAACGGAAATTCATGTGAAAGAAGAAGAAAATTTTGTCGAATTCGTCATTCACTTAGACCGTTTTCTGGTGCGTAAATTGGCGTATATGGTCTACATATTGTGCGTATATGGTGGGTTTCACAAAATGCATTAGATCCATTTTACTAAACGTTAGTATAGATATACAATACAAGAAAATTCTATTCAAAGTAAAATTTAATTTCCTATACCGTTTTAAAATTTTATTCCTTTATAATCTCAAAGAAAACAATTATGACACTTTACAATATTTGATATACATATATATATATTTTTTCTTTTCTAAACTAGATTTTTAATTATGAACTCTGTCGCTTGCGGGGCTGAAAGTCTGTATAATATAAAGAAAAATGTTAATCATGTATACAAAAATAAACACAAAACACAAATAGGTTATTATAAATATCGAGTGAAAAGGAATTAATAACGCAGTACGGATAATATTTCAAAAGCAATAATAATGTTGCATTTTATTGCAAAGACAAAAACATATTTTTATTATTATGAAATTTCAATTTTATTATTTATTAAATCATTTAAAATTTATGGATAATTAAATAACATTTCAATTTGAAAGAATGTAAAATTAAATAACACAATAATATAAAAACCATAAAATATATTTTTTGTTTACAATTACTCTTTATTTTATATTTATTTCAGTTAATAAATATAAGATATTTATTAATATTTAAAATATATTTTTTTACTTACCTTATATTTATTTAAGCTAAAAAACAAAACAAAACAATTTCATTAACTGTAGTACATCTTTCACAGAAGAGCCGCAGTTTCCTAAAAGTCAACAGATTCTAATTGTATATTTATATGATATTACCTAACATTTATGAAATCTACAAAATTTATATTATAAATTTAATTTTACTTATCCCACAAATATTAATTCTACAAACACAAAAAAATATGTACCTGTAGTCTTTTTAATAATTGAAAATATTAAGATTTTAATAACAATAGTGTTTTATCTTTAGAATGTTTAATACTACATAGGTAAAACATGTATTTTTTATTAATATAAATAATGGCAAATTTTCGTTAAAAACATGCATATATATATATATATATATATATATATATATATATATATATATTTGTTTAGGCATATTTAATAGTTATAGATCTCTGAATAAACACCATAAAATGCAAGAATTCGTAAAAATTATTTCAGTTCGAAAGAAAACACAACCTTTTCTCAGGCGAAGAAAGCAGCTACGAGTGCAGCAAAAAAAGAGGCAACGCACTACAGCACCTGTTTTCAGCATTAGTACCTACTTAATTCGCCTGACTAAGGGTGTTGTTTTTTTCGACCCAAAACAATTGTTGCGAGATGTCGCATTTTATGGTTTTATTAAAGGTTTTGTACGTATTATTACTTCCACTACCCTACTACCGTAGGTATTGGAAATATTGGAAATATTTCACCTGATTTACACGTTTCAATGTCTTCTGAGTCCAAAAACATGGTTTTTGGCAATTGGTCAGTGTGTGTGTATATGTATGTATGGAACTTTCTGTCTATCATATCTCCGAAACTGATAAGGATAGAACTACAAAACTTCAGAATTGAGACAGGTCTGGTGTTCAAATGAATTATCCATATTTTAGTGAAAACTTTAAAAAAAAAAAACGGAAATGGGATCGTATGTCCGTATTTCAAAAATGGCTCTAACGATTTTCTGTAAATTTGCTATATAAACACTCTATTAGATGTCTTTTCGAATGATATAGTTGGTTAGTTCAGGAAAATTGATAGGCGTCCTGTATAAATAGCTCAATTTCAGGTCTCCCAGCGCGTTCCTTTAAAATCGGCTAAATATTATTAGCTGATTATTTCACTTCTAAATTAATATAGACAACTGACAGTATAATATATTAATTTAAACAATTCTTCTGATAGTTCAAAATTTAAAGCCTATCCTCATTTATTGACGTTTAGTGTTCTAGCGAGAAAACTTCGAGATAGAAAAACTTTGAGGTAACAGATTAATTCCTTATTATGTGTTGACAAAGGTTTCGAAAGTAAGGTATTATAATATATATTCTTATTCAACTTGATTTAAATTAGTATACCTGCGCAAAAAGCAAAGGCATGTGCGACGAATCAAAAATCATAAAACGACTATCAAAATTATGAAATAATAATTAATAGTGGGCACATAATACTTTCAGGGATCATTTAGAGTGATGCTATAAACTGTCACTAAAAAGCAAAAATCATTCCAAGAAACCACGAAAAATAGATGTACCATTTTATTAATTGTCCTCAAATAAGGACACTGGGCGCTAACGGGTTAGCTCACTTTTAAATATCCTTTTTTTTATGTAATTAATGTTTTCCGGACAATAATTGATTTTTTTTTTTTTTTTTTTTTTTTTTTTTTTTTTTAAATAAATGTTGGTATCTCAAAAACGGCTCTAACGATTTTCATGAAACTTTTTATATAAATCCATTTCTTTCTCATGTATTACGTGGTTACTAGAGGAAAATTAAGTCATCCTGGATAGGTAGGTCATCTTCAGACCTCGAAAGTTTGTGACTCAAAAAATAACTCTACCATTTTTTGCTCTTATCTTTTACCTCAGTATATGTAAGCTTCATTTTATAGATCTTTATATGCGCATAAAGTTTCTCTTAGGAGGAAAAAATTACGTTTCTACTTCATTAGGTCACTTTTGTGTTTTCTGATCACATTATCTCCCCAAAACACGTATAATACGTGTAATACTGGGTAATGGAAGTCATGTTGTTGTTTTACACCAGAATTTTTTTAAACGCCAGTTCTTCGATGTTATTTTTCTAGTACAGGCATAGTTATTTTTAAAATATCACGATGTACCACACAAAATTTATAACTGAATTTTTAGAAACAAATATATATTTAGAAAAAAGAAAGTTAAATTACAATTTAAAATTGTAAGTAGTATTATCTGTATTTTATTAATATATTCTAAAAGTAATATTTAATTTCGAAAATAATAAGCAAAAAATAAATCCTCTAAATTTATTTATCTGTCTTTTCTTATATTTTCCCTTTCTAATTTGAAAGAAAATAAAGATAAAAGCATTTTTTACTAATACGGTTCTCTTTCTTAAATCAGAAACATAAAAATATTATCTTTCAACTTTCTTTAGTAGAAATATTCGAGAAACTATAAGAGATTTTATGAGAGCCATTACATCTCAGAAAGTCTTTACTTAAGCTTATTATTATCTTTTGAAGGGAATTATGGCATAGTTAAAGTAACGACAGAGTTTAAATAATGGAAATAATTTTTTAACAAATATGCTTCACTTCAGTTACTAATAACCTTTTCCCTTTATTGAAAATAAATTATGCATAAATATTTAATAAGTTATTTTTGACGTTTCAGATGGTTTTCTTAACAAATAATCATTCTGAAATAATATGTTAAAGGTGCACAGCGTACGTATATATAAAACCTGAAATGAAGGTACATAACTTATTATTTGATTCCAAATTTTTTATTTAACTGGAAATATTTTATATATATTATTGTATATATTAAATATACTATATTTGAATGTATTATGAATAAATTTAGTTTCTCGTGTTTAAATTTAAAATTTATTTTTAGATGTCGTATTCTAATTTTATATCTGGCTTAATTTGGAATATTGCAATAGATCTATAAAACTAAAATGTAAATTATATATTTTTTGCAATCAAAATCTATAATCCCACAAAGTAACATTTTATTTATTTCTTCACTGCAGATTTATGAACATGACGAACATCTTGTGCAAATTTTGATAATATATATATATATATGCATTTAAGTGAATAATTTTCTGAACAGAATATTAGAATAGAATATTCTGAATAGCCTGTAGAATATTTTGAGGCATGTATGAGAATATTGAGAAACCAAAATTAAAAATATCTAATTGCGTTTCTCATATAACAACTTTTAAAAATTTTTATATGGTATGGTTAATATACGATATGATTAATCACACAGACATATTTTTGATATATTTACTTATTATTATTTTTTAAATACTCTCTTTTATTTTTATTAACGCTTTTCTACAAGGTTGAAAAGTGTTAGTGACTTTGGTTTTTCTGTCTGTCTATACGACGGTCACTGTCTGTTTTATGATACTGTAGGCAAAGGGCATTGGACGTTATACGATACAACAAGTACTTACAGTTATAAAATGTTAAAAATCAATGCATACCGTATGATTATATTTTTATTTATTTTTTATTTAATATAAAAAATGTGTGTATTTTTTATTTTCTGAATGACTATTACTATTACCTAAGAAACTCTCATCATGTACATTTATACGGATATTGGGTCTAGTCAAGAATGAGCAGCAGTTGCCAAATAGGCAATTAGCGCACCATGTGTGGTGGTATTATTCTCCCCAAATCACATGCGAGGAAATCAACACGACGTTCTGTTGGCGTCGTTGAAACTTGACGTTGTGCAAAGGCCGTTGCTCATTCCCAAAATATTAGATGTCATCGTCACCTGTTGAGAGAATGATCCCCAAATATAATCAGTGCCAGTTTGGGTCAAAGTTCAAACACCAATTAGATTTCGTTTAATGTTTCGTGAGAAACAGGGTCCTCAATATTTTTGATACACGAGGAAGGCAGGAAAAAAAATCGTGTGTATGATCTCTTAAACCGTGTAAATCTCACGAAAATGGTATCATAAAATGTTATATATTTAAATGAATATTCATTTTAATCTGACATGTTATGCATATCCTGAATTTATACTAATTGCGAGAGATATGAAACATGATATCCTACATTTTTTACTAAATCTTTATAATTAATATTATTTGTTGATATTTCTCTTTACAGAATAAAAACGTTTGTGCCGTTTTTATTATTATTATTATTATTATTATTTTATTTATTTCTTATGATATCCTTCTTATTTTGCTAAGCATTTCTGATTTGTATTAGTTCATGATATTTCTCTATACAGAATGTAAAATTCTACATTTGTGATTTCTTTTACATCTTAATATCATAATCAGACATATTGAATTGTGATGATCAAAGGAGCAATCTACCTTTTAACTTAATCATTTTTGCTCGACAAATCAATGCTGCATGGTCCTTATGTATGTTAAATTTTAGTCCAAGCAAATAATGAAGAAAATTTTCTTAACGTATCTGCTATTGCGAGAACTACAACTCAGGAACAAAATAATTTTTCTCGGAATCTTTTAATGTGCGGCAGCGATACTCTATTGTGTTTAAGACACAGGAAGATTCTGGCTATTTTTATATTGCACCAATACCATTTTCACTAGCATCAACAAGATCATCACATTATTTTTCAGGATCGATGATTTTAAAAAAAGTTTAACGAAATAGCGATTTTTTTTTTAAATATTTGAAAAAATGCTAGGCATTTACCTGTTCATTGTCAAATTGTGTCGTTATTAAATAAATTATTTTGACATTTATATTATCTAGAGTTATAATTTCATTAGTAATTTCGCAACTGAGCTATTTTATTTTAGATTGCAAAAATGAATATTTAGATATTTTGATTTTAATCTTCCTAATATACAATATTATTTAAGAACAGTACTTCTCATATGTGCTTTCGTGCATAATTGCATTCAGAAATACAATTAATTTCTTTCAATTAAAATTGTTTACAATACAAACGTTTTTCACTTGGTTTGTAAAGAAAGACGGCAGGATGTTGCAAACAATTAAATCAGAATATTGAAATTGCTATTTTTACTTGTGTCGTTCAAACTCAGTATATTTTGTTAAATTTTTATTTTAGCATTTGGCATTGAAAAATTTTAAATTTAAAATAAAAAAATTCTAAAATGAAAAGTAAAATAAAAAGATAATTAAAGATGATAAGGTAAATATTAAAGTATACGTTAAAATCATACAAGGCATAATGAAGAAAACAAGTTAAATGTTACCACTAAATCATATATTCATATCAAATTTCTCTTATACACACACACACACATATATATATATATATATATATATATATATATAATAATAATAATTCACGTGTCTTACATTTATAATACCAGATTTTA
Source organism: Salticus scenicus (assembly GCA_963930645.1). Lineage (NCBI taxonomy): Eukaryota > Metazoa > Arthropoda > Arachnida > Araneae > Salticidae > Salticus > Salticus scenicus. The sequence continues at coordinate 153,147,340 of OZ005650.1, forward strand.
TTTTTCAGAGTTAAACCTCTATTTCATTCGGCGATATTGGTCCGAAACAAGGATACTTTAATTTGAACCACCATCTCTCTCTCTCTCTCTCTCTCTATATATATATATATATATATATATATATATATCTTAATATATATATAAATCTCGTGTCACAATGTTTGTCCTCAATGGACTCCTAAACCACTTAACCGATTATAATAAAATTCGCACACCATGTGCAGTTCGATCCAACTTGAGAGATAGGATAGTTTAAATCTCAAATTATAGTCGCAATTTTAATTTATTGCTAATTATTTGTCTGTTATTATTTGACAGTCACAATTATCGGTTAACTCCAAATGATTCTAACAGATGTCGATACCTTTCGACTGGTTGAAATGAAAGCTGAAATATATTTGGTGCTACCATCTACACAAAGAATCTTCAACTTTTTAACCTATTAATAAATTTCGTATAATTCAATTATTTCCACTTTTTAAATTTTTGGTGTTAGCATAGCCGGCCACGTGTTACTTAGACTGAAGTGTAAATTGAATTCATATTATAATGAAGATAATACAGTGAAATTAATCCTGTTTTTTACTTATTTGTGCTTCATTGATCAAAACTTTATAATTTAATCTGTATATATATATAAATTACGTGTCACGATGTTTGTCCGGGGTAAACTCCTAAACTAAGGAACTGATTTTGATGAAATTTTGCACACTGTGTGCAGTTTGATCCAACTTGATAGATAGGATAGTTTTTATCTCAATTTATTGTCACAATATTGTTTTATTGCAATTATTTGTTAATTATAGACCTTTATTAAAGTTGCTCCAAAATATCTGTGAGTTCCATTAATTTAATTGTTGCCAAAAAAAAAAAAAAAAAAAAAAAAAAATACGAGTTCATTTTCTTTCGACATAAAAATAAATACATTTAATCAAACGTGAACGTTAAAAAATTATAAAATGTTAAATTATGCATCTCACGAAAATTGACGTCATAATGAATTTAAAGATTTTATACACATTGATAAAGTGCTAATGTAGTTCTATCATAGATATAGTAATATATATAGATCTCTCATCCCCATGTTATCGTAGAAAGATTTTTGATGCCGAAAAAAGATAAAAAATAAAAGCTTTGGAAACAGCCATTAAGTGGTATTGAAAAAAAAAAAAAAAAAAAAAAAAAAAAAAAAGAAAAAGAAAAGAAAGAAAGAAATATGAATTTGAAACTGTGTCTGGAGTCTTCCATTCCCCTTTAGCAAATAAATTATTCATAAATTTTATTTGCTAAAATATTAGTATGTATTCCCGTGTGTATTCACTCGGGGAAAGACGGCCATATTTTGGTAAAAACGTCGTCTTTTCCCAAATGAAAAGGAATAACTTTTTTCTCCCCAATGATCACTCTATTCTATATATGCTATACTATATCTATGAGTTCTATACGCAAGCGAAGTGTGACTCACTGACCGTCTGTGCAGCCAAGAAAAAGATTTCCTATGTTAATTGCCCACTGGATTTTTTGTAAGAAATTATTAAAAATCGAGGAAATTTATTTCCCGATTTTAATCCTTATATTTGGGTATAGATATGTATTAGTTATCGCGGGTGTTAGATTGAATTATTTTGCTGTCAAATTGACAAAATTTTAATTTTAAATTTTTAAACTCTGTCGCCCTTGGCTTTTTTTATTATTATTATTATTATTTGGCGATCAAAAGCGTAACACGAAAATATACATGCCAGATGTATGCATTGTACGAAATGTAATATGTATTATTCATTGTACGTATGTATGACATGTAATATGTATTGTACGAAATATTGTTTCATATTATTCATTACTCTTTTAATATAAGTTGTTAAAATAACCATGATTTTTGAAAGGAATTAAATATTTTCGCCAGATAATTTGGCGATATTCTTTTTTTTTTCGCCAAGGATGACAGAAATGAAATCTATTCCGCTGCAAAATATTAGTATCTTACATCAGATATTTTATTTAGACATTTGAAAACAAATTTGACTTCAAACTATGATAGAATATTTATCATTTTCCATTTAATTTGTATATTATTAGTATATTAAAATTTAAAAGCATGGTATATAAAAAGTTTTTTTTTTTTAAATCTTATAATTATTCTTATCTTAATCCTCAATGTTTCCCATCTTTATTGACTTGAATTTACTATTAAAATTTTAACATAATCAAAAACTTCTCATCACTTCGTTAAAATACACTAAACTTTTCCAAAATCTTTTTGTATTTAAAATGATACATGTATTTACTTTAAATGTCCAATATTTCATAAGATTTCCAATTTTAAAGTTTTAAAATATTTATCAAATTTACTTATTTTTCTGGTTTAGCCTTATTGTTTTCCCTTTTATAACTACAGCTGTTGCCCTCTTTAAAATATTTAAAATGATGAGGTCATTTAATAGTAAAATTATCCATTATAGCATATATTATATTTCACTCCTCCATAAAAATTGATTTTAAAATCGTCTGTTTCTTTTATACTTTTATTTTAATAGAATTTTAATAGAATTTAATTTATATATTAGTCATTTTAGCAATTTTATCCAAAGTAGCATTAGAAATAATATATATCACTTCTCCATTAAAATTTATAGGACCCTACAATAAAATTAATTTGTGCTTAATATCAACACTACGAAAATTTTTATCAATCGCTTCCAAATTTTGACCTAAGTTTCAAATCTCAACCCTGTGGGTTTTTATATCGGCTACAACGTTTTCGTCTTTGTTCGTAAATAATAATTTAACTGTACTAAATAGTTTACAGCCGTATAATTCAACGTATAACTTAGTCACAGCAACGCGTGGCCGGGTCTGCTAGTATATATATATATATACATATATATAGAGAGAGTTATATATATATAGAGTTATATATAGAGAGAGTTATACATATATATGTATATATATATATGTGTGTGTGTGTGTGTGTATATGTATAACTGATATTTATATATATATATATATATATATATATATATATCAAAATAATTCTTATTCTCAATGAAAGTTTGTTTATATTTAAACATAAGATAATTTAAACCATTATGAATTAGTAATTTTTAAATATTATATTCACACAAAATTAAACTCTCATGAAAAGTGAAACTCGTAATTCTATTTAAGAAAACCTATTTTTAGGTTAATTTATTTCATTTTACTAGTTTTTTAAGAGAAATATTTATAACTATTTATTAGAATAACGTGTTTTTAAAGTTTCTGTTTATAATAATTACGATCAATTTTTACTTTCTCTTACCCATAAGGTAGAGAAAGTATTGTTTTTGGGTCAAATTTTAAAACGCGAGATTTTGTTATATTTACAAGTTTTGGGGGTCCCCAGAATACGAAAATCATGTTTTTTTCCGAATGGTCTGTGTGTATGTCTGTGTGTCTGTGTGTCCGTGTGTGTGTCTGTGTGTGTGTCCGTGTGTGTGTCTGTCTGTTACCAGCATATCTCAAAAACAAATTATGGCAGAAAGTTCAAAATTGGTATTCTAAATGTGTATCATATAGGGATGCTACAGTAAGCTTTTCGTTAAGATCAAGCAGTAGCTCGTGTACAGGGACAATCAAGAGAATTCTACTACATTACGTCTATGGGGAAAATTGCAGGTAAGTAGAGTTTAACGTCTATAGACTGCACTAAACCAAATAAAACGAATATATATTTTTTTGTAATAGAGATAGTCAACTGGGAAAAAACTTTATCGATTTTTTTTATTGTTAACCAAAAAAAAAAACTTAGAAAAAAAATCTTTTTTTTTTTTTTTTTTTTTTTTTTAATATTGAGAATAAAATGGACTTTTTTTGCATATTTGGTGTTATACTACTTCTCTAATATGGAAATCGTCTGCATTATCATAAAAGATAATTTTTATTAAATAATAATTTTAATAGATTATTTTTTAAAAACAGAATTATTTTTTAATAATCGAATTCAATTCTATATAAATGTAGGTGCATTAATGAAAAGGGGGGTTGAGAGGGGCGGTAGCCCCTCTCACACAGAACTAATTATCATGTAAAACTCTTCAGAAGCCTAATAAGAATTGTTTAACACAGGTTTACATAACAGTACTTGCTATCTTACCTTTTAATCTGCAACCTGTATTTATAGTATTAAATTTCAGGGTAAGACAGAAAATCGTGTGAGTGACACACCAGATTATTCACTTTCTCTTACCCATAAGGTAGATAAAGTATTGTTTTTGGGTCAAATTTTCGAACGCGAGTTTTTGTTATATTTACATGTTCTGAGGTCCCCTGAATACGAAAATCATGTTTTTAGCAAATGGTCTGTGTGTATGTCTGTGTGTCTGACTGTTATCAGCATATCTCAAAAACAAATTATGGCAGAAAGTTCAAACCTGGTATTCTAAATGTGTATCATATAGGGATACTACAGTAAGCTTTTCGTTAAGATTAAGCAAATGGTTCGTGTACAGGGACAATCAAGAGAAATCTGATACATTACGTCTATGGGGGAAATTGCAGGTAAGTAGAACTTAACGTCTATAGACTGCACTAAACCAAACGAAACGAATATATATATATTTGTAATAGAGATAGTCAACTGGGAAAAAAAAAAATTTGCATGTAGGAAACTCGCCTCCCCCGTGGGTGGGAAGTCCCCCCTCGAGGGGAGTAAATTTTCATGATGGGTATCTTTCAAAAGAGCTCACCAATACTTTTAAAACTAATGCTTGTACTATCGATCTGCGATAATTTAAAACAAAGTTATCGATTTCTTTTACTTTTAACGAAAAAAAAAAAAAATCTTAGAAAAAAAAATATTTTTTATATTTTTTTATTGAGAATAAAATGGACTTTTTTTTTTTTTATTTGGTGTTGTACTACTTCTCTAATATGGCAATCGTGTGCATTATCATAAAAGATAATTTTTTTAAATAATAATTTTAATAAATTATTTTTAAAAACATAATTATTTTTTTAATAACCGAATTAAATTCTATGTAAATGTTGCTGCGATAATGAAACGGGGGGTTGAGGGGGACATTAACCCTCCTCACACAGAACTAATTATCATATAAAACTCTCCCGAAGCCTAATTTGTATTGTTTAACATAGGTTTACATAACATTGTTATATTACCTCTTAATCTCCAACCTATATTTATAGTATTAAATTTCAGGGTAAGAGAAAGTCATGTGATTGACACACCAGATTATTCATCATTTTACTGTGTACGCGTTTTAAAATATTTATATATATATAAATTCTTCGAATTTTTAAAGTAATTTTATATTAATAGAAATTTGGTTTACAAAAACGATTGTTTAAAAGTATCTACGTAATTAAGTAAAATATTTACTTACAGAACACAAACGTAATATATTATTCCACCCTGTCATAAAATGTAATTAATAATACACATTCACTAGAAAATTAAATTAAAATGCTTCGAGTGTAGACAATGAATGATAAATTACTTGTTTGTGCTTGTCATCTAAATTTTACCAAATATTTTGGGATTTCGGATGTAGAGTCACGTTTTATCTCACCACCCTTCATAACTGTTTAGTTTTATCTTTTCTTCTCCGTACAAATTCAGTTATTAATACACATTTCTCTCGTAATGACTGTCGAATAATGAACTATGGAAATAATCATACGTGAAATTATTACTTAGATTTTACTAAAACTTTTACGATATCAGGTTGTAAAGTAAAACTGATATTTGTTAATTAAGTTTATGAAGGTTTCCTTTAAATTTACATTTCAAAATTGGTATTATATCAATTACAATTATCTGTTATAAGTTCAAACTAACATATAAATGAAATTAGTTTCTTAACAGAATGATAATGAATGAAAAAATTACGAAAAAATGTAAATTAGAAGAAATAATAAGTTATTTACATAATGTAATGCGATTAAACTAAACATGGTTATTTTTTTAATTCCTATTTTACATTTAATGCATATTTCAAATTGAAAATTTTTGAAAATTATGCTTTTTTCCATGTAATTTCTACATTTTTTTTTTTTTTTTTTGTACATAATATAGATATATTTTTTTTTCTTTAAATGATATTCCACACTTTTCTTCCAAGTAAATTTCGATAGAATGTCCTAGCGAGGTATTTTTTGCCGAATGCTATGTCTTAAAAGCACAGTTAAAAGTTATAGTTGAATCAGTATTTTCTGTGGATTGCAATATTTGAGAGTTACCTATATGATTTCCAATATATTAAATAATACAACTGTTTGAGAAACAGAAATAAATATTTCTATTAATAAAAGAAAATTAATTTAATTCATTTTTAATTGTAGGATTCAAACCAAAATATGATATTTAGAAAGTCCAGATTTTATATTTTAGGGATCTAAAATATATAATCATAGCTTCATTTATATATATATATATGTATTTAAATATTTAACTTTTTATATATACCGAGTTTTTAAGTAACTCGAACAGAAATGTTCGAATCTACGCTTCTCGAAATAAAATAGAATTAACAAACATACATACCCACACACACACACACTGTATATATATATATATATATATACACATATTTACAGAAAGAGAGAGTGAGAGAGATAGCATGTCAAAGATTACTCCGCACGGCTTATAAACTGCAAACTCCTTGGTTTCTTAAAAAATAAAATTTATCGAAGTGAAAAGAAGTTTATTTGTGAGTTAAATGTCGTTTACATTTTAAGAGATAGTTAGTGGTGACGAAGGAAATTAATACTGAATGTATTGTAATTTTTCTTTTGTTCTCCATGGTTGAGGCATGTTTGGAAGAATGTTGCTGGCGTAAAACTAATTTAACCTTCATATCAACTTAAAGAAAAACTCTGCCGGTGGTGTGCAATTTTTAGTCTCAAAAATAAAATGAAATGACAATTGATAACTTTTTTTAAATTACATGTACCATGATATTTTTTTATATAATTTTTAAATGATAAGAAAGCCGCAATTGTTACCTACTGCTTACTTTTCTCAATTTTTTATTATAGTTTCTGTTACATATTCCTTTAGTTTTTTAGTTAAGTTTGCTAACCATTTTATTTGTGTTACATGTAATTTTTCTTCACATCTAGTGTTGAAGAATGTTTCAATGTATATATATATATATATATATATATATATATATGTATAAATATATATTTCAGTAAAAAACCATTTTTTTACATTAGAAGCTTTTTATTGTGGAGTACTAAAAAGCATAAAATAAAAGTTTATTCATAAAAAGACATGCTATAAAGAAACCTAATTTTCAGCACTAAGAAATTTATAGAGAAAAATATAGATATTTCTTTTTTCCAAGAGAAGGAAATTTTAAAGTATTCAAAACATTTAAAAAGTATTTCAGACCAATATATATAAAAATATGTTTTATAAGTATCCGTTAAGCCATAAATTAAAAAGATCTCGAACGTTTTTAAAATATTTTGAATATTTAAAATTTTCATTTCTTGAAAAACTGAAATGTCTGTATATTTCTCTATAATTTTCTTAGTTTTGAAACATTCATTTCTTTATAGCATGTCTTTTCCAGAATAAATTTTTATTTTATGTTTTTTAGGAATCCGCAAATAAAAGCTTCTAATGTTAAGAAATGCTTTTTTAACTGAAATTTTTATTTTGTGCTTTTTAGTTCGAAAAAAGAAGAACTTTCTACTTTCTAAATAAACTAACACAAAAATAAAAATTTTTAAAAATTAAATTTTTAATGAATATTTTCTCAATTTTTATTGCAACTATAATTTAATACTACTGCTTCTAGTGCTACTACCTCTAGTAGTAGTAGTAGTAATAATAATAATAATGAGCTTTGCATACAGCTAGAATTGAACCTGGAAACATAGCTACAGCAAGCAAAAGCATTATAAATTCGATTTTGCTTAGAATAGACACAGGTCTATGAATCACCTTATAATAGTTTAACCTCATATCTTCAAAACTAACAATGTCATGCATACAGTGTTCACACAAACGACTTGCAGTTTTCAGATTTTTTTTTTTTTTCAATAAAGTATAATACTTGTACAATATTTTTTTTTACTAAACCGGTTTTATGAAGCATGTCTGCCAACAAACCTCTGCTTTATTGGAAGATGTAACTCAATTAAACCAACTCAAGCACTTAGTGAATATTTTATGAATATAATTATTTTCACATAATTATTTAAGAAAAAATTCAAGATAAATTGTGATACAGAAACAAAAATTATTTTTGTTATCTAAGAATTCCTTAAAAAATCTCTAAAGATCTCCTCTAAAAATCTCTAACTATTTCATATTTTACAGTATTAACTAGTATTAATTTCCTCATTTAATCTTATACGATTAATATTAAGAATTTTTAATTATATTGCAGTATTTCGCTCAAACTAAATATAGATAGTAGTGTTGTAAGGTAGATGTAAAATAAGAGGTTGAGACGGAAAGATTTCGCCGCAAGATTATAGCGTCGAGTCTTGATAAAAGGATGTAACCACCTGTGGAAGTAAAACGTCGATCAGAGATGAAATACGCGTGCTGGACCCAACACAATTGATGACACATGAGTTTGAAATTGGGATAATTTTAGATCGGCGTGGAGTAACATAAAGGAAAGTAATTTACGCACATTGAGTAGTATGGATTAATACGATTAGTTAGTGGAAGTAGGGAATTCAAGTGATGAAGGTTTGATGTTTTCAAGTTGTTTAAATAGCAGAAGATGGGAATAGAGTGGTGTGTTGGTGGTGCAGTTAGTCTGCGGGAGTGTTATTCAAGAGCAGATTTAATAATCTTCGAAGCGTTATAATTTGAGTGTGTAATAAGTAGTTTAGAGGCGAAATTCGCCTCTTTATTAACGAGGCGTAGAGTACAAGTTGGTTCTTGAGAGTTAGAGTTAGAAAGGCAAGCTTTTAGCCAGCTTACGCCAATCACGAATCGGGAGATTTATTTTCTATATTACTTTAATTAATTTCTCTGATTGATTATTGAGTTTCTCTGAAAAACATCACTACCCATATTTCAAGTAGAAATAAACTTTTATTTGTTTAACTTTAAGAGTTTCACTTTGGATTTTACTGGTTTAAGAACTAGTTTAGAATGGGGTCTGAAGCAGCCGATGCCGGTGCTCAGACCTTACAATATTTATGATTCTGTTTAAGTTCACTTATAAATCAATAACAACAACAAAAACTATCCTGTGTAAAAAACTTTAAGAATTTGTAAAGATCTCTCAAAAGGTAGTCTAAAAAATCTTTATTTCAGTATTCTCACGGAAAGATAAGAAACACCTATTTATGCATACTATTATGCCTTACTATTATGCTTTTATTTATAGAAGCCGTTTTGTGATTGCCTTGACAACGAGATAGAGTATTTCAGAAAACATTTGAGTTAGTTATTTTAACGCCTTACCAAAGACAATAAACTGACCGTATTTAAAAATTAACAGTACAGGAGATTTTATAAAATACACTGATAGAAATCAAGAAAAACGTTTTAATCAAAATGAAAGCACCATGCTTTTAAAAAATACATACAATAAAAAAATAAGTTTTTTTTTTTTTTTTTTTTTTTTTTATAATTATGTATATTTAAACATGCAAATAATTTACGTGTTGTTCATGTTTACAAAGATGTGCTAAGATGTACATTGAAGACGACACCGGAAAAAATACTTTTTAAAGCAATTCTATAAAATTTTCAAGTCTATTTCTAGTTGTCGAATGCATAACACATGATGTTTGAATAGTTAAAGAAATTTTTTTCAAGGTACTGGATTTAATTTATATTCTATTACTGCTTTAAAAACTAAAACTTCTTTTTGGAAAATTAAAAGTACTTAATTTTCTATTAATGTCTTTTTCATTTTCTTACAACAGATGTGTATTTAACTCTAATAGAAATAAAGATTCATTCGTAAAGGATTTAAAATAATTAAATTTTCGAAAAATATCGATTTGAGTTTCATATACCTTCTTGCAATTTCCGCAAAGTTAATTAAGAAAGTAATATTCATATGACGTATTTTTAATGAAAGAATGTGAAATATTTAAATTAGAAGTAGAGAAATTTTTGTCACTAACTCAATAAAGTATAAGTTATGAGAAGTTCTTTGGATTTTAATTTAAAGATGTGAATGAAATATCTTAGGAATCAAGGTAAAATTTTCATTTTTTTTTAAATGTTATAAAGTACAAAGTTTAAATTGCAATTTAAAAAAAGTAATTCTAGAATAAAATTTAAGAACTCACTATGATTTTAATCTAACTCAATGTCTAATTTTTTAACGTTAAAATATTTAAATAATTATGAATTAACTATATATATTTTTAACGCGTTAAATGCGAAGCTGAAAATTGCATTTTCGTACAAATAGAAAAAAAAAATTGCTTCCCTAGTGGCCAATATAAATATTATGCCAAATTTCAGAGTAGCCTCTATACCGTTTCGCTTAGAAAGTTGATACCGACTCCACGCGATAACGCGTGACTGGCCGTTTGGTGGGAACTCGCATCACGTGATATCGCGAGATAGGCAATTAACGTGTTAAAATATACTTCACCATTTATAGGGCTTCACAGACGAAATAATAAATAATGTTTGGAATTTTCATAAATTACATTTGAATTTGCTCATATAAATGGACACCCTACAGACGGACACCATATCAATTTAGGATTCCTCACACCTAAAAACGTGTAAAAATCACAAAAAATATATTTCGAAAATTTTCAGTTATCTAAGTTCCCCATACCTATAGTATACCGGGGAACTAAACATGAGAAATAAAAATAATTATGAAACATAATATATTATCGGACCCCATAAAAAAATTCATAACTTCATTAGATTTAAAATGAAAGCGCAATTTTTGTGACTAACATTCAGATATAAATTCATACAGAATTTACAAAAAAAAAATAAATAAATAAATAAAAATAAAAGATGAAAAGAATGCATAAGATATATAATGAGTAATATAGTATATTTTCGGAACATGAAACCTAAAAAAAAAAAAGTATTTTATGTTAAAATTTTAAAATACATTTATAATGATAGCAAATATATATATATATATATATATATATATATATTTAACTGAAAAGAAAAATAATTATTTTAAAATTCTTCTTTAATTTCGTAGATAATAATAAAAATTACCTGAATATTTTTATGCTTTGTAACCTTAAAATATTAACATTTTTACCAAATCTGCAAAAGAGTTATAAAATTATTATTATATTTAAAGAAATTTAAAGTGTAAATATATATATATATTCTGAAGTTATGAGAATATTATTTATCTATAATTGCCGAAACGTTAGTGGAGGCCCTACATTGAGACTCAAAACGGTTTTGGGCTGTGTCTGTCTGTCTGTCTGTCTGTCGCGCGATAGCGGCCGCACAAATAGCGCTATTGACTTGAAATTTGGTACACATGTTCATGAGCCCCACGAAATCAGCTGTATAGTTTTTGGTATGTATTCCATTTGTAGTTCGTATACAGGGACACGCCAAAGTTTTTCTTATCATTACGGCCTATGGGAGGAATTTGTATGTATCGCGATAGCGGCCGCAAAAATAGCGCTATTGACTTGAAATTTAGTATACATGTTCAGGAGCCCCACGAAATCACCTGTATAGTTTTTGGTATGCATTCCATTTGTAGTTCGTATACAGGGACACTCCAAAGTTTTTCTTATCATTACGGTAAATGGGAGGAATTTGTATGTATCGCGGTAGCGGCCGCAAAAATAGCGCAATTGACTTGAAATTTGGTACACATGTTCATGAGCCCCACGAAATCAGCTGTATAGTTTTTGGTATGTATTCCATTTGCAATTCGTATACAGGGACACGCCAGAGTTTTTCTTATCATTACGGCCTAAGGGGGGAATTTGTATGAATCGCGATAGCGGCCACAAAAATCACGCTATTGACTTGCAATTTGGTACACATATTCATGAGCCCCACGAAATCATCTGTATGTTTTTGGGTGTGTATTCCATTTGTAATTCGTGTACAGGGACACGCCAGAGTTTTTCTTACCATTACGACCTACGGGAGGAATTTGTATGTACCGCGATAGCCACCGCAAAAATCAAGCTATTGACTTCCAATTTTTGACGAAACGTTAGTGGAGGCCCTCTGTTGAGACTCAAAAGGATTTTGGGTGCCGTCTGTCCGTCTGTATGTCTGTCTGTCGTGTGATAGCGGCCGCAAAAATCACGGTATTGACTTGAAATTTGGTACACATGTTCATGAGCCCCACGAAATCAGCTGTATAGTTTTTGGTATGTATTCCATTTGTAGTTCGTATACAGGGACACGCCAAACAATTTCTTATTATTACGGCCTATGGGAAGAATTTGTATGTACCGCGATAGCGGCCCCAAAAATCACACTATTCACTGCAAATTTGGTACACATGTTCATGAGCCCCCGAAATCAGCTGTATAGTTTTTGGTATGTATTCCATTTGTCGTTCGTGTACAGGGACACGCCAAAGTGTTTCTTATCATTACGGTCTATGGGAAGAATTTATATGTACCGCAATAGAGGCCGCAAAAATCCTTCGATTGACTTGTAAATTGTCGCACACTTTCCAGCTTTGCATATAAGTAGCTGTATAATTTTTATTGCTATATTGTTTATAAACTGTGTACAGGGACACGCCAAAATTCTTAACATTACGGCGTATGGGGTGAATTTCGTTTAAACGTATTTTAATACCATTACTTTGCAATCAAGAAAATGAAACTAGCGTACGTGAGTAAGATGCTTAAACTTATGTTGTTTGAAGAAAATATGTGCTTTTAAGATTTCTAATTAATGTACAGGACCTTACAAAAGTGTTCTGACAATGTCACGGTGTCATCCAAACGATGTTAAATTTGGAACAATTATTAATTTTAAATGCAAAATAAGCTGAATAGTTTTTATTGGTGTATACAATGTTTATGGTTCGTTTACAGAGACACACAAAAAAATTTCGTAACATTGGAGCCTATGGACAAATTTTTATTTAAGCGCGCACTTTAATGCGTTTATGTTGAATTGAAATTAATAAAATTAACATACATTATAAAGATGCTTAAAATCATGTTTACTCTTAAAAAAGGGTATGTATCGACTAAATAATTAATGGGACCACACAAAATAATTACGAGTATGTACTGTAATCATCCAAATAATATCAAATGAGTTTGAAAAATTAATGAGTTATAATTAATTAGGTTTATTCTTATTATTGGCGTTTCTAATGATTGTGGCACTTTACCGGGATATATAAAAGAATTTCGTACTATTACGGTCTATAGTCGGTATTTCTTAAGAGTATTTTAACATGGTTACACTACACCCCATCAAATATAATGAAATTTTATTAGAATTTTAAAACCTTTTTTTCCTGTGGAAAATTGTGGTATAGAATTGTTAGTTAACTTAAAGGTTACGCAAAATATTTCCGATATGCTATGTAATTTTTTTTTTTTTTTTTTTTTTTTTTTTTTGTATGAAATTTGGTAGTTATTAAATTTGGTAATTATGAATTTCAGGGAAATAATACAAGACTGTCGTTTATTAAGAATACATATTGTTGCGTACTTGGGGGGTTCGTAAGTTGTCCGAGAATGAAAGGCGAAACTTGTAATAATTCAGTGATTTATTCACAGAAAGTTCCAGAAAAATACAGGTCTATAAACCAAGTATCAGCTTCAATTCAACCAGTAAACACAGCTTAATCAATAGCCGTTAACAGCACAACAACAGCACAAACTGTTTAACAATAACACATAAAGCGAGTCTCATTCAAAAAAGCTCAAGGCAAAGCAAACTGACGCAGATCTGAGACTGACTGCCTCGGTGAAAAAAATGCTCCTTTTATACTTTTCTATCGAACCCAGGCTGTTCTGGAAAATTCTCGTATCTCATCAGCCAATGAGATTAGAGCGTCCATATTTGGTATATCCCTAATAAGGAATTTCTCGCCAAGGTCGCCAAAAATCGCCAAAGAGGGAAACAGACGCCAAATTTGGCGACAAATCCATTTCTTCCTTTCTTGGAGCTTTTTAATACGTTTTTAAGGGAAAATTAGGCTATTTTAACACTAAAATGACTAGAAATGCAGAAAATTAGCATTTTATCAACTTACTAAGCCTCGTTGAAAGAATTTATGGAAAAGTAAATACAATTATTTATAATTCCGTATCACTTTATAAGATATACAAATAAGTATACAAAGAGAGATAGAGCAGGGGGTTGAGGGAGGCTGCAGCCCCCCCCTCAGGAATGTATCTGATTATGATAACAAGTCTATCGAATCAATATATACTGTTATATAATAAGGAATAAATAAAAATGACCTATTGTCTGATACAAATACAGACAATAATGTCTGATACAAATAGGACGTTGAGGCTCCTGATCTGCAGATCCACTAGTAATAAATGGAAAGGTTTGTCTGTGTGTCTCTCTGTTCTTTTATACGTTCAGCCCCTACTGAACGCAGAAGTACAAGAATTGACATACTGATGCTCTGGAGCCTTTCCGAGGTCCTCCTGAAAACAGAATTTAAAAATTTTAATTAGTTGTATAGATATTAATTAAAATGTCCACTCATGTCTAATCTAAAGCGATCTCAATGAATGAGAATTCACCGCCATTGCATAAAAAAAGATATTTTAACGGAGTTAAAAGCAGAAAAAAAGGAAAATAAATTAGAAATATTTGTTCGATTGTTACGATTTCGGTAACAAATGAAAGGGGGATTTCTTCTGAATCTAAGTGTGCAAGCGGTTTATCGGTACAACAATTAAATTTTTTTTAAATTAACTAAAGTATGAATTTTTTGTGGCAACATCATTTCAAAAGCCAGACGATCGTCTGCCATGAAAAAGGAAATGATTGTAACAGATCAAGATGTCACGTGTTTTATAGTGGAGGGAAAAATTGCAATTTTCAAACTTTTTCAAATTTTTATTCACGTTACATTTGAATTAATATTCGGCCTAGACAGCAAAGTATAAACCTAATGTTCAATTTTCATGAAAATATGTGGATAAACAAAAAAAAAAATATATTAAATTTTGTTTTATATTTTGCAGTACATATTTTATATTGAGATATTCCGTAGAAATTTCGTAGTTTTAATGCCCGATAAATCGATTCTGAATATTTTTGAAAGTGTAGAATTATTAGGAAAGGGCTTGAGGGGGAGGAGGGGGGGGGGGAGGAAAAAAAAGAGTTACAGCGTTTGAAATTGGTATTATTAGGTTTTAAGGAAAGATAAATCGATTGCGGATATTTTGAAGTGTGAAATTATTAGGAGGGACGGAAAGGAGGGAGAAGTGGCAAAAACGTAGAAAAAGAACGGTTGTTTCGGAGAAAACTACGGAAAACCCAGAACGCCTTTATTCTTTTATATTTTGCAAAGTTTCGAATTCTGATACTCCTTTCACATTTCATACTATTGATTTTTAACAGTATTTAGCACGGAATTACGCAAGTTTCGGAGAAAACCATGAAAAGGTCAGACATAAGTTGTTTTACAATAGTGTTTATATCATTTTTGTATCTCAGCTTCTAATTAGCATAATTTCTAAAGTAATATGTCATGTTAAAACTTATTTGAATTGAATTTCAAGAGTAGACGCCACAAATTTCTGTCACCTTCCATTAACCGACTACCGTAAGTAATGGAATTCGAGATTTCACGTTATTTCCACGTTTTAAAGTGTCCTGATTAGTTTTTTTTTTTTTTTTTTTTTTTTTTTTTTCTTTGTATCTCAGCTACTAATTAAATTAATTTTATAAGTAATACATTATTTGAAAGCTTTGTTGATTTGGAATAGATTACAGAATTTTCTACCGCCAGATGGCGCTGTAATATATTATTATTTCAATATTCCGAATTCTGAATATGATTAAATTATTTTTAATACATCATTCGAAAGATATTTTAAAGAACTTTTATATTATCGAAAGTTGAATTCGAGATTTCACCAGATTTACACGTTTTAAGGTGACCTGATTAGGTTTTCTTTTGTATTTCAGCTACTAATTAAAATAATTTTATAAGTAATACATCATTTTAAAGCTTTGTTGATTTAAAATTGAACAGCAGATTACAGAAACTTCTACCGCCAGATGGCGTTGCAATATTTTAAAATTACAATATTTTGAATTCTAAATATTATTAATTTTTTTTTTTTAATACTTCATTCGAAAGTTATTTTAAAGTACTTTTATATTATCGAATAAACTACATTAAATTTATCCAATAGACGGCTAATTCCAATTATTCGAGATTTCACCTGATTTATGTGTTTTAAGATGTCCTCAAGGGGGCCAAAAAATTAGAAATTGAGTTACACCATTCGAAATTGGTATATATAGGTTTTGAGTGCCTACGAGTCGAATGAGGATATTTTCGAAAGTGTAAAATTAAGGTGGGACAGAAAGGGTGGTGAAAGAATATGCGCGCGCAGCGAGCGTATATATGAATTCGTGAGCACTGCGCACACACGGGTCTACGCTGACGAAAGCAGAGGGGACCCGGTGTGAATTTTTACCCGATCAGAAATGATTTTTTTTTTTTATTCCTTTTCTTAAGAATAAAAATTTATGAGCAATAACATGGAATTTTGAGAAATCATAAGGGTGGTGAAGGAATATGCGCGCGCAGCGCTCATATGTATGCATTCATGCGTGCGCATCGCGCATGGATCTACGCTGTAGAAGGCAGTGGGTACCCGGTGCGACATTTTTCCCGATCAGAGATTTTTTTTTTTTTCACATGATAAAAATTAATGCAATTTTGAGAATTCATTAATTATAATGATTCATTTAAAAATAGTGACCAGCGAAGCGGGCGTAGCCTGCTAGTAAAGCAGTATGAAGTATAAATGTTCTAATTAAAGATTTATAGATTACATAAATTATTTTACAAAATCATTACAGAAGATTTTTGTTACTCATTTTACAATAAAGAATTATTATACTAAAATTAATATTGGCATTATTATGAAAATGTTTCCACATTATAAGACAAATGTAGACCTTTCGTTTTCGAAACTAACTCAGACAAATTTCAGAAAAACTGGAATACAAAGTCTTACAATACAAACTATTACAGTTAATTATTTTTCAGTCGTCTTCTTTAAATTCTAAATGCGTAATTTATATCGTTATACACTCTAATGAAACGTATTAAGGAAGTGTAGATGATTAGCACACTTTTCTGACGTATCAAAAAGAGCTAATTAGTTAATAAATATATTCTTATCATTTATATTTAATAAAGGAAAGTGTCTTTTGAGTGACATAACTCGAAATTCTGCTAATGAAACGCAGCAAGCAATAATTTTTAAATTTGTAACTTTATTAAAATATCGGTATTGTTCTACTATGAAAACTAATAAGTTAAACGAGAATATATGAAATTTAAAGCACTTTTTAATATACATTGGTTTACTGGTTTATAATTTATTTTATAAGTAATATATAAACTTAATTTTGGATGAATGTATATAAATATTTTATGGTATTTGCTTACTTTACGCTTATTTTGTTAGTATTATGTTGAGGGAGGATACGTAAAAAAATCATGCGTGAAAAAATAAAACCAGCATTATAAATTTAATAGCATTATTTTTGAAATTTACAGAGTAAGAAATTGTTTGCGAGCTTAACTTGAATTAAATAATTAAAAAATTATTTTACTGTAAATATAACATTACTAATTTTTGAAAATAACTATATAGTAATAGTCATAAAATATTTCAATAACAGAATAATAAAATGAATTGAATAAATTGTAGTAGAATAAAAATGAAAAAATAAAAAATAATTCTAAGGAATAATGTAGTAAATTAAAAACATTATTTTATTTTTTAAAATATTTTTCTTTTTTATTAATATAATTTGAAGCACATATGAGCAAATATTTGTAATTCAAAAAGCAAACGTAAATAAATACTTGTTTATTGATAAATATTTAAAAATTTCTCCTAGAACGAACAAAACCTATATATATATATATATTATAGATATAATATTTCTAGTGCGATGTATACATTACAAATTTTTAAATATATGTATATATATATATTCATAATAAAAAGAACCACATTTTAAAACTAAATTTCTGCTTTAATGTTCACAATGTGAGTTTAAAATATAAAATTTAAATTATTTAGAGGAGATTGGAATTAGATTTTATCAAATTAAAATAAAATAAATACTCCTGGATTTATATACATTTGTATTTTAGGAATGTCCAATCCTTAAAATTTGAAATTTAAAATTCTGTGTTTTTTCTGTTATTGTTATTATTTTCAATATATATTATATTAAAAAAAAAAGGAACAATTAATATAAAATAAATTGTAATATCTCAAAAATAAGTACAATTAGAATATGTAAATTTTAAAAGATAATTCAAAAGGTTTTATGCATATATTAAACCTTTAGAATAATTAAGTATTTTTTTTATTTTACACACATACACCCATGCACTTGCACATATATATATATAAGAGCCATTTTTCGTCAATAAAATAGTTGTCACACATTATCTCTCTGATTATTTAAAATAATTTGGTGATAATTTAATAGTTATTACGATAGTTCTTACATATATCGAAGTTTTACAATTACAACGTTCATAATCAGTCATATTTTTTGTGTCATTAATGACATTCTAAAACAAGTTTTACATAGCTACGAGAAAAATATGCTTTTTATTGCATATTTGTGCAGCTTTGCTCCTTTTTATGTGAATAAAATCATAAATTTCGAATAGTTAACGAAGTGTTTAAATTGTATTATTTAACCTTATATAAACTACTTATCTTTTATCTTTTAGAAAGGTTTTTAAGTCATTTAAATTTCTCAAAATCCGTCAGAAAATGGCGGATAGGTTTTGTTTTCGTTGTTGCAATTTCATACCTATAAATTAATTATTTTATTTAAAAAAAATAATGTGTTAATTACATTTAAATCATCATTTTCTATCTAGAAACTTCACAAAATACATTCTGTTGTCTAAATTATTGTATAAGTCAAGTCTTATAGAAATTATTTAAACCGTTTCATGAGATAATCCTAAAAAAAAAAAAAAAAAAAAAAAAAAAACCTTTTAAGTCATATAATATTGTTATATGAATTACAAAATGTCATACAGAACCAGAACCACAGTACTCATTCTAATTACAAATAATAAAAACAAAATTCATTAGAATATTCTTTTTAAATTACAAGTAAATGTTTTAAAAACTTATTTAATTTGAATAAAGGAATATTCGTTAATGACGCAAATTATATATTTTTTAACAGTATTTTTTGTAAACAGTTGTAAGTGTGGGGGTTACCACAGTTGTAACTGTGGTAAGTGTAGATTCAATTAAATGCACTCATAGCTATTTAGAATAATTTGGAATCCACTGAAACCATATTTTTTAATCTAATAGAAAGAATAACCGTATATCGATATTCTAAACAAAAGTAACCTGTGATAAGAATGTTTTTAATATACTTCATTTGTTGAACTAGATGTTAATAACGTTAAGATTCTCATTAATGTCATTTTGATACCTAAAACAAATGTTTGCGTTCATTTATTTTTTAAATATATAAATAAATGTGTTTATTTGCACATGGATATTAAAAGCGATATTAAAGATGAAATAGTGAACACATTCAGGTACAAATAACGTTATTATTAAAACACAAATACAGATTGTGTAAAAGGTGGTCCCAATTTGCTAAAATATTAATTTTTTAACATAAAAATATATATTTAATTGCACGCGTGAAATGTAAATGAATAGTAATAAAAATAATGTATGAAATTCTTCTTCTGAATGCGCAAAACGTAGCGTCACTAAAAATGTCTTTGCATCATAAACTTTTGAGAACCTCTGTAAAACTTTTATTTTTTATATTTTTTTGTTAAAATGCTGAAAAGTACCTTAAAAAAAAGAAAAGAAAAGAAAAGAAAGAAAGAAAGAAAACTTCCTGGTTTTCCAAGCATATTTTAAAGATGTATATATTGGAAACAAAAACGGAAATTCGTGTGAAAAATAAAGAAATTTTCAACAAATGCGTCATCTATTTAGACCATTTTCTTATGCCTAAATTGGCATAGATATTGAGTTTCGCAAAAATCTTTAGATTCATTTTCGAAAACGTCAGTACAGATATTCAAAAATTGTTGAATTAATAATACAAGATTATTCTATTCAAAATGAAATGTAATTTAGAAAAAGGTTTTAATGTTTTATTCCTTTATAATCTCGAGAAAAATATTTATGACACTTTACAACATTTGACTTTTTTTATTTTCTCTAAACTAAATTTTTAAGTGTGAACTTTCTCGCTTGCGAGGCAAAAAGGTGGTATCATATGATGAAAATTTTTAATCCTATATACAATAATAAACACAAAACAGAGATACATTAATATAAATATCGAATGAAAGTGAATTAACAATGCTTTACGGATAATATTTCCAAATCAATAATAAAGCTGCACATTATTGGAAAGCCAGAAATATATTTTTATTATTGTGAGCTTTTATTTATTTTTAATCTAATAGACCATTTCAAATTAATGGATAATGAAATAACTTTTTAATTTAAATGAATGTAAAATTTAATAATAAGTTAAAAAAACCATAAAATATGTATTTTTACAATTATTCATTATATTACATTTATTTAAGTTATAAAAAATACACACACACAAACACACACACACACATATATATATATATGTAATATATCTGTTTAATTATCTATAAGACAGTTTTCACGAAAAAGCCAGTGTACTTTAAAGCCAACAGATTCTAAGTACATATTTATATGATATTAACTAATATTTTCAAAATCTACAAAATTCGTATTTTAAATATAATTTTACGTATCCCACAGAAACTAATTTTTATTTTTTGCGGTGAAAATTCAAAACTTGCAGTTTAAATATGTAGGTTTAATATATAAGGGATTAGGGAAATTCTACAATTGGAAAAAAATACATGCCGGTAGTATATTTAATCAATGACAACATTAAGATTTTATAAATATGTTATTTTATTTATAGAATGTTTAATACTACTTGGATAAAACATGCATTTTTTTTATTAATATAAGTAATGGAGAAATTTCGTTAAATGCCATATATTAAACATATTTTATTGTTATAGGCATAGTTAATAACTAATGAATTTTGACTAAACTCCATAAAATGCAAGAAATTGTAAAAAATATCTCGTGTGGAAAAAAATCACAACCCTTCGCCAGGCGAACAAAGTAGGCACGAGTGCTTCAAACAAAGTGGTAATTCAATACAGCACATGTTTGCAGCATTAGGACCTATTTTGTTCACCTGACTAAAGGATATTTTTTTTTAACCCCTTATTATTTTTAAACGTCAGTTCTACAGTATTTTTTCTGATGTAGGCATACTTATTTTCAAATAATAATAATGTACCACACAAAATTTATAACTAAATTTTTAAAAACAAATGTTTTTAGAAAAAAAGAAAACCTAAATTCGATTTTAAAATAGTAAGTTGTATTGTCTGTATTTTATTAATTGTTTCTTAAAGAAATATTTAGTCTAGAAAATAGCATAAAATAAATCATCTAAATTTATTTGTCTGTCTTTTCGTATTATTTCCCTTTCTAATTTGAAAGAAAATAAAGATAAGAATTTTTTGCTAATACAGTTCTTTTTCATAAATCACAGACCTAAATAAATAAATAAATAAATAACCTTTCAACTTCCTTTAGTAGAATTTTTTGCGAAACTATAAGGAATTTTATGAGAGCCATTGTATCTCAAAAAGCCTTTACTTAAGCTTATTATTATCTTTTGAAGGAAATTATGGCATAGTTAAAGTAATGACAGAGTTTAAATAATGGAAATAATTTCGGAACAAATATGTTTCGCTTGAGTTAATAATAACCTTTTCCCTTTATTGAAAACAAATTATGCATAAATATTTAATAAGTTATTTTTGACGTTTCAGATGATTTTCTTAAATAAACATAAATTCTGAATTCACATGCTAAAGGTATAAAGCGTACATCTTTATATAACCTGAAATGAAGGCACGTAATTTATTATTTATTTCCAAATTTTTTTTATTTAACTGTAAATATTTTATGTATATTATTGTATATCTTAAATATATTTTTGAATGTATTATGAATAAATTTAGTTTTTCGTGTTTAAATTTTAAATTTTCGTGTTAGAGGTCGTATTCTAATTTTATATCTGGCTTAGTTATATGTTACAAAAGATATATAAAATTAAAATGTAAATTATACTTTTTTGCAATCGAAAACTATAATTCTACAGAGTAATATTTTTTCTATCATTATTTCAGATTTATGTGCATCACGAAAATCCTGTGCAAATTTCAATTTTAAAATTATTATTATTATTATTATTATTATTATTTGTAATTAAGAGAATAATTTTCTGAAACAAATTACCTTTAGAATATTTTGGACCTGTATCAAAATATTAAGAAACTTGAATTTAGAATATTTAATTACGATTATTATATGCCAACTTTTTAACATATTTCATATGATATGGTTTATTTATGATATGATTAATCACATAGAGATATTTTTGAAACACATTTATTTCTTTCATTTTTATTAACACTTTCCATCAAGGTTGAAAAGTGTTAATGACTTTGGTGTGTCTGGCTGTCTACCCGTGTGTTGTGTGATAATGTCGACAAAGAACATTGAAAGTTATACGATACAGCAAGTACGTAAATTTGGGAAGCATTAATAATTAATGCGTACCACATGATTTTTTGTTGTTTTATTTATTACTATTTAATGTTAAAACTGTGTGTTCAAGATCTTTTCTGGCCGACTGTTACATTTTTTTTTTCCATTTCAGTGTGTAAAGTTAAAGGAACTTTTATTATGTACATTAATATGGATTTTTGTCCTACACTGTCATATTAAAAATTATTAAAATTTTGAGTCTAGTCAAGAATGCGCAGCAGTTGCCAAAAAGGCAATAACTGTGCCATATGTGTTGGTCTGTTTCTCGTCAAATCGAATTCGAGGAAAACAACACGATGTCCTGTCGGCCTCGTTGCAATTTGAAATTGCACAAAGGCCGTCACTCATTCTTTACTCGTCGCTCATTCCCAAAATGTTATATGTCAGCGTCACCTGTTGAGTAATTGGTCTCCAAACATAAATTTGAATTACGGAGCTAATAAACGCTCCGAACATTAAAAGATCTACATTACTACTACAGATGAAAAGATTACATGTACACTGATGCAGGTGCAAGCGGTTTCGTAGGCATGCGCAGATGCCTTATTTATTTGATTTCACAGTTCGAATCGAAAGTAGAATGTTTTGATAGTCTGTGAAATATATATATTGGGCAGATAATTGTTATATTTTACAACAAATATATCAAAAATCAGTGTCTGAAGACGAATTTCAGAAATCCAATAATTATATATATATGTGTATATGTGTATATAATAAAATAAAATTTAAAAATAAACTCTCTAGTATCAGCTATTATGAATTCAGCTGTTATATTTTACAACACTCCATCTTGCACAATATATATTAAGTTTTAATAAGTTGCAGTTTATCTCTGTGTTTAATGAATGCCGCTTTAGGTAGTGCCTTAGTGAGCACATCGGCAGTCATATCCTTGCTTGAGATATATTTCAATTTAATAATTCCTTGTTCACACAACTGTTTAATTAAATGATATTTAACATCAATGTGCTTTGTGCGACTTTGGTACTTATCAGATTCAGTGAGTTTAATGCAGGCCTGGTTGTCTTCATAAATAACGATTGGTTGATTTTGTTCCATGTCAAGATCTTTTAGTAGTTTTAATATTGATATTGTTTCCTTTGCTGCATTTTCAGCCGAGATATACTCAGCTTCAGCTGTTGACAGTGCTATGCTGTTATGTTTCTTGGATGTCCAGTTAATCGGGTTTTTCCCAACAAAGTTTATGTTACCACTTGTAGATTTTCTATCAAGTGTGTCATTTGCCCAGTCAGCATCAGCAAAAACCTTTAAAATAGTTTCTTGATCAACATTATATTTTAATTTATAGTCTTTAGTTGTGTTTAGGTATTTAATTAACCTTTTTGCGGCTTCCCAATCCTTTTCTCTAGGTTGTTCATTTCAACGACTAAGTATATTAACTGCTGCCGAGATGTCCGGTCTGCTTAACGTTGCTATATACAACAAAGCTCCTACAGCTTGCCGATATTTGGTGATATTTGGTAGAATATTTTCAATTTTATCATCTTTCTGGTATCCTGGATCAAGTGGTGTGTTAACTGGTTTGGAATCTTGCAAATTAAATTTGTTTACAAGTTCATTTATTTTATTTTTCTCATGTATTGCTAATGTACTATTATCACCTCTTTCTATTTGTATTCCTAAGTATTTGTTTACTTGACCTAGATTTGTGATTTCAAATTCGTTTTCAAGTTCCTTTATTACTTCGTATATTTCATTTTTGTTTCCTGCCAACAATATGTCATCGACATATATAAGTAAGTAAACTGTATTATTGTCCTTTGTCCTTTTGTATAAACACTTGTCTGATTCACAGGCAGTAAAATTTAATTTGATTAGTGTATCATTGATTTTGGTATTCCAAGACCTGGCTGCTTGTTTGAGGCCATATATGGCTTTTCGTAATTTGACCTTTTTTTCTTGTCCTGGTATTATGAAGCCTTCTGGATGGCTCATAAAAATGTCTTCTTCTAGTTCTCCGTGTAGGAAAGCGGTTTTTCACTTCAACGTGAGTTAACTTCAAATTTGTGTACAATGCATTTATCAAAAAGGTTCTGATTATTGAATGAGAAGCCACTGGGGCAAAAGTCTCATCATAATCAGTTCCATACTTTTGACTAAAACCTCTTGCCACGAGACGTGCTTTGTATTTTTCAATTTTGCCGGAGTCATTGTATTTTGCTTTAAAAGCCCATTTAGAGCTAACAATGTGTGTATTAGGTGGAGGATCAACAAGATCCCATGTTTCATTTTTATTTAATGATTTTATTTCTTCTTCCGCTGCTTCTAACCATTTTTCTCTCTCAGTAGGATTTTTCATGTTTACTATATCGTCAAATGTTTTCAATATAACTTGTATTAGTTGACAGAAAAACGAAACGTTAAGGTGGTACCCCTTTGTTTATTCTATCTGACCTCCTTAGGGTTTGTGTATTCTGTATTTCATTATGTTCTTCTGTTACATCATTTTCATTGTTTAGAATAACAGGAATTTTAGATTCTTCATTAACCTTTTCTTTACGGCGGGTCCGACAGTTGGACCCCAAACTTCACGTAGACCAAAGCCCGGCTATATTACAGCAGTTGTACCCTAGATTTCTCTTCCCTCTCAGAGAAACGGTGCGTCAATCACTCGAGATGGACAAAGCATTCTCTATTATTCCAGCGGGAGTGTCGCGACGCCTACTCTCTATCGCGATGATAACGAAATTTTTGCGTTTGGCAGTGTGGACAACTCGTGGTTTATTTATTGGCGACATATCGGCTTTCCTTTTTTTGTGCTATTCCAAATATCTTTCTCGTTTCTTATTCTTTCCAGATTTTAGATTTGTTTGACTGCAATTCATTTTCAGTAATTTAAATTTTATTTCTTTTATGACTCTAAGATTTAAGGGTCTTATTCAGAGGGGGGAGTGGTAAACTTTATTGAGATTTTTTACAATTTTCGCACATAATTTTTTTAAATTAATTAATTCTTTATTTATTATGCATAGATTTCTCTGTTTCATTTTCTTATTTTTTTTCTTTCATTTCAATCCTCTGCGTTCCTTAGCAACGGCTGTTTTACAATTTATTTAATTATTATTGTTTAATTAGCTAATTTCTTTAAAAGATGATTTTTTTTTTCTTTCACGTTGTTGTATTTATCGAAATCAAACTACAATATAGCAGAAAGGATTATAAATTTATTAAATTTTAAATTTAACTAAAAAATATAACAAATAAATTTATGTAATTTTTTATAATACAATTAATAGTAATAAAATTATAAATTCATTGTAGCTGTAATTTTATTATTACAGAATGAGGGCTAGAAAATCCATATTATTTTATGGTTTCAAAGCTAAAATATTTAATGGATTCTATGATATCGCCACTGTTGTCCGATAAATATCTAAAATAATGTGCTCGGGTAAAAGCTAGTAGGAAACCGCACCTGAAGTAGCGAGGGTGTGGAAAGCGATACAGACAATAGGTACACAAAGCAAAATTATAAACGATTTCAAAAAGCTTTTTTTTTTTTTTTTTAATTTTTTATTGTTATTATTATTTTTTTTTAATTATCATTATTATTATTTTGTGAATTTAATAATATATAGGGGTCAATGAAGCTGGTAAAGCCTGCTAGTATAAAATAAAAAAATTGTAATTAAAATATGCAAATTTCATAATTCAATTATAATTTTGATTATGTAATTTTTAAGGCAAGCCACTTTACTGCAGAAAGTCTGTATAACCCTAATAATAAATTTAAAAAAAAAAAAAAATTGTGTACAAAATTTCTAACATACGGAAATTTATTTTTTCTCATGTTAACAGTTGTTTTCTTCATCTTAACAGTTGCTCAGAGGTTCTGCTTCCAAAGCTGATAGACGGGAGTTCTCAGGTTCGATACCAGGTCGAGTTCGTCGCCTTAGCCGTTCGGATTTTTCCGTGGTTTTCTCTTAAACTTGCTTAAATTGGGCTAGGGCCCTCTAAACACATTCCCAAGACTAGAATCCTACCGTCCATAATCCTAAAACCAACATCATTCCCCCCCCCCCTTATTTTTAATGAATTTTGTTTTAAATTTCTTTTTCTTTTTTTATTTCTTCTTCTTATTTTTTATTTTAATAAATTCTTGAAGTTTCACATTAAATATTTGTTTCTGGGATTGCTTAAATGTTATAATGTATTAATATGATTATTATTTTTAATAAAATTTTTAATTATCCATAGAAACTCCGAAAATACAAATTGGTTTGTGCAAGATTAAATGCGAATTATACAAGCTGATGGTAAGATTATTATTGCTTTTTAATTAAGTTGCTTAACTTTCTATTATTTACAGACATTTATATTATCTCACCTCCATTCTCTTCATATCTAGCATATGTATATCTTATATAAATTTACCCGCATAAAGGAAAAAAAAAACTTTTTTGTTAGAAAGAAGAAAAATGTTTAAATGTTTAGTTATTATATAAAATTATTGTCCTTTCACTACATCTTATGTAACAGCTTATAATGAACGTAAGATAGAAGTGCAAATGAATAAATGGTATATGAGGCGAAAAGAAGTTCTTAAAAATATAATTAAAATGATTTAAATTACGTAAAAAAATAGCCGCATCATAAATAGTGTTTTAATTTACCGACTATGCCAAAGAAGATTTATCTGAAAAACTGGTGTTATAATAACCCCTAACTTCCCCCAGAATTTGCGAGGGTTCGCGCGTTTGAACAATAGGAGAGAAATTTTCCCGTGCACTTTCGTGTATAGAAAGGGGGGAAAAATTCTGAAAATAAGCGCCGTATTCTGGAGTTATACTTTCTCATATTCGTGCCGGAAGGAAAAGGTTAATTGCATTTTGGTCAATGTTTCGAGAATGTTCGTGAGTTTCATGCTCTTCAAGAAATTTTACTGTTCTGCAAATTTTTATGTTATTATTTACATAAATTCTATATCCTTTACTTTTTAGATCATAACCCATAAAAATTCCTGGCTTCACTTTATTGTCCAATTTTTTTCTATCAGTTTTGTTCACATAAACATAAGCTTTGCAGCCAAATGTTCTTATATTTGAGAGGTCTGGTTTCATACCAGTCCAAAGCTCATATGATGTCTTTTCACGGGCACTTGTTGGTAGTCTGTTTTGTAAATAGTTTGCTGTCATTAAAGCTTCTCCCCAAAAGTTTTTATATAATTGACTTTCATTTAACATGCATCCGGTAATTTCGACCAAAGTACGGTTTTCCTTTCCGCTACGCCGTTCTGTTGAGAACAATGGAGCACAATCAGTTGGTGTTGTATACCCTCATTTTGAAGAAATTTTTCAAACTCCTTATTCATATATTCACCACCATTGTCAGAATGCAAAACTTTAATTTTTGCCACAGAGGTCGGAATGTATTATATCTAATGTTTGTTTTGTCTTGTGTGTAGCTACTTTGGGGTATTTATCATTTTCCAATTTTGACACAATACAAATTTCACAATGATCACCGTGTTTACAATTGTTGAGTTTAATTCCCATTGCCATGTCTTTACTGACGAGTTCTTTTATTTGTGTGATATTTTTGTGTCCTAATCTACTGTGCCATAGTTTAACACAATTTTTATTATCACAAGCTTGTGTCATGTCTTTTTTTCTTCTATGTTTTTATTCGTTTTAACTTCATACAAATTGTCAGCTACTGTTGCAAAAATATATTCTTCGTTTTTAAATTTAATTTCACAAGTGTTCTTTTTAAATATTGCCTGACAACCATTTTCGGTTGCCTCTTTTATTGAAATTAAATTTGTGGCAATTTCAGGAATGAAAAGAGTATCTTTGAGTATAATGTGTTTGATTTCGTTTTTAGAATTTTTTACCTTTAATTTTACATCTCCACAACATTGTGAGATTACTGATTGACCATTGGCTAACATAACTTCTGTTTTATCATTGTTTTTAAATGATATGAACCTTTCTATACTATTGCTCACATGGCTTGAACTCCCGCTATCTGCAATGAACGAGTTTCTGTTTGAATTTCCTACCACAAAAGTTAGATTTTTCATTTTATTTTCCGTTTCTCGTATGATATTTGATCTTTGTTTGTTTCTATATTTATTCCGATTGTAGAAGTTATTTTGATAGTTATTTGGATTTTTTTAGTCATTATTCTCTTTGTGTTTATATTCATTGCTTTCTCTAATTTTTAAATGCCAACAATCGCTTTTATTATGCGAACTCTTTTTGCAATAATTGCAAAACTTTCGTGGTGGTGTTTTATTTTTAATGTGCATTTTATATGCGCTTTCATTATTTGTTTGATTGTTTTCTGATCTTTTTAGATCTTCGTCTAGTAACTTTCCCCTAATGAATTCTGGTGTCAAGTCTTCCTGATCTCGAGATTCAATTGCAGTAATCAATGTATCGAAACTTGATGGAAGTGAGCATAGCATAAGAGCTGACATGTGCTCACCATTTATCACTTCAACTATAGCGGTTAGTCTATCACGTATCTGATATATGTTCGCTAGATATTGAGATAGGTTTTCATGATCTGCTAGTTTAGCAGAATATAACTTTCTCAGCAAAAATAATTTGCTTG
The DNA here is from genome assembly GCA_963930645.1 of Salticus scenicus. Lineage (NCBI taxonomy): Eukaryota > Metazoa > Arthropoda > Arachnida > Araneae > Salticidae > Salticus > Salticus scenicus. Next base: position 153,176,758 of record OZ005650.1, read on the forward strand.
ATAGATTTGAACGCTCATGAATTCTTTTTAATGTGTCCCACGTTTGCCTAGCTGTCGCGAGATTTTGTATGTGTACGACTTGGTCGTCTTCTATCGATAAATTAATAATCGCTTTAGCTTTGCGATCCTTTATTGTTCACTCAGTAGTGATAGGATTGGGAGGTTCGTCTGTTATCAATTCAAACAAATTTTCCTTACATAACATCATTTCTATTTTGAACTTCCATAAATCGTAATTCGTGGAATTCAATTTTTCTATCATCGATACATCTTTTGCAAAAGCCATTTTAGCTTTATTATTTAATCACTGGACATATTTTGATTATATAATATTTCTTTTCTTATAATACTTAATTATAATTCAATTAAGTTTTTTTTTCTTTTCTTTCTTTTTGTTTCTAGAACACATGTACTTTTCAAACCAAAACTTTTGGTTTCAATTCTATTTTGAACGGATGCTTTTTTATAAATCGAAATTTATTTCAATTCATTTATTATTTTTGTATTTTTAATATATTCCATTTCATATTATCTTAAAATAGAATACTATACTTATACTTATATCTATATAAATGAATTTATGTTTATAGAAAGTGTGACATCATTTTTTTTCTTCAGCCTCATAATCTGTTGTTAAATTTCCTCAGTAGCACAGAACATTATTTTTTATTACGCAGATGTCACACATATTTTATTTTAATTATATAAATTTCGATAAAATAATTTTACAGGTAATTATAATTAAGAAAATCTTCTTACCTGTATTCATCCGTTTGTATATTATATTTGTATATCCGTTTGTATAATATTCTTGTTTAGACGCCTAATTCAATGTAATACTCTTCTATAAAGAAATATGTATTAGATTCCAAATAATTTAGCATATAACTAATTGATGACATGGCCTTTTGCTTTTTTAGAAATTTAATGAAATAATTAAGAAAAGAAAAAAAAAAAACATAAATTTGAATTACGGAGCTAATAAACGCTCCGAACATTAAAAGATCTACATTACTACTACAGATGAAAAGATTACATGTACACTGATGCAGGTGCAAGCGGTTTCGTAGGCATGCGCAGATGCCTTATTTATTTGATTTCACAGTTCGAATCGAAAGTAGAATGTTTTGATGGTCTGTGAAATATATATATTGGGCAGATAATTGTTATATTTTACAACAAATATATCAAAAATCAGTATCTGAAGACGAATTTCAGAAATTCAATAATTATATATATATATATATATATATATGTATATAATAAAATAAAATTTAAAAATAAACTCTCTAGTATCAGCTATTATGTATTCTAAGTTTTGAACGTAATATTTGAATAGTAACTGTATATTACAACTGAGATATCATATTTAGGTAATGCTGTTTTACGTACCTTTCTATGCTATTGACATATACATTTAGGTACAGTCACAAAAAAAAAAAAAAAAAAAAAAAAAACGCCACCCCCCCACCTAATTTCGCCGTAAATTATCGTAGAAACATGCGGCTGACACCTATCAATCTGTAATAATATCTGGATTTTAATGGTATAGTTAGATTTTGCTTAAGGGGTCATCTACATATTAGAACAGGCATAAAACAGGCATTTTTTTCAATGACATATCCTATTTTGGACCTCAGATTCAGATTTCTGAGATCAAGGCGGTTCGGAAAACGTACCTATTTATTTACTTTAAATCAATTATAAATACAGTTACACGTGAAAATGTGTTAGGGGTCCGTCTATACATTTAGAAAAAATAAATCTTGATCTACCACAAAATAGACATTATTTTTTAAGTTTCACACCGGAAAAAAAGTACAGAAAGGCTAATTATAAAACAAAAAACGATGTCACTTCGAAGAACTCTCTGTGTTAGCTTATGAATTAAAAGTTTTTTATTGGTTTATATATATTAAACATCGAACAGTTAAATACATCACTTTATACGAAAAACATTAAATAGCTTGAGTCATATGAAACCTAGAATGTTGAATTACAAAAATCTAGATACCCAGATAAAAGAATAATATTAATATTAATATTAATATTAATATTAATACCGGTTAAAAGAAAAAAAAAAGCGTTTAATATTTAAAAAAAGAGTTATATACTTCTGTTGGGTATATTTTTATTTTATACAGTAAGAACCGCATGATAGTGTTACTATAAAGTTTTACATTTAATTTTAGGTGTACAAACCAACAATATATAATATACAAAATTATAGATAACAAGATTTAAGCTAAAATCTGAGAAGGATATTTAGCACTTTCGCGACCGCTGACGAAGATCCACGTCATTGGAAATTTGAAACTCCTACAGTGGGCGTTTCTTTCACAATTTGTGTGTTACTATATTTCTTAAGAAAATTCCTTATATTCATATTTATATAAGCAAAATAGTATGAATACAAATACTTTCAGTAGAAAGAGTATAATAATTATGTATATTCATTTCTAAAATAAATATGGCTATAGAAAACCTCGTTCTGACATAATGTAGTTTGAATGACTAACGCCCACAGGCGGAACAGACTATCTAAAAGACGAAAACATGCGGTCGCGAAAGTGTTTAATATTCAATAAAAACGAGATACTGTTCAAAATCATTTCTATTTTAAGTAATACGTCACGTCTTTATACGTGACACAAAATTAAAACTTAGATGTCAGGTATAAACTTAGCATTAAAAGTAATAACGCATATTACTTTGTTTTAAATTCTTTTTCCATAATAAATCTGACGAAAGTTTTACGCCGTGATTAGAATAATCGAAAATAAATAGTATTGCGCTTTGTTTCAATAATAGATTTTAAAAACTTAAAAAAAAAAAAAAAAAAAAAAAACTATTTTTCACTATATTATTTAATATTAAAAAAACATTTAATAAAAATTTAATATTTTATTACAAATGCGAAAATGTCACAACAAGATAAAGCAGAAATTTTGTTTTAAAAAATCTGTAAAAATAATAAATATTAATTATAATAATTTAAAAAAAGGGAAAAAAAAGTATTGTTCACTGCGTTACCTCGTCTTACCGCGTTTTCTAAATCATGACATTTAACTTGAGGTGCACGAATCCTAGACTATTCAAGTTAAAAAAAAAAAAAAAAAAAAAAAAAACGACAACAAGGATAAAACAGAATTTTAGAAGTGAGAAACTAGGAAAAGTTATGTAATATTTAAGAACAAAAACGTAACATTTAAGAATCGAGTAAACTCCTTTTTGCAACGGAAGCCACGTCTTTACACAATTATTCTAAATCTTTACATTATAAAACAAAATTATTTTACATACTGCCAATTAAATCATTTAAATTTTGTCTTCAGCATTCAATGTAGTAAACGCCATTGACATTTATGCATACCAGCGTCACATATAGAGTCATATACGACTATGCAAACTGGTTTTTTTAATACTGTTTCCGTAATATAGAGGCGGGGCTTCATTTCTTTTGGAATTCTTTCCCAATCTCTTGCCTGTATTGCGATAATTTTATAAAAAAAATAAGCCAATTTGTATAATAAACATCGAAATGTTCCTTAGAAAACAATTAGAAGAACATAAAGGTAATTAAAATAGTTTTTCGTCAAAATGTATACAGATATTGACTCACAGAGGATATAAATTATAACAAGTGACGCCCCCCTAACAGCAGTAAAAAAAAGGAATATCACTGTAACTCAAAAAATAATGTTAGGAACGAGCTGTAAATTTGGAAACCCATGTTTTTGATGATGTCCGTTCTATTCGTGCAAAAATTAACATAGGTCATAATTCATAATTTTTTCAAATATGAATTTATTAATAAGATTCATAATTCAAAAAAAAAAAAAAAAAAAAAAAAAAAAAAAAATATGTTTGGAATATGTTTGGGTCACTTAATTCTAACGCATAAAAAAAACAGAATTTGAATATACTAATTTTTTGGGAAGATATGAATGAATGTTTGTCACATTCATTCAACATTAGCATCCCCAAACTTTGATAGCTTATAACTCCATGAAAAATTGAGCAAAATATATAAACTATAACAGTTCCCGCGATGATTTGATCCAAAGAATTCAAATAAATTATAAGGATGCGGGTTACCATTGAAAAAAAAAAAGAAGTTGATGCCAGTTTTAATATGTAGACGACCCCTAAGCAAAATGTAACTATACCATTATAAACTAGACATTATCACAAATCGATTGGTACCAACACCACATGGTTCTACGACAATTTATGGTGAAATTAGGGGGGGGCGTAGCGTTTTTTTTTTTTTTTTTTTTTTTCTTTGTGACTGTACATTATTGATTAAATTTTTATTTATAAATGTATTTTTATTACTTTCTCTTACCCATAAGTTAGAGAAAGTATTGTTTTTGGGTCAAATTTTCGAACGCGAGATTTTGCTATATTTACATGTTTTGAGGTCCCCTGAATACGAAAATCATGTTTTTAGCAAATGGTCTGTGTGTCTCTGTGTGTGTCTGTGTGTCTGTCTGTTATCAGCATATCTCAAAAACAAATTATGGCAGAAAGTTCAAACTCGGTATTCTAAATGTGTATCATATAGGGATGCTACAGTAAGCTTTTCGTTAAGATCAAGCAAATGGTTCGTGTACAGGGACAATCAAGAGAATTTTAATACATTACGTCTATAGGGGAAATTGCAGGAAAATAACGTCTGTTTTAACGAGTTTAACGTCTGTAGACTGCACTAAACCAAATGAAACAAATATATATATTTTTTTAATATAGACAGTTAACTGGGAAAATTTTTTTGTGTATGTAGGAGCCTCGCCTACCCACCCCCCGAGGGGGAAAGTCCCCCCTCGAGGAGAGTAAATTTTCATGATGGGTATCTTTCAAAAGAGCTTGCCAATACCTTTAAAACGAATGGTTGAATCATCGATCTGCGATAATTTAAAACAAAGTTATCGATTTTTTTTATATTGAGAATAAAATGGACTTTTTTTTTATATGTGGTGTTATACTACTTCTCGAATATGGAAATCGTCTCCCTTATCATAAAAGATAATTTTTTTAAATAATAATTTTAATAAATTGTTTTTTAAAAAGAGAAATATTTTTTAATAACCGAATTAAATTCTATATAAATGTAGGTGCATTACACAGAACTAATTATCATATAAAACTCTTCAGAAGCCTAATATGAATTGTTTAACATAGGTTTACATAACAGTACTCGTTATCTTACCTATTAATCTGCAACCTGTATTTATAATATTAAATTTCAAGGTAAGAGAAAGTCGTGTGAGTGACACACCAGATTATTAATTTTGCTTTAGATTACTTTGTATCACTCTTAATAAAGATACCATAGTCCTATTTGGAAATGTATTAAAAGTACAGAATAAAAAGTCCAAGTTTTGAGACTCTCAACTTTCACTGTTAGATGATTATATTATAAATGTATTATACTGTTAATACTAAATTAATCTAAAATTTTCAGTCAATTCTTTACATAAGAAAAATAACAGGATTTTTTGTATAAAAATATATATTTAAATTATGCGTTCATGAGCACATTCTCAATGCAATTATATGTAAAAGATGAACGTAATTCATTTGTGGAACACACCACATTTAAAGAACATATTCATATGTTGTGAACTGTTATGTGAATAATAATCTTATACTGTATGTTTAGAAATAGTTAGGAAGCACTTTAATGCACCTTCAATAACTTCGGACAACTAGCAGATATCCTCAAGAGAGTGTAGCGCAAACATTGTTATAGGGTTAACAAGAAAGTAATTTCTGTTTGCACCAGTAGATAGCGTCATGCTTGTTTCGTTATTCTTTTGTTAGTGTTAGAATTTTTTTTCTTTTCAGATTTGGTAGTCGATATCTCCAGGTTGCTGTAGAACCAAATTTCGTGTAATTTTGTTTCCTTCTGTCAGTTTACGGTCAGTTAATATGGAGTTCAAAAAGAAGAATTTTTGACGCATTTTAAAATCGACTTGGTCTCAGAAAGAGATATGTGCATTTTATGTTGTTGATTGTTTAACAGTAATCGCGTGTCAGAATTTGTCTAAAATATTGCGTTCTGGAGATTTTTCACTGAAAGATGACCAACGTTCTGATTAACCTTCTGAAGTTTATGATGACGGAATGAAAGCAATAATTTAATCAAATCGTCACATAACTGTGTTAGAGATTGCAAAACTGTCAACAACTTATGAAATTGGAGGAAGCCATCAAAGAGTAAAAGCTAGAATTGGTAAATTGCAAAGTAATCGTGTTCCACCACGACAATTCAAGCCCTCACGCATATTTAACAACACGTTCGAAACTAATGGAGCTTGGTTTTTAAGTGATGTCGCTTACACCATCCAGCCCCACCATTGCACCATCGAATTATTATTTATTTCGAAGTTTACAAAACTTCTTAAATGGTAAAACTTTCAGTAATAACGATGACCTAAAATGGAATTTGGTTGAGTGTTTTACTGATAAGCACCAGGAGTTCTGTAAGCGCGGGATCATGAAGTTACCAGAAAGATGGCAAACGGTCATCAAAAAGAATGGAAGATATTTGACTGATTTAAGTTCATTTTTTGTATAGAAAAAATTGAGTTTTACTTTTACATTAAAAAACTAAAATTACGTACTTGCCAATCCAAAACTTTCAACGTGAATTCTAAGTATGAAGTATTAGGCAGAGTATTTGTATTTGGAATAATTGGAGAAAAAATATTTTTTTCTCATTTGTTTGCCCATAGAATGTTTATTTGTGTAAATTAATTTTCTCATTGCGCTAATACAAACTGATAAAACTGATAAGAATATAAGCATATATATCTATATATATATTTAGAAAAATAAAATGTCTTTAATATCACTGTAATACTACATTAAATATTTTATCATATTTTAAAGATTTATCAAAAAAAAAAAAAAAAAAAAAGGTATATATTTTTATAATACAGAATATTAAGCATAAATAAAAAGAAAATACAGTTCATGCATTAGGAGAACGCACTAAAATTCTTACAGAGGTTTCTAGAACTCGCTTTAAATGGGACTAGAATCCATAAGGATGACATGAAACCTTTATTTTAAAGAGCCGAAGAATATTTTCAGTACAAAGAATTTTCTCACATTGCATAACTAACATTAAAAAGACTAAAGTTCAATTTAGCCCAGGTGGAAAAGTACATTATTTTTCAATTTATTTCTTAGTCCAGGCACACATTGAGACATGAGACAACGTTTGTAGTGACATGTGACATGACACACGCGCATACAATATATCTAATTTCATCTTCATGAAACTATTTAGAGCATGTGCCACATGCCGCGTCGAACATTGTCCGTTTAATGTGCAACATGTCTGTTTAATGTGTTGCGGGCCTTAAAATTACAGATGCACCATTAAAGTGGCAATCATTTTCTTACAGAATTCTTACACATGTAATAATTTAAAATATATTGATCTAAATTAATTGTTTCAATCTAAATTTAAATATTTTATGCTTAAATTAATTTAATGTTTTACTTTATAACTTTATACCAGTCTGTAGAAGTAATAACTACTCATACTGAAAATAGTTTTAAATTTTTAATTCCTATTAAAAACTAAATCTTTTATTTTGTAAGGATATTTTATGTTTTCTTTTAAATTTAATTATAACTACTCAAGTTATAATTTTATAAAAATTAATTTCATGTTAATCCAGCAAAATAAGCTTTATTTTATAACATTGTATAAAGTATACTGAGAAGCGAACTTTACAATTTTTCCTTTTAAATACGATCATAATTTTAAATAGAAATGTTTATTTTTAGCCACCAGGTATATATATTAATTATCAAACAATAGCTTGCATAATCACCCCTTTTGAGTTGAAATATACTTGTAATTAACAATTTCGCATTTCAAAAACGTTTATATTTATGGTTTTTATATTTTTGACATGTGCATTAAATTACTTATATACGAATGAAAGAAATTCAATTTTATTTCTTGATCAATATTGTCTTGTAATATCTTCTTATTAAAAGTAAGGAAAAATAAGTTGCTTCAATTTTTAATAAAAATAGAAATTTACAAACATGTATATTGAATTTTAAGATATAGTTTTTTTTTTTTTCTGAAATTTTAATTTTTGTTCAGCAAATGTTCAAGATGAAAACACGATGATAAAACGAAACAATCTTTTAATGCTAAAACATTCAAAATAAATTTTATATTACGCCTCAGTTAAACGATAGCCTTTTTTTATATATATATACGCTTAAAAGTAGTGTTTTCTAATAGTAGATACATTTGTTAACAAATAAATACTTTTATAAAGAAATGATTCTTTTTTCTTAAGGGGACTCTCTACCTATCGTCTCCGAAAGCCGAAACCAATGTTATTCCATGGGAAATTTTGCCTCATTATAATTCATTAACTAATACATATTTTTAAATTCCGTTTTCACTTTCCGAATATTCACAACAATTAAACAATTTATCGCTTTCTAAAAATCGATTTTTTTTTCTTTAAGATTTCATTTTTAAACTCAAAAATGAAAAATTGTCTATTGTAAAAATTCACATTTTGCAACCCAAAATAAAATATTAAAAATTTAAAAAAAATAATTTTTAGAAAGCGATAAATTGTTTAATAGTTGTAAAGCTCCTGAATGTGAAAACGGAATTTAAATATATATATATTAGTTAATAAGGTATAATAGGGCGAAATTCTCCATAGAATAGCATTGGCTTTGGCTTCTGGGGACGATAAGTGGAGAGGCCTCTTAAGGAAGAACTCCAGCGCTATACATCTAATAAGTTTTAATAACTGAAAAGTATTGATTTATTTTATGTTTTTATAATAACTTGTTAAAGTGCAGGACTTATTTAATTTCTAAAATTACATATGGAATTTTAAATGCATAATTTAGATAAAAATATTCTTATGCTTCAATAAGAATTAAAGTTTAACCACGTAGATTTATCAAGGAGTAACAAAGTTTATAATACTTCAGCAACTAAATAGATTTCATGAAATTTCATTTAAAACTCATTTATAATATTAAGTATAAGTAATCAAAAATACTACAATGATTAATTCATAAATTGCATGAGGAATAACATTACGTACTACAAATATGAGATGCAAATATTTACTGAAGCATTATTTATAATACAGATACATTTCAAATCTTTCCAATGACTTTTGTCTTCTGGAATTTGCAACAGAGATCTGCAGTTTTAAATTTCAGAATAATTCGTCAGAAACTTTGTTGAGTAATTGCATAGGTAAAGTTCTGTCCCATTTCTCTGAAGCTTTACTCTAATCCTCCATTGTTTCCTCTTGAAAATTTACCTTTTAAAAGTTTATCACAAGTAATGAAGATTAATCTTCACTGTATGAGGTTTTATTTTTATTAGTCGATAGATAAATGTTTCAGATTTTGACTCTCTGAGAATTATAACCATTCTTTAAAAGTAGAATCATATAGTTTTGTTCTAATCTATCTTAATTAATGGCTCAAAATTTTAAATGAAAATGACAAAATTTCAGCAGATGTAATATAAAGGAATTTCATAGAGTACATTTATTCATAATTATGTATTTTGTTAAAATATTTATAATATTATATTTTAATATGCATAATATTTGTTAAAAAAAAAAAAAAAAAAAAAAAAAAAAGCTCTGTGTTTTACTTATATATATATATAAATTTTGTATGATTATGTGCTTCACAAAAAAAAAAAAAAAAAAAAAAAAAAACTACTTTTTTATGTTACATATTAAAATGTGACTTTTTTTGGTGCACCTTTTTCTTTCATTGATTTTTTAACACAGAAAATTCCTATATAAAAAAAGTACACTAAATACAGTTTTGTTAAATAAATCCTTGTCGAATCCTGTTCTTAGTCAGACTAAAAACAGAATTCGACAAGGATTTATTTAACAAAACTGTATTACTTGTACTTTTTTTTTTTTTTTTATATATATATAGGAATTTTCCTAGTGTTCGGAGAGTTTTGTTACCGACTGTATATGAAATGGTATTTATATATAATCATAAAGAAACATATTCTTAAAATGGAATCTAAGAAACATTTATTATGATGGGATTTAGCATAAAGCGTATATACAAATCTAAAACAGTTTTTTTTTTTCAATGATACAAGAAAAAAAAAATAGGACTTATATCTACGGGATTTCAAATATTTGTATCGGGGAAAATGAAAAAATTCACGGTTAAAATGTCCTATGTGGCGTATTATTACAAGATGAGAAAATGTGTAACAATATGCATATATCGTTTTAATTGGTTTTATTCTTCAGGACAGGGTGGAGGGACTTTTGGTTCAGTTTATTTATATTTGGAATTTAAAAAAAAAGGAAATGGAAAAATGAAATATAAAAATATAAGAAAAAATGTAGATGAATTTGATAACGGTATTTTGTTTTGACATAGCAGAAAGAGAAATTTCGATTTAAAATAATGTGTGAGAAGAATGTTCGAATTATCATTGTAAATTTCATTGATAAAACTGTAATTTAATATAAAAAGACTTGACAAGGTTTTCCACAAAAATCTTGATAAAGGAGACAAAATTACGGATAAGGAGGTCGTATTCTGTCTGTAATTTTCTATGGCATAATAACAATAACATTGGATCGAAATACTATGGCAACATTAAGCGCATGAAAAAAAAAAAAAAAAAAACAATAAGAATAAGAATAAGAATAAGAATAAGAATAAGAATAAGAATAAAATAATACTATTCATTATCATAATGAGAAGAAGAATGAGTAAGAATAATAATTTAAATATAAAAAATAATGAGTATAAATGTGAAAAAAATGAGAAATAATAATCAGTAAGCATGAGTAATAATGAGAAATAATTAGAAAGACGTCTTATCTCAAGACATTTTAGCAATCACGATTGCATGAAGACAAAATATTTTCACCACGAAATAAACTACAATAAGTGCAGTACAATAATAAAGGGCAATAATAATAGAATAAGAGTAAATGGAAAATAATAATAAAAAAAAGAACATAATTACAATATATGTAATGCAATATAATTAACATTACATATATATATATATATATATATATATATATATATATATTACGTAGTTCCGCTTGTACTTATAAAGTCTTATTCACAATTTAGTTTGAGTTTTTCCGTTGCATAATGCTTTCTTATTTATATATATGCACTATGTCATTTTGTTTTAATTATTATTATGAGTCTATGATTTATTTATTTTTCAATTCTTCTCAGAAATTTGTAAGGGCTACATAAGTCCCACTAAATATTTGTGAAAGTTTGCATTTGTTGGTATTTTTGAATTCTTTATATAGATTCAAATCGATAAGTTAAAACATTATATCAAGAAATCTTTAATCACAGTACAACTGACTCATTTCATGACATTATTCAGTTTTTTCAACTGCTAACTTTATAGCAGCTTCAACAGGATGAATATCTTTGTTTAAAGAATTTGGAAAAGTGACTTTATCATGTATTAAATATGCAGGTGGAAATTTCGTTACTGAATGAGGAATAAAATTATATTCTTCAGTTACTTTTTGTAACAATTTATTCTATGGAACATTTTTAGATGACTCATAAACATTACATATTTAACTGGTATGTATTATTTTCATAAAAGATGTAGTATTTTCATAAGGTTTTCATCTACTTTTTCACTGGTTTCGGTCCAATGAGTTAATGTTAATAATTGTTTAATTTTATTATGTTTAAGATTATTTTTTTTTTAAATGAGATAATGTAACATATGGAATTTTATCACTTAATATACTTTTAGAAAATTGAATATCGGAAATTTATTTAAGGATGTTGGCATGTATTTCAGAAGTAGTTGAGGAAGACGCAAAGCTCTTATAATATATTATTATAATCAATATTAAAATTTATATGTATATATATATATATATATATATATATATATATATAAAGAATTGTAGCAGTTGAAATCACCCTCACAATCTATTGCAATCACTTCAAATGGTCGTCAGTGGGAGGCATAGATTGTACCAGGTAAAATCTTTTTTGTCGGAACTTGTGATTCTACTGACAAAAATGACAGTGGTTGTTATAATTAATATTTCCCGCATTTATATTTTCCGGTAATAAACAGGGATAAGTAAGTCAATTGTTTCTCGAAGTCCGGGAGTTTAGACATTTGATGAGCAATTTTGAGTAATTTATGTATAAAAAATCCACAATTTTGGTAATATCTTTTTTTTTTTTTTTTTTTTTTTTTTTGAAGGCATAAAATTTTATTTATTTAAATTAATACTCCTTTTAATTTGTCATTTTATGCGTCTCCTGGATGTCTTCTATTTGTGAGCGATGTGAAACGTGATATCCTCATTTTTTTGCTAAACGTTTCTGATGAGTATTATTTCCTGTTATTTCTCTATCCAGAATGTAAGCATTTACGTGTGATTTCTTTTACATACTTAATATCTTATTCATACATGTGAGGACCAAAGAAACAAACGATATTTTGAGTTTTCAACCTTTTTTTGCCAAACCAATGCCGCATAATCCGTACTCATTGTAAATTTTTGTCCAAACAAATAATGATGAAAATTATAACAGGAGACTTGGCGTTGGAATATTAAAACCCGAATAAACTACTACGTCAGAAACGCCAAAGAAAAACATTGGAAATGCAAATTTCCATTTTTTCCAAATGCAAATTTTATTGCATTTCCAATGTTTTCCTTTGGCGTTTCTGACGTAGTAGTTTATTCGGGTTTTAATGATGAAAATTACTTAACGTATCAGCTATTGCGTCGCAATACAGCTCAGGAATCCAATAATTTTTCTCATAATATTTTAATGAGCGGTAGCGGTACTCCATTAGGTTTAGGACACAGGAAGCATTTGGTTGTTTTATATAGGACTAATACAACTTTGACTAGCATCCAAAAAGTTATGACATTACTTTTCAGGATCGAATATTTTCAAAACTGTTTTAAAAATTAGCATTTTTTTTTTTTTTCGAAAAATGTTTGGCATCTATCAGTTTACTGTCAAGTTGTGTTTTTTATTTTTTAATAAAAAATTCTATAATGGATTTCTAATAGTTGTGCATTTATCAATACATTTTTGGTAGATATTTATTCTATATATAGAAAAATTGTAATAATTAACGTTAGATAGTGGTTGTAACTTTTTATTTGTCTTGATATTAATTTTATCTTGAGTTATAATTCCATTAGAAATTTCGTAACTTAGAAATTGTATTTTAGATTTCAAAAATGAATATTTAGGTGCTTTAACTTTAATCTTTCTAACATACAGTAATATTTAAGAGCAGTACCAGAAATATTTGCTTTCAAAAACAGAATTTCTGTTACAAATGTTTAAAATATAAACTTTCTTCATTCGGTCTGCAAAGAAATCTAATACGGCAGGATATTCAAACAATTGGATGAGAATATTGAAATTGTAATTTCTACTTTGTTGTTCGTACTCAATATATTTTATTTAACTTTAATATTAGTATTACGCATTGACAATTTTTAATATGAAATAAAAATCCTAGAATGAAAAGTAAAGGTAATAAGATAAATATTAAAGTACAACTTTAAATCATATAAGGCATAATAAAGAGAACGATTTAAAATATACCAATACATCACATATTCAGATCAAATTTCCTCTATTTATACAAAAAAAAAAAAAAAACACGTTCTTCTTATTTATAAGAACACTAGATTTTATTTTTCAGAAATAAACCTCTATTTCATGCGATGATATTGCGTCCGAAAGAAGGATAATTTAATTTGAACCACAGTATATATATATATAGAGAGAGAGAGTGTGTGTATATATATATATATATATATATATATATATATTAAAATAACTCTTTTCAATTAAAGTTTGTTTTCTAGTTAAACATAAGATAATTTAAACCATATTATCAATTACTAATTTTTCAATATTATAGTCACAAAAAATTACACTTTTTCATGAAAAATAAACCACGTAATTCTAGCTAGTTCTTTATTAGAAATATTTAAAACAATTTATTAGAATAACTTTTTTTTCTTTTTTTAAGTTTCTGCTTATATTAACTATTGAAATTTTTTACGGTTGTATATATATATATATATACATATAATAAATTCTACCAGTTTTTTAAAGTAATTTTATATTTATAGACATTTGGTTTTCAAAAGTAATTCTTCAAAAATATCTACGCAATTAAGTAAAATATTTACTTACAGAACACAAACGTAATAAATTATTCCACCCTGTCATAAGATGTTATTAATAATACGCATTTACTTCAAAATTAAATTAAAATGCTTCGAGTGTAGACGATGAATGATAAATTACTTGTTTGTGCCTGTCATCTAAATTTTATTAAATATTTTGGGATTTCGGATGTAGAGTCACGTTTTACCTCACAACTCTTAATAACCGTTTAGTTGTATCCTTTCTTCTACGAACAAATTCAGTTATTAACGCGAATTTCTCTGGTAATGAGTTTCAAATAATGAGCTATGAAAACAATCATAAGTGAAATCATTACTTAGATTTTGCTAAGAATATTTGTAGAACCAGAATTTAAAATAAAATTGATATTTCTTAAATAAGTTTATGTAGATTTGTCTTAAATTTCCATTTCAAAAATATTATTAAATCCCGTGCATTTTTCTATTGTAAGTTCAAACTAACACATAATTGAAATCTGCTTCATAACAGAACATAAATGAAACATTAAATTTAGAATAAAACGTAAATTAGTTTAAATAATTAGTTTAGTTAAATAATGTAATGCGGTTGAACTAAATATGGTTTAAAAATTTTTAAATATACATTTTGCATTTAATGCATATTTTAAATTGTTTTTTTTTTTTTTTTTTTTTTTTTTTTTTTAATCATTGCAATTACTTTTTTTCTTTTTTTCATATAAATTCTACATTCCTTTTTTCTAAATAATATATATATTGTCAATGTTATTTCACACTGTTATTCCAACTAAATTCGGATAGAATGTCTTAGTGAGGATTTTTTGCCCAGTGCAATGTCCTAAAAGAACATTTAAAAGTGTTACGTTACTTTTTTCTGTGGATTGGGATAGTTGAGAGTAACCTAGATGATTTTCAACATTTTAATTAATAGAACCGTTTACGAAACAAAAAATATTTCTAGCAATAAAACAAAATTAATTTAATTCATTTTTCATTTTATGATTCCAAATTAAATATAAATTTAAGAAGTCCTAATTTTATATTTTTGAGATCTAGAATATGTAACCATATCTTCATTTATATTTTTTCAAAAAATTTTACCTTTTACCAAGTTTATAAATAACTCGAACTGAAACTTTCGGGTCTACACTTTTGGACTTCGTTGGACATATATATATATATATATATATATTTTTTTTTTTTTTTTTTTTTTGCGTATTAATTAAAAAAAAAAAAAAAAAGAGAAAATCTATAACATTTTTATTATAATGTGTAAAAATGTCAGACATTTTTCCCTGATGCATTGGGTAAAAAAATAAAAAAATAAATAAATAAATAAATAAATAAATAAAAATATCCTAATAATATATAATAAGATAACTAAGAAATCTGAAAAAAAAATTAAATAATTCTCCTACATTATGATTTCGTGTCATATAATCTTATAATGGAATTTGTGCATTTTTTCCAAACTAAAATGAGCTGGTATTATGTAATATGTCTATTAAAATCCTTTTTTACCAGTTCTTCAAAGTTATAATATATAATATTACAATTAAATTTGATATTAAAAACTTAAATCTAAGAAATTAAACCAAAGGATTTAAAAGCATATTTCTATATACGTAATTTTATCGAGTAATGCCACATGTTTATCTTTGTAAGTGACAAATTATCTGGGAAAATAATGATGGATTGCTTCTAAACCTAATAATGAGAGAGAAGAACGTTTATTTCTCTGACTTTGTGTCACAAAGAGCTGGTCAGTTCACTCTAAAATTGCATATTGCCGGAGTATAAAACATTCTAAAAGGAAGATATTTACATGATTTGAAATTTTAAATAAAAAATAATTATATAAAATAGTGATTTATCAATATAAATTATTAGTAACTACTATAAGAAACAAAAATGTAAAATGTATACAAAACTAACACAGGAATCTTTTATTAATTACGTTTAATCATGTATTTGCAAAAAATTTTTGGAAATATTTTTATCCCGCCGTATTTATGTAATCATGGACAATTTTATCCTACAATAATAAAAAATATAGTTTAAAATAAATGCATACATACACATACATATATGTATATATTTATATTTCCAGAGAAAGAGCGAGAAGGATAAATAAAATGTGCTAAAAGGAAGATATTTACTTGATATAAGTTTTGAAATAAAATAGAATTAATGTATATACATACAGGCGCACACACTGTATTTATCTATTTAAAGAGAGAGATAGATAAAACACAAACTGCAAACTCATAAAAATTTTGAGTTTAATGTTGTTTACATTTCAAGAGTTAGTGAGTGGTGATGTAGGAAATGAATACTAAATATCTTGTTTTTTTTTTCTATTGTTCTCACTGATTGTGGTAGGTGTGGATGTGGAGAAACTTGCTGGCGTAAAACTAATTTAACTTTATGTCAGCTTAAATAAAGACTCTTCCGGTGGTGTACTATTTTATTCTCAAAACCAATGGGAAATAAAAATTGATTACAACGTATTATTTGAATTATATGCACCATGATATTTTTTATATCTTTTTTAAATGATAAGTAAGACACAATTCTTGCCGCCAGCTCCTTTTCTTAAACTTTGTTACGGTTTGTGTTTTGCTGACCGTTTTATTTGTGTTGTTTGTAATTTTTCTTAAGATATAATGGTGACGAATATTTCTATGTGTATGTATGTGTGTGTAATATTTTAATTAAATGTAACGTAATAAAAATTTAAATCTATAAATAGAAATTAATGATTTCATATTTTTATAATAATATATTGAATTATTGATATTAATATAAGTTATGTATACTTAATTTTACAAACAGAGTGATTTAGTCATTTTAAACTAAAAATAATTTATAATTTTACATTATGTGCAGGTTATATAGAAAAAGAAAAAGTCTGTAATATAATTATGTAGTCTTTTTTTAACGTTAAATCAGGTATAATTTTTTTTTTTTTCCGCTTTCATTATCAGTTTTAAGGGCAATCCGTCACTGTTTCAAATTTGTTATCTGGCTTTTGTAACGATATTCATATTGTGTCATCGACTGGTATTCTGCATAAAGAAACGTGATAGTTCATAGAATTTATGATTCTAAATACTATGTAAACATTCATAAGAAATATACATATTAGAAGTATGAAGCATTTAGTCTAAATAAATAATAATAATAATAAAAAAAGGATTTATTATTATTTTGTAATATTTAAAAAAAAGGTTTTGCTAGTGTTTAAATTAAAGTTGTGGAAATACTGTAGCATCAAAATAATCTTAAGACATATTACATTATTTAAAAAAAAAAAAAAATAAATAAAACATACTTTACATTGAGAAGCATTCAAAAAGGTTGTCATTGATAATTTATCTAATAATTAAAAAATGTATTCATGCGTTTTGCAAAAATTTTAGAATAGTTTTTCTAATATATACAAACCTGTAAATCAAAAGATATTAACAATATGCATTTTTAAAATACAAAATCGTTAAACGTTTGAAGTGATATCCATTAAAGATAAACTACATATAAAATACGGTGATTTTAAAATACTACTATATCAGCTTTACTAAGGGAAATTTCGATGGTGTACTTTCTTATTATAAAAAAACATTGAGAAATAATAATTGATTATGAGATAAAATTCAAATTATTCTTTTAAACATTCTATATTCTTTTAAACATTCTATATTTTAAACATGTTATTTTAAACATTCTTTTTAAAGGACCAAGGAAAATTAGTTTTAAATAATGGATTTAAAGAAGCTAATAATAAATATATATAATGATCCAGAGCAGTTATAGTAAAAAGTAAATATATTTGAAAAAATCCTTTTACTTAAATTATATTATAAATATAAAACGTTTTTCTTGTGGTTATGTAGGAAAAAAAATGTTTATCGTTGGAGAATAATAGTTAGATTGTGATATTCTTACATAAATAATATTTTGTTGTCATCAATAAATTTTTATCATATTTTTTACAGTATTTTTCTGTTTCATTCTATTCACCAGTAAATAAATTATAAAGTTGATGCGTGCTTAAATACTAGAAAATAAAATATAAAGCTGGTAACAAAATTTAAATATTTTATATGCATGTGATATATATTAAAACACATATAAGACATTCACAATAATATTAATAATAATAATGAACTGCTACCCGTAACTCGTTTAGGTAAAATTAACAATTATATATATATAAATATATACAGGGTGAGTTTTACATAATCTGCCAAACGAAAAGAGGTGATAGAACAGCCCATGGGGAGCATAAAACACCATAGAAACTCTGTCCTATCTCTAACCGATTTCAAATTATGGTAGATAGAAGACAAATCTGTTTTTTTCTCTCCCGTCTGAAAAAACCCAAATTTGTGAGCTTCCTGAAAGACTTACACGCCAAGCACATATTTGGAAAGAGCAGAAAAAATCCTATCGGGTGACACCATTTACATCAGGATACCTTAATCTGACGGCGAGCTACAAACGCTAAAATATTGGCGAAGTTTAAAATCGAGTTGTCGCCAAATTCTTTAACGGGCAATTCTGCAAACACCGTTCAAGCTACAATCGGTCAAATTTACCAAAAACGTCTCCTTTCCACAAGCTTTAGAATGAGCTCGCAATAAACCATATCGGTGTTCTAGTTCAGGAGAAATTTAGCCTTTTGTTTGAAAAACATTCATCACTGAACTCGACATTCGTCTAGAAGGAGACTAAAGGAGTGCCATGGTCGTTCCTGATTTCATGTCCGCCTTCAGCCCGCTGTTTTGTCAAATGCAAAAAAGAAAGTTTTAAAAGCAAACAAGAAAAGTAGCAGTTGTATTAAGTTTACAAACACAATGGAATAGAAACAAAAGGAGTGTGATGTTTCTCACGTCTTTCACAAAGGAAGAAGCAAAAAAAAAAAAAAAATTATGCATTCGAAAGGATGTGTAAAATTTAGTGCCGCTGCTGAAATTGGTCACCCCCACACCTGATACATGCCCTTGCCCTCTTACGAACGGAAACCACAGTAGCGCTTAGCGAAAGCTCATCCCTCAGTTTTATTATTGCATCATCGAGCCGGCTTCTTAAATCTTGCAAACTGGCAACTTCTGTGCGGTAAACATCTTGCTTCAGGGAACCCCAACCATAGAAGTCCAATGGAGTGAGGTCTGCCGATCTAGGTGGCCAAGAAACTGGTTCATTACGACCAATCCATCGCGGATACTGCTGAGTCAAGAAGTCCCGAACGGCATTGAAAGAATGTCAGGCGCCTCATCGTGTTGAAAATGATTTCCGCTGGTTGGGGTACAGGAAAGACATCACGTAATCCTGGAAGATGATGTTCCAGAAACTCCAAATATGTATTGCTTGTCAGATGACCTTGGAACACATGTGGACCTATCAAGCGATCGCCAACCACTCCAAGCCAAACATTGAAGCTGAATCGCGTCTGGAACGATGAGTTTCGTGTTACAAATGGATTTTGTTGAGCGTAATGATGCCAGTTATGTAAATGTAACATGCCATCCCGAGTGAAAAGTGATTTATCTGTCCACAGTATCGTTCTAAGGAAATGGTGTTCCTCAATATCTCGCCCCAAAAGCCAGCGACAGAATGTTACCCTCTTTTGGAAATCTGAGCGGCGTAATTCTTGTACCGGTGTGAAGTGGTATGGATGATACCGGTTTTTGCGCAAAACATTCATCACTTTACTTTGGAAGATTCCACCTTCTCTCGCAAGTATGCGTGAACTCATATTTGGATTTTCCTCCACTCGGTCGAGTACGGACTCCTCAGCAGCGGCGGAGCGGCGACCATAGCCCCTTTCGTACACCCTAAAGAAATACCCACTCTCCCTAATCCTTCGACGAATTGCGGCAAATACAGAACGGTTGGGCGCACGACGATGTGGATAACGTAGACAGTACTCTTCTTCGGCTCTCCGAGAGTTACCATCGCAAACTCCATACACAAAATGCATGTTGCACTTTTTTTGTTTTTATTATTCAATTTTCGAAGTCTTTATTATTTTTATTTTTGCTTTATAAAAATTAATTTTGAGTTATTGTCCTTTTATGAAGAATTTTAGCCTCATTTAGAGTACAAAATATCTGTGAAAATAATAAATCTCTACCCCGCTCCCGCACTCAAAAAAAAAAGTAAACAAGATAATTTTTCATGCACGGGGACGAGACACATTATATTATTTCTAAATTTTACTCTTTTATCAGTGCTAATTTATTCTCCTTGAAAATAATAGTCCAAATAGCCTGTACACTAATCGCACCGACGGTCCGATTGGCCACTTCGGTAAAATATATAAAGTATTTAGATGGATAATATTCCACTACATAATCTTACGGTATTTTTTCTTAAATCTCTTCCTATAAATTTTGAATTGAAAAGTCGTTTTCTTAAAACTAAATTAAGAATTTTATTATTACTATGGTAACTAATTTTTGATTTATTCATTGATTTTACTGGGCAATGAGCATACTGAGTATCTACACTTTTTAATAGTAACCTTTTTGTATCGAAAGTTCGTTTAACTGTTGTTTTTGTTGTTTTTCTTCATGTGTCAGCCACTCATATATGTTTATTGTAATGCAACCGAGGTGAATGATTTTTTTAAATGCATTTTTGAAATTTAAAAATTAATTTTTGAGTGTATTTTATTATTATTAAATCAATGGAATTATTTAGGGAAAGAAATTGTTCATGGTAGTGATGCAGTACAGATTTTCATGCATTTTCCGATCCTTGTCCGATCAATTTAGAGGTATCCAGTGATGTTTTTTTTTTGGTTTTAATATCGGGATACTAACCGCGCCGGTACAGATTTTTATGCATTTTCTGATTTGTGTGCTATGAATTAGGGGTATCCAGTGATGTTATTTTTTGGTTTTTACATTAGATTACTGACCGCTGCAGCACAGATTTTCATCAGGGCTTGAAATTAGTGGTAGTTAGTTGTATTTTGCAAATACATATTTCATTTTGATGACCATAATTTTATACTTAATCATCACTTTGACACCTAACATTCTTTTTCCCCCTTCAGTGTGCAGTTACAATGTGTGATGAAAATAAAGGCACTAGCAACGAAGTAGTAGAATTAAATTCCTAGCTTTCTTGTAAAAATATTTGCTCTAACACATTTTTAAAATGGAAAAAAACTAACTAAGAGAAGGTATCAGTACTTTAATTAATTTCTGTTTATGTATAATGTTTATGCACATGTTTCTATGTGTAAATGACAATTTCGAAATGGCACCTTAGTACAACATAATTGCAACTAAGAAAATAATATTAGTTGCCTTTTGGCTCCCAACTTACTGCTTCTAATTTCGACCCCTGATTTTCATGCATTTTCAGATTCATGTACGACGAATAAGCTGCATCCAGTGATTTTATTTATTTTTTATTTTGTGCTTGCTTCTGTACATATCTTCATGCATTTTCAAATTCATGCAAGGATGTAATTTTCAAAATTTGTGGAAAATCTTCATGTTATACATCATTTATAACACTGAATTTTATGTGCTAAAGCTTGAAAGCCCTCTATTTTTTTTTTTTTTTTTTTTTTTTTTTGAAGTAGCTAAAATTTCTATTAATGTTTTGAATGTTTGCTTTATTAATTTTAAAAATATGCTTAAGTTATTTCAGTGGATTTCAAAACAAACACCAGAGTGAAACAATTTATTTTCTTAAAATGCATTTTTGATGTTTTGTAATGATTCTGAGTATCAGTTCGCACTATCGACTCATCGGGTAAGCTGTACATTGGCAACAGCAATGGGTGGCTTATTTTATCGTATAGCTGTTCCTCATTCTGATTTTGAAAATATAAACATAACAAATTGCTTTATGCTAAAGCTGCATGTTTGTTTAAATTTGCATTAGCAAATAAAGTACGGTGAATATTTTGATTTAAAATATATATTATCATAAAAGTTCATTTATTTTTATTTTTATTTATTTTTTTTTTTTTTTTTTTGCACAAATATTCGTATTTTTCTGACATGCTATTAAATTATGGTTTTATATACGCAATTTAGATTAATTTGAATTTTGTAGTTATAAAAAAAAAGTAGGAAATTGCTTTTAATGTTTTATATTAAACAATGAACAGGGAATATAAAAACAGGCTTAATGGTTGTACATACATACTGATTGTAATTTACTCTTGTAATAAGAAGTCAATTTATAAATTATATTAACAAACACATGTTCTATAAAAACATGTAATTTTCAGTAATGCTGGTATTGAAAAAAATATTTTCCAAATTTTCTTTCACTCAGAATAAATTAAGAAATATTTTGGTTTAGATAGATTAGCATATTAGCAAAGTTAGTTATATGCCATAGAATACTTCGGGAGAAAAGTAACATGTGAATGACAAATTTATTCTGTAAATAACATAAAATAAGGATTGTATAATATTATAGTATTTCATTAAAATTTATTTCTTTAGGTAATTTTTTTTTTTTTTTTTTTTTTTTTTTTGCTTCAATTATTTACGTATGTATTTTTTACAGGAATCATTTTTATTTGTATGAGTGGATAGTTTTAATTTCTTGCATAAGTTTATATCGTCTAATGTGTCAAAATATTATAATTTTTTTTTGTAAATTTAACTTTTAAAAAATATTTTTAAATAGAAATTAGACAATATTGAATAACATTAGTGAATTAAAAATGTTTAGTACAGGATAACCGCATAAAAATATCTGGTTAAGAAAGTTATTCTTTAGCCTTGAAACAACTATATATATATATATATATATATATATAAATCAAATATAGTTCTTGGTATGTTCATTTTAAAAATTTCTGATTAATTACTTACATACTGAATACTTATGTAAATTTTATGGATTATTATAGATTAAAATTCTTATTTGTATCATTTCTTAAGTTTTTGCCACTTACTGGCAGAAACTAGTTTCTGCGATGCCAGTTTTAACTAGTTATAACCAGTGGTTTTAACTGCCCTGGCAGAAACTTGCCAGCCCTGATTCATTCACACAATGTTGCCTAGTGTCGGGTGGAAAGTGGGAGTGGATCAAGGGAAATTGTTGTATACTTGTTGAAATAATGGTGGCTGAAAGTTTAACCACTTCACCGGCCATCCCGAGATAACTCGGGAGAAACGTAGCCTTCCACATACTACAGTGGCCGGAGAAGTGGTTAATATGTTCTGTTTTCAGACATGTTACTTTTCAGCCTTTTTAGGCTTGAAAATTATTATTCTTGGGATCAATGCAAATCTGCATTAAAACTTTTTGGACATGTGCAGTAGGGGGGTGGGGAAGGGTCTGCCTGAATTTATGCAATATATTATAAGCAATTTCTATGTGATTGGCTTTCAAGAAATGTCAAATTCAAACTTGGAGAAAATGAAAAAGAAATAGCACTCCAACTGCATTTCTGTAATGAACTTGAACTACATTAGTTTACTAATGAATTGCCCCAGCAAACAATGCTTCTATAGAATAAACTTATTTTCAAGTATGTGTAATAATTTTGCCTGTTTTTTAAGCACTTACAACTATTTTAATTATAATTAATATGATATTTAATATAAGATTTATTGTTTTGATTCTGTTTATTATGTGTATATGTATGCAATCAGATTTAACATTATTTTTATTATTGTAAAATTTATATTGTGTCAGTTGCCTAATACCACTTTTGAGAGGGAAGGGGGGTCGTGAAAAGTTCAGCCTTTTTTTGCTGTAGGCTTGTACCATGTCTGTGTTTTGAAGTGAAAAGTTGAAATGATTATTTCCATCTAATAGCAGGCATGTAAAAATATGTTGGTGATTTATCATTGTAATAAAAAACATAATATATATATATATATATTTACATTTAGTGGTGATCTATTTACATGTTTCCAGTTAAAAGTTTAATTACAACCACTTTGATTACATTTTTACAAATCCCCCCCTAACGATCGGCAAAAAAACGCCTCACAAAAGCCTTGGGATTTCTAATCATTTTCCGTCTGCAACAAAAATGTAATTGAATGTAATTGAAATGTTATTGAATGCAAACTTTACATGTTCAATGAATTGTTAATACTTTTTGCAATACCAAACTTGGTCTGGCATTTCAGGATCATAGACAAGTTTTACTTTGCTGCAAAGAAAATTCTACTACTAGAAATAATTATAATTTCAGAACTTTTTTTTTTTTTTTTTAGAAAAACAGAAAAGAAAAAAACATACAGTTTACATACATACATACAGTGAATATGAAAAACATACAGTGAATATAAAAACATACAGTGGATATGAAAAGTTGTAAGATTGTTTAAAACTTTGCAGATCAATTTACCAACAAAAGAAACAAAAGTTTATGCTTAAAAATACGCTTTTATTGTATCTCTAGATCAGGGCCCGAAATTTCAACTCAGATTACACTCGTCAAAAAAAAAAAAAAATTACTCGCCATAAATTAGGGTTGTCAATTTTTTTTTTTCTTTTTTACGCATTTTGTGTTTTTTATTTTTCCCAACTATTTGAAATGCTTTTTCAAATATGCCTAAAATTATATACCGCAAAATTTCCTGTAGTAAACCCCCCCCCCCCTTTTTTTTTTCGAGGGAAATTTGTCAAAACTGGGTGAGGGGTTATATTCGGAAGTTTTCGGAAAAGTACGACAATTTCGTAAGGGGGGTGGTTATAATCGGAAGATTCACAATCTTTTTCTAGAAGTATTATTAATTTTATTCATATTATAATATATATTAATGGTTACTAAATTGTATTAACAATATAATAATACTCATTATTATTTATTAAAGTTTATTAATAATAATAAAAAAAAAAATATTAATCAGTTTAAATTTTTATTTTAGCAAAAAAAAAAAAAAAAAAAAAAAAAAAAAAAAAAAGTATTCGGAATGACAGAAACAAACACGAACATGTGATAAACAAATCACGATCACGAAGCGAAGCAGTCTCATAGAATAATAATTGAGCAGTCCAGAACC
This sequence comes from Salticus scenicus, assembly GCA_963930645.1. Taxonomy (NCBI): domain Eukaryota; kingdom Metazoa; phylum Arthropoda; class Arachnida; order Araneae; family Salticidae; genus Salticus; species Salticus scenicus. Next base: position 153,201,980 of record OZ005650.1, read on the forward strand.
CCTAGCAGTAAAAAATACAGTTAATTGCACTGTTATTAACTGATATGAAAGAACAAAACAGGGTGAACAACAACTATTAAAGTTACATATGCAAGTACTATTACGGAGTTATTACGCTGTTTAATGATTTAAAATTAAAAAGAGAATTTAAAATTTAGAAAAGAGCTCTGATCGTAAAAACAGAGTTACATAAGCAAGATTGTGAAAGCCACGGCCGCCTGCGGATAGCAGTTAACGTTTCGGAGTTTAAAAAATGTAAACAACACCACATTTTTTTTATTTGGAGTTATTTTACTTTAAAAAGATGAGTAAAAATAACACTTGGATACGTTATATGCAAATTAAACATATAGGACTTCAGAATTTAAAAAAAGTATGTTTTCAACGCTCATGGGAATAACGAAAGAGTGGCGAACTTAACCGACAAAGGTAAGGGGGGGGGGAGTTATAACAGAATTTACCGAAAAAGTAAAGTATGCCAAATTTCGTTATAATCGGGAGAGGGTTACTATCGTAATTTTACGGTATATTAAAAGTGTGTCGTATATCATTATGTCTCATAATCATCTATAATTAAAAATCATTATAGTGTACTATATTTGAGATTTGAAAAAGATGAAAATATCTAATAACATAAAATGCAAAGATTCATTAAAGAAAAAAAGTAGAAAAAAACTCTGTCAAACAATATTCTGTGAAAATATTTTTATTTGAAACGTTAAGCTTCCTTATTTGCCTATTTACCGTATATTTCCAAATATAAGACAAGAGCACGTTTTTCCCTGCAGAAATTTGCCCAAAATTGCCAACCCGTGTACATGCCGAATTGAAAAAATACTCTTTTAAAGTTGGAGTATATTGCCAATCTATACAACTTTCAGGATAATCTGTCCAATAAATTTGCACGAAACGCATGCTTATCCAATAGAATTCCTTATCTTGCTTAGCTATGACGTAAAACGATCGCAGTGTGTTCGCGAATGACGATAATTTTAACTCTGGCAACCCTATCAGAAGGGAGGCTAGCACAGACGCACTCGCACACACAAGTCCCGGCAGCTGAAAACGATGGCTGCCTTGCCGTAATACCAGGAGGCCTAACACTAACGTCGATGATGCAGCAAGTGGATTTTTACATAAATAAGCCGTTAAAAGACCGATTTTATCGTTTTTTTTTTTTTTAATGACGTATCTAAATTATTTTGTTTATTTCTACTTTTGAGTATTTTTATCAGTGCCTCAAGGCAAAACACTTCTATATAAAGAAAACGAAGATTCACCACTTTTTTTGCTAGTGTAGGCCTAGAAACATTTTAAACAGATATAATTTAATTGTATAAATTAAAAATATTATCAGGAGTCCTGTTTTTTCAAGTTTTTCTTATACTATTTCTGAATCAGACAGAGTAGTTACTCCGTTCGTGCAATCTGCCGATGATGTCAGTTACCGACAGGTTAAAAAAAAAAAAAAAAAAAAAAAAAAAAAGAAATGTAACACACGTGACTACATCGAGCATTTCTTTAAATAAATTTAAAATTGCTAATTTAAAAGTTTTAACTGTGATAATTATTTTAAAATAAGGTTCGTGAAATCTGCCGATGATGTCAGTTACCGGCAGGTCAAAAAAAAAAAAAAAAGAAATGTAACACACGTGACTACATCGAGCATTTCTTGAAATAATTTTTAAATTTCTAATTTAAAAGTTTTATATGTGATAATTATTTAAAAATAAGGTTTAATATCACTATTTTACACTACATATAGTATTTAAGCTTAAAATATATGTATTCAATCATTGTTTCTAATGTACGTTTTTTCCTAAAAATGTGCATCCGTATATAAGCCGACCCCCCGACTTCAGCTTCCGAAAAATTTCCAAAAATTCTCTACTTATACACGGAATATACGGTATTTATTTAACTTTTTTCCTCAGAAATGTCTTTTTTGTCCGTTTTATTTTTGTAATCAGACGGAATGTTGATGTGTTTAGTTTGTTCATTATTGTTATTTGAAATAACCATTTCAGAATAACTTTTTTGATATAATCGTTCCTTTCAAATCATTATTTTCATGCACCAATATCGCAGGCAAACTTTCGTGGTTATCTTCTCTCGGATAGAGGGCGACGGGCATGAGGTTCTCTTCTCTGTTCGTCTGTTCTCACTCAGCTTGGAGAAATCAAAGTGAGAGAAACGAAACTGACAAAGAGATTAAAACTTTTATGCATGTACTAAGCATTTTTCCTTTCCTAGGCTGGGGCGATCGTCGGACAGCGCACACACAGATCTCAACACTCCGAGAAGAGAGAAAGGAGAAGTTATAAGATCACAAGATTTTGTCTTATTTAAATCTATAAAAAGAATGTTTTCTGTCACCATATCGTGTAAGAATTCTATCTATAACTTGACCAAATTTTTACTCGCCACAGTAAAAATTTCACTCGCCAATGGCGAGTTGGTGTGCGGAAATTTCGCGCCCTGCTTTAGATTACTATATTGTATTGTATAGTCTTAATTTATGTAAAATTTGCATCTAGAAATTCAATTTATGAATTGCAATTATTCCTAGTGATAAAAGACTTGGTTCGGCTTTCATGGTTTGAGTGTGTTTGTGTCTGGGATTAAGGCTGATTGACTACACGGTGCAAGGCCTGAGAGGGAGTGCCTTCCTCTTTCACTATTTGAAGTTATTATTTTTTATTTTTTCGGATAGATTCAGAAAATTCTGCTAATGTTTTTATTATTATTATTATTATTATTTTGCCATGAATTATTTTATGATTCATGGTATACATATTTTAATAAAAGTAATAAATATTTATTTTAATCTTCAGTGTATAAAAAAAGAACAAATATGCATCAGAAACATAAAAAAGCTGAAAAAAAAAAACTGAGAAGCTAAATGTACAAAGTTTACACGACCTTCACAATGGACAGTGTGTATAAAAAGTAAAATAAAACTATTAAAATACTAAGTCCTTCCTGAAATTTAATGTATGTAAATGTAGATTAATCCAAGATTTTACCAGAGAAAAAAAAAATAAATAAAGATAATTTTAAAAATAATGCAATATAATTTTGTAAGCAAGGGTAACAAAACAAACTGTTGTTGTTTGCAGTGTTGCCAATCAGAAATTTGCTTTTTACATTTTACTGTTTGTGGTCCAGTGGATGAGTACATTGAAATATTTTCTCCTTATAAAATTGTAACTTTATTATCAACATTTATGAAATAGAATCACCATAATTATAAAACAGTTCCCTATTTAAAATATTATCGAAATAGTTTTTTGACGAAATGCAAAGTTTTAAAATCTAAATTATTTTCTTCATCTATATATGTATTTTTGTCTAAAGTGACGATAAGAATTTAAAATTCACCAAAGGGAGCTAGCTACATTAAGGCTGCCTGTACCATGATCAGGTTTACATATTTCATTATGTGTGAAATTGTTGTCATTTTATGGTTGATCGATTAAATAAAATAAATATAGAAAATAACGTGAAAGAAAATATTATATGCACCACATATAGTGTTGTTCATATGTAATTGGGATTCAAATATAAAATGGCTACTTCAATCATTTTGAAACTGTCATCTGATAAGCACTCAAATGGAAGCTCAGTGGTAAGCGATCGTCACAGGCAAAAGGGACAGACACCCGAGAGTCTGCAAAAGAGTGGGTCGCTGCCGAAGGCAGCGGGGAACCAAAGCGGGCTTTAAAGTGCTTCATGATTTCTTTAAATTTTATTTTTGTTTGTAAAGTGATATAGGAAAGAGTTTCCTTTAAATATAGTGACCAACGAAGCAAGAAAAGCCTTCGTTGATTCACTACCTTCATCGATTTCATGAATTAAAAAATGGTCGTATAAATGTAAAAAATTTTGAGTTTTTCTGTATATATAATGGAAATTTTGTGATTACTATAATTTTTGACATAATACTCAAAGTTGAACCAAAGTTATTTAGCAAATTTATCTTACAAATATCTTAGATGAGTTTGTGTTGCTTTGCAGTTTGTTTTCAAGTGGTGGCTACATGAAGATTTCAAATCCACATTGAAACAAAGTTAGTTAAGACTGCATTTGCTTGAATTTTGATGCTTATATTGAGCACATAAGGGTCTCAACCAAGTATTTATTAATATATTTTATCTGCCATTTTTAACAAAATGATCGATATCTTTACGGCCATTTCAAATCAGGCTACCACTTTTGAATTTATCATCAGAATAACTTTTGAAATACTGAATCAGTTGAAGTTGGACATTGAACTTATCACAGAAATATCTTGGATGAATTTTGTTCTAGCATTTAGTTTCCAAGTTGCAGCCACTTGAAATCAGGCTGCCACTTGAAAATGTGCCACCACGATAACTTTTAGAATACTAAACTGGTTCCAATCAAATTTGGGGAGTGAACTTACAATTCAAATATTATGGATAAGTTTGCTAGGCAACTTGATCCACCATTTTGTTTCCAAGTGGCAGCAACTTAAGTTTTTTCATTACAATAACTTTTGTAATACTGAATCAGTTCAAATCAAATTTGCGCAGTTGACATATTATTCAAATATCTTTGATAAGTTCACTGGGCATCTCAGTCACTCTGTCCTTTTGTTTCTAAATGGTGGCCACTTGAAAATTATCACAATAACTTTTGAAATGATTTGCTTAAAACTGCATATATACATAGCCCTCATTAATAAATCCACCAAGTCCATTAATAAATTGTAGCTGCCATTTTGAAAACAATGGTGGCAACATCATAAGAAAAGATAAATCAACCTAAACTTCTTATGGTCGGAAGGACTTAATTTAATCTTTTGATTAATAACCTATAAAAAGTAATGATATCAGTACAAAAACCCTTAACGGGTTAAAAGTTTGTGATGCAGCTACTATATCGCTATCAGAATTTGAAATATGGGTCTTAAAAATAGGGATATCAAATTTTAAATGACGCTTTGCTATTAGTTAAAATATACATAGATTTTCTTATTTGATCATTTTCTTTTTTCTTTTATTTATATTTACAATGCAAACATATTTTTAACTTCAAGATAAGACAAATATATAAAATATACTCACTGATGCTTTTTCATTTGCATTTCAATTTCAAAATAACAGTTTTAAAAGGAATGATATCAAAATTCCAGTGACGGCTCAATGTCACTTTAAAAGATTTGTTTTTAGATTCCACTAAAATTACCTTTGTTTTGTCTAATAAAGTATATTTACACATTGAAACAGTGCTTTTAATTTTTAAATATATACTGTCAAATAATCACACTTTCACTGAGTTTGCATTATAAATTGAAATTACTTATTTCAATAAATCGATTTGTCTTTTGCGTCACGCTATCCAAAACTGTGAGTAAAATTTATGTTAATGTTACTTTGTATTATAGTACCCAACTAAGTCAAAATGTGTACAAAGAGATAGTGTGATGCAAAGAAAACATTTCCACAAATTTTACTTACAGTTTTGGATAGCGTGACGCAAAAGACAAATCGATTTATTGAAATAAATAATTTCAATTTATAATGCAAACTCAGTGAAAGTGTGATTATTTGACAGTATATATTTGAAAATTAAAAGCACTGTTTCAATGTGTAAATATACTTTATTAGACAAAACAAAGGTAATTTTAGTGGAATCTAAAAAAAAATATTTTAAAGTGACATTGAGGCGTCACTGGAATTTTGATATCATTCCTTTTAAAACTGTTATTTTGAAACTGAAATGCAAATGAAAAAGCATCAGTGAGTATATTTTATATATTTGTCTTATCTTGAAGTTAAAAATATGTTTGCATTGTAAATATAAATAAAAGAAAAAAGAAAATGATGAAATAAGAAAATCTATGTATATTTTAACTAATAGCAAAGAGTCACTTAAAATTTGATATCATTATTTTTAAGACCCATTTCAAATTCTTATAGCGATAAAGTAGTTGCGTCACAAACTTTTAACCCGTTAAGGGTTTTTGTACTGATATACATACATGTAATAGTAGATTATACATAACACGGATAGAATAAATTATTAATAACAATAGTGGAATTATAATTATAATCGAAAAACTATAGAGTAAAATTAATTTCGTTTTAGAAACGTTACTGTGATATTATGCATTTAAATAAATTATCCATTCCTTGCAACAATATATATATATATATATATATATATATATATATATATATATATATATATATGTGTGTGTGTGTGTGTGTGTGTGTGTGTGTGTAATTTAAATTAAATCTTTAGTTAAAATTTAACATACGCATATAAAGCATATATAAAAATGTTCTAGTAAAAGGATGTCATATTTAAACGTAATGTCATGCGTAATTACATTAAGTACGATTTGTTTTAAAAATCTTTTATGTTGCTTTGTAAATGCTATATATATATTTTTTAATATGGAACATACTGTAGAGTACAGCAGTAAATACAATATAGAGTATATAGATTTTTTAATTCTATTTTTCTATTTAGTATTAAAGTTTTTATCGCTCCAAAAAGTAGGCAAATATTTGTTTGATAGCCAAAGAAATTTTTGCTGAAGTCTGGACAGCTCTCTCTTAAGCCTAATTTTGCATAAAATGTCAGTTGTACAAAAAAAAAAAAAAAAAAAAAAAATGCGCATTTTGTAAAAACGTGAGTATAAATATTTAGAAATTTCGGAATTAAAAGTAAAGTATTATATTAGTCTAATATTAAAAAACATTAAAATATGTTTGAAATTTTAATCTTTTATTGTGTGAAAGAAAACAATTATAGCATTTTACAATCCATGATTTTTTTTTTTTTTTTTTTTTTTTTTTTTTTTTGTCATTAACAGCCTTTTAAAGAGTGAAGTCTCTTATCTATAAATTTGAATTTTAATATAATTTAAAGTAAAAAAAAAACCTCAATTTTTCATAAAATTTTATGCAGAAAAATATAGATTCATTGGTATGAACAGGTGGACTAAAAATTAGTTTATAAAGCGCTAAGGGCAAAATTTCTATTTATTAATGGAGCTATGTTTTAGTGGATATTTTCATTAATGTATGATTTCGTTTGTAGATTCTATCAATCAAAAAATAAAATAAATAAATAAATAAAGATTTTTTTATCGAGAGTTAAATAAATATGAAAGTTAATGAGAATTATATTAAATAATACAGAAGATTCGCAACTACAGAAATAAATGTTTTAAGATCATCCTTTTGTTTTGTTTTTTTGTTTTTTTTAATAAAACAACAGTCAAAATTATAATGTAGTTATAATTATAATGTATTACAGCTGAACCAGTAGACAAACTTTACCAGCACATTCTAAATGTATACTTATATATTACTACACCGTAATGACAAAAACTGCAAAATTAGTATTTTTAATTTCTTTTTACGTAACCTGCAGAATACAAATTTTACTTAATACTGTAAATTTTACTGTGTAATTCATCTTAATTTTGTACATGATTACAGATATTCTACATTCTGAAAAAAAAAAAAAAAAAAAGAAAAAATTATTACCTACAAAATTTTGTATCCATAGGAAAGATAGAGACCTTATAACAATATTATTTTCACTGGATATTATTTTTAAAGCACATGATTAAGACATGCATTTTTCCGTTTTATATATGTATCAGAAAAAGCAATTATTTGATATAAATACAATATATTTTCATAAGCAATATATATATATATATATATATATATATATAATGTAATAAAATAAATAAATTTATATATATATATATATTTAATTTAATTTAAATTGTTATTTGAAATTGTAAGCAGCATTATCTATATTTTACAATTTTATAAATTTTTTAAAAAAAATATTGTTACAAGAAAGGCAAAAAAATTCAATTAAATTATCTCTCCTTCCATTTTATTTATATTTTTAATTTGTAGGAAAGCAAAGAAAAATAAAATTTTTGCTTATGCAGTTCGCTTTGTTAAATCACCAACATAAAATAATACTATATTTCAACTTTCTTTAGTGAGAATTTTCTAGAAACTATAAGGGATTTTATGATAGCCATTACGTCTCAAAAAATCTTTACTTAGCTTATTCTTATCTTTTGAAGGAAATTATGGCGTAGTTAAAGTAATGACAGAGTTTAAATAATGGAAATAATTTCGGAACAAATATGTTTCGCTTGAGTTAATAATAACCTTTTTCCTTTATTGATAATAAACTATTTATAAATAGCTCATAAATTATTTTTGACATTTCAGACGGTTTATTTAAGAAATGAACATAAATTCTGAATTCATATGCTAAAGGTAAATAAAATTTATATTTATAAAATCTCAAATGATGGCACAAAACATATAGCTTATTTTTAAAGCTACCTCTAACTGGAAATATTTTATTTCGTTTTAAAGACTAATATTTTTTTGCATCATTAAGTATTTACGTTTGAATATAGCATGCATGAATGAATTTAGCATTTTGTGTTAAAACTAAGATTTAAATTTCAATATTTAGTTACAGAAGTCATATTCTAATTTATATATCTTGTTCAATTTAAATTTTATTAACAGATCTATAAAACTGAAATTTAAATTATATTTCTCGTAATCGGTAATTATTAATTTATAAGAAAATTTCTTTTTTTTCTCCTACATATCATGTGTTTCATACAGAAATTTCGATTAGAAGAAAAATAATATATATATTATGTGAACAAATATATTTTTTGAACCTTAAAATATATTGACATTTTAATAAGGTAAATTATTTAAATATTATTCATGTATAATTTAAGCATTATGTATATATATGCAATGATGATAATAATAATAACAGTAATCAGAAAAAAAAAAATCAATATATTATTGTAACAATAAATTTGTTATACAAACAGAAAAGAACCTAAATGTATAATGCACAATTTTTTTTTTTTTTTTTTAAATTTCTATAGGATTATTATAAACTATCAAATGTGATATGAAATTTATAAATAGAACTATATTTCAAGGGCCTTAATGCCTGACGAGTGTATATTGAAATAAATTCTATTTATCCGTCTCTGAATTAAATACATCCTTAACAAATCTTGTTTTAAATATGTAATTTTCAGTTTTCAGTGTATGAACTTAAAAATACTCTCTCTCTCTCTCTTTTTTTTTTTTTTTTTTTTTTTTTTTTTAGTAAGAGTTCAACTCTCATGTTTTTATTATTATTATTATTATTATTGCGAGATAACTGTTATAATAGTTAATTTTTTATACCGACTTTTTAAAATTAATTTACGCGTTGATTCTAAAAGGGTAGTTTGATTTACTACATTTTCTTACATGTATGATTTAGATAAATTATTAATTTATTGTCAAATTTTAGAAATTGAGATCATTCTATACATATATGTTTTGAGTTATTTTATTTTTTTAACAGGCTTCTAGCGACAAATATTTGCATCTGTGTGTCGGTCTTAATATTTTTTTTTTCCTCTTGTGGCTATGTGTGTGCGCCATTTATCGGCATAACTTCCGTGCCTAGAATATACAGTGTGACAGCTGCTTATCGCATGCTTAAAATATTTCTTGTGAAAAAAAAAAAAAAAAAAAAAAAAAAAAGGGGAACTCCCCAGACAGCGTTGCGATCGGCATTCTTACTCAAATCGTAAGCATTGCAAAAGTGATCTATTGGCAATTTCCAGTTACATCTGCTCATCGACATCATCTAGGCACATAAGAAATAGCAAATAAATTAGTTTAATTTTTTTTTACAGTGATAATCTCGATCGCACTGACCTCTAGTGAGAGGAATAATCTTTAGATTACAGTTTTGATAGACGGTTGCCATACTATGTACTCTATGCGCTGTAGTATTACAAAAGATCAAATAATAGCAGGAATTCTTTACTCAATATACTAAATTATTATAAACATGTTACATGAAACGTTGCATTGTAATTGTGCAAATCATTTGTGTTCAGGAATCTAAAATTCTTATTTAAATACGTCTGTGAGTAAAATTTCTAGTAGTTGTAGTTTTAACATCGTTTAATTTCAATAAGCAAAATTAATTGGGAATACATTATTTATTAGCACAGAAATATATTTTAGGTAGAATATTCGATGAAAAGTATTTGTGATTTATTTACAGAAAACTATTTGCCATATGTTAATTTTTTTTATTCGTTACCACACAAGAGGATTAAATCAGACATATAATAGAAGTGGGGTTAAAAAGGCTCGAAATGGATTTTAAGTTTTTCATGCTTTTATATGTTTGTCATAAATGAAAGTGCACAGATTTGTTTGTATATAATATAAAGATAGTATACAGAGCTAAATAAATAATTCGTATAATTTGCAGAGAGTGATGTCGGCATCCATTTTGCGAATAACTTAAAAAAAAAAGGCAATTTATAAAGAATCTTATATAAAGTCGAACCTCATTAACGTGAATCTCAAGGGTAACAAAAGAATTATTCATGTTATATGTACCAAAACTAAATTCAAAAATGGTGTACAATCAATATATAGATTTTAAAAACTTCTTTACACGCCATAAATTTTTAGCCAGCACAACCGGTTTCGAAAGGACGTCCTTTCGAAACCGGTTGTGCTGGCTTAAAAATTATGGTGTGTAAAGAAGTTTTTAAAATCTACACATGTTATATGTAGTTCATGATATCAGTTAATAATGTTCTTCCACAAAAACGGGTGAAACGGGTGGTAGCCTTTCCTTACATCGATATTTTTGTAAAATAAAACAGTTTTTAATTATAGTTTGATTTTTTTTTCTAGCCAATTGTAGCATTTCATATGTTACCCTCTCAGGTTTTAAACTTTTCCATTCTGATGTAGTGTAAAAAAAAAAAAAAAAAAAAAAAAAAGTGTAAATATCAATATATATATATATATATATATATATATACTAGCAGACCCGGCCACGCGTTGCTGCGGCTAAGTAATACGTTGATAATTTGATAAGGTATATAGTATTTCCCCACAACTGGATTTGGCGATTTTTTTTTTTTTGCGCCTTTTTGAACGATAACGAAGTCGTTCTGGATTCTTTGCAATAAAATACGGTAACCTGCATCCTTTTATTTTAGATTTATGATTTAGCTTATGATTTTATGATTTATGATTTTTAGATTTATGATTTAGCCATAATCGCCAAATCCAGTTGCGGGGAAATACTATAGTTGTTACCCACAACTATAACTTATAATATAACTTCAGTAATTATATTCGGATAATTATAACTTCAGTATCAGTATATCCCCACAGCTGAATTTGGCGATTTTTCTTTGGCGCCGTTTTGAACGATACGATGTCGCTCTGGACTGTTTGTGATATAATATGGCAGCCTATATGTTGTTTATTTTGGATTTATTATTTTATGTTTTTGATTTATGATTTAGATTATCATTTATCATTTTTAGATTTATGATTTAGCCATAATCGCCAACAAAAAATTGCCAAATATCGTTGTGGGGATATACTGATTAATATATTACTGAAAAGGTTAATATATTTTAACGAAGTGATGAGAAGATTCTGAGTATGTTAAAATTTTAATAGTAAATTCAAGTTAATCAAGAAGGAAAGCATTGAGGATTAAGATAAGAAAATTGCAAGATTTTAAGATCGCATTTTCAGCAATAAATATGAGTCAAAATTTAATGCAAAATACATATATAAATCACAAATTTAATCAGGAACGTTAAATTGGTAAGTTATTAAAGAAAAAGTAAAGAAAAATAAGAGAAAAAATTAATTAAAGTTTCGAACATCGATCATATAGATTAGCGTTACAAAACAAATAAACAGACTTCAACTCTTCCAGACTTTTAAATAAGTTTTAAATTAAATTTTAAAATTTAATGTTAAATAAAACAGACTTTTAAATAAGTTTTAAAATATCGAAATGGTTACTTTTTATTTAGAACGTTATGTATAGATCACAAATTTCTTAAAGAAAACGAAGTGATACAGATTAGAATAATGCAACAAAAATTGAAAAAGCAAGGTTATGTCGTAAATAAATTTTTAACACACGTGTCACGTGAAATAAATTGTAGCATATACATAATGTATCTGATATAAGATATTAACATGTTGCAGCGGAATAAATTTCATATCTATCATCCTTGGCGGAAAAAAAATAATATCGCCAAATTATCTGGCGCACACATTTAATTCCTTTCAAAAATCATGGTTAATTTAACAACTTATATTAAGAGAGTAATGAATAATATGAAACAATATTTCACACAATACATATTACGAAAATATACATCTAGCTTGTATATTTTCGTGTTACGTTTTTGATCGCCAAATACGAAAAACTCCAAGGACGACAGAGCTTTGAAATTTAAAATTAAAATTTTGTCAATTTAACAGCAAAATAACTCAATCTAACGTATGCACATGATAAATAATACATATCTATGCAAAAATATGGGGATTAAAATCCGGAAATAATTTTCCTCGTTTTTAATATTTTTTTTACAAAAAATACAATGGGCCATTAACATAAGAAATCTTTTTCTTGATTTCACAGACTGTCAGTGACGTCACACTTCGCTTGTGTATAACTACATACTTTATCAATGCGAATAAATTCTTTAAATTGATTATGACGTCAATTTTCGTGAGATGTATAATTTAACTTCTTATAATTTTTTAACGTTCACGTTTGATTAAATGTATTTACTTTTATGTCGAAAGAAAATGAACTCGTATTTTTTCTTTTTGGCAACAATTAAACTTATGGAACTCACAGATATTTTGGAGCAACTTTAATAAAGGTCTATAATTAACAAATAATTGCAATAAAACAATGTTGTGACAATAAATTGAGATAAAAACTATCCTATCTCTTAAGTTGGACTAAACTGCACACAGTGTGCAAAATTTCATTAAAATCGGTTCCTTAGTTTAGGAGTTTACCCCGGACAAACATCGTGACACGTAATTTATATATATATACAGATATGTATGTATATATATAACATAATAACAACCTCATAATTTTCATAATTATATTATATATAGAAAAAATGTTATTTTTATTTCATGAAAAATTTATACATATAGAGAAACTCATATTAAAAATTGAAAAAAAAAAAAAAAAAAAAGAAAGAAACAAAGAAAGAAAGAGAAAGCATATTTAGAAATTCGTTTTTCAGACGGAATAATACTTACATGAAAACTGACATATCCTAGAAGAGAACTTCTGTCGTAATTCCAGAGTAATTTTAGTACTTTCAACGTATTAATATTTGGAAGAACGAAATTCTGGAGGATTATGAAAATTTTCGAAAACTTCTGTGACATTTTCACTTAGAATATTATTTTACAAAATTATAGAAAACTAAAATTATTTTATTTAAATAATTATGAACACTCTAAAAAATGTAATTTATGTTTTACAGTTTAAGTGCAATATTTGAATAGTAACTCAATTATAGCTAGGTTTATCATAAAGGGAAATTTGTGTACCACATTTTTTATACACTGAAGTGACAAAAGTCGTAGGATAGCAATGCGCAAATATTAAGATATCACTAGTTTCGGGTACATAATGTATAAATGGACAATGCATTGATGCACTGCTTTTATTTGTTTTCAAGCGATTCATGTGAAAATGTTTATGACGTGATTATGGTTGCACAACGGGAATTAACAGACTCGGAAAGTGGAATTGTATTTGGAGAGAGACGCATGTAACATTCCATTCCGAAAATCGTTAGAGAAATCAATATTTCGAGATCAACAGTATCAAGAGTGTGCCAAAAATACCTAACTTCAGGCATAACATCCCACCATGAACCACGTAATGTGGCCTAACACTTGCATTCAATGATCGAAACCAGCGAAGTGTGGGTAGATTATTTAGTTTTAACAGACAAAGCAATACTCTGTGAAATAATCACAACAATCAATGTGAGACGTACGATAGACTTGCCCGTTAGGATAGTACGGCAAAATTTGGCTTCAATGGGCTTTAACAGCAGAAGACTGACTCGAGTGCCTTCATTAACAACACAATATCGCCTGAAGCGCCTTCCTGTGCCCGTAACTACATCGGTTGTATCCTAGACGACTGGAAGACCATTGCTTGGGAAATTTGTCACGATTTCAGTTGGTAATAGCTGATGGTAAGGTTTGAGTGTGGTGCTGACCCCACGAGGCCATATGGACCCAAATTCTCAACAAAGCACCGTGCACTTCAGTGGTGGTTCCATATAGATGTGGGCATATTTTACATGGAATTAACTAGGACTTATGTCCAATTGAAAGACCATTGGCTGAAAATATTTATCTTCAGCTACTTGGAGACCATTTGCAGTCATTCATAAAATCAATGTTCGCAAAAAACAATGGAATTTTTATAGATGATGATTCTTCATGTCACTGGATCACCATCGTTTGCTATTAATTTGAAGAACATTCCGGACAATTCAATCTAAGGATTTGACTACCTATGTCCCTCTACATGAAACCCGTCAAACATTTATGGGACATAATCCAAAGGTCAGTTCGTTGATAAATCCTGCACTGGAAACACTTTCGCAATTATGTACGGACTAGGAGGCAGCATTGATGGCCATTTCTGAAGAGGACTTCAAATGACTTGTTGAGCACATGCGACGTAGAATTTCTGAAGTTGACCGGGCGAAAAGACGTTTGATTAGGAGTAATCCAATGACTTTTGTCACATATGTTTATAACAATTTTAGATTTGATTATTTGTTGATATCATTTGATATTTATTTACAAATAAATATATATATATATATAAACTCTGATATTTAAATTTCCCTTTATCGGAATCTGAATGTAACTCACCTATAAATATTCTTTAATTCTACAATCTTTCTATTTCTTTTTTATTCTACCAACATAAATATTTAGGTACACAAATGATGTAATGTTTCTTTTACATTGGCATTTTTAATAGCATGTGAGTTTTCATTTTGACGCTCTCAATAAATATATCTAAATCGAAAATGAATCACAATAACAGAAAAAAAATAGATTCCATGCTTAGGAACATCACCTAACATATATCATTATATTATTGTAAAATGAATATTTAATGCTTATATAATTTTTATCTAAAATTTTCAATCAATTCCTTAGTTAAATCATAGAATAGAATATTTATATAAAGTTCGAGAGCCTTCAGAGTTATAGAAATTAAAGGAGAACGTTTAACATTATGGATACACAAGTCAAATTTTGTGAAATCCCAAGGAAAAATTATCATAAAAAATGAGTTGTTATTTTATTCAACGTATATATATATATATATATGTGTGTGTAAAAACAAAATAAAATTTTATAGCTGCTTTTGTGTTCACATTCTCATTGCAATTATATATAAAAGATGAATCCGTTCTATTTGCTGATCATAATATATTTCAAGAATATTTTCCTATCTTAGAACCTTTTGTTATGAAAACAAAAATCTTATACTTCATACAAACAAATAGGTAGGAAGCACTTTAATACATCTTTAGTAAATTCGGACAACTGGCCAATATCCTCAAGAGACTGTAGCGCAAACATTATTACTTTGATAGAGAATTCGAAGAAAAAGCATTAGGCAAAATATTTTTACATGGAGTAATGTTAGAAAAATATACTTTCTGTTTTGTTTCCCCTTAAAATTTTTGTTAATGCAATTTAAACTTCACATTTCGCTAATATGAAAATATAGGGATGTATGTACATATATGTATATATATATATATATATTTGATGATAATAAAAAAGTTATATATATATATATATATATATATATATATATATACTATATATATTTGCAGAATATTAGTTATAAATAAAATTAACACACAATACAGAAGCTATTTAATAAGATATATATATATATGAATGAAAAATTACACTGTGAAAATAGTTGTACTATGCTTCAATTTTTTTTCCTTTCATCATCTTTTGCTGTATCCAAATCTTATATTACAATGAAAAATGCATAAAAGGGAAAATATTACTGATATCATTGTTTAGTCATACAGGCTGGGCATACAGTAAAAATCTCTATTTAGAGATAACTGTAGATTAATTGAATAATCGAATAGACGTCAAAATTAATATAAATAAGATATAAGAATGGATAAAACAATGGTACAAGAAAGAAGATAGTTGAAAATTTGCTGATTAATTGTGCTTCGTGGGCTGTCAAAAAAATCACTTTTTTTTAATTTCCCATATTGAACTTTATTATTAAAACTACCAATGTTAGATCAAGTGCACTAAGAAGAATGATAAAAAAAATCAAAGAGACTGGATTTTTTTCTGCCAAAGGTATAACAGGGAGGACCCTAATTCCCATTTGCAAACAGCTGGGAATCAATCAGCGGTATTATAGAGAAATATACCACTGGAAATTTCTGCAGAAGCCAGTCATACTGCACGTAGAATTGCTAGAAACCTTAATCTCCTGTATTTAACTGTTAATTAATTGTCAGAAGAGTAATTTAGTTTTATTCGAGTAAAATCATTTATCTTCAGAAATTGTTAGCAACAAATTTTTGATGAGAGACAGAATATCGGGTTAATGTTCTTACAAGATCTGTCCATAAAGTAATGAGAATGATTTTGTAAAATTCGTTTTTATAAAAATAATTTAGATACTCTTAATTTTCTTCAAAATATAATTCTCTTGCATAAATACACTGTTGCTAATGCCTCTGCCCGCTTGGTAGTCTAAAACGGCAATCTTTTTTCGGAACACGTGTTAAGTTTTTTTGGAAGTTCTTCATATTGTCAAAGCGATTAAAAAAAGGCTCAAAGAAACCTCTTAATTAGGATTTTAACAAAAGGAATAGGAAAAACACTGGCGGTTGGGCCAGGTTTGTGATGCTATCTTTTGCATTAACTGAGTCTGGAGCGTGGCAAAAATTTTTCGCATCTTAAGTTCCTCCATGACAGTTTGATGCAAAATCAATTTTGTAAGCTCACTCTTTCAGAAACTCATCTGACGATGAAAGTCCAAAAGTTCTTTAATTATAACCTCACTGACTGAAGTTCGAGAACTTCAGTGACGCCTAGCGCGTTATTCGCTATCGACGTCCTCTCTTTCGTCTTCTACTACTTTGTGCTACTTAAACACTTCAGCCTTGGATAAAAAATACTTACTATAGGCTTTTCTACCAAGATAATCGTCTCAGTAGATACTTTGTTTAGATTTACAGAAAACTTTATGACGGATCGCTGTTTGATACTCTGCAGCATTCTAATAATCTAACGCCAATTTCAAGCATATCTGACAATCCCCACCACATGTATTACCTGCAAACTTTGGCCCTTTGACTTTCTGCTTGACACAAAGAATTCAGCCTCATTAATTTAGGGACAGACTCTGTACCTTGATGCGGGGAGATGATCGACTTTCACGCTATATTTTACGAGGTGAGGAAGCACATTTTTGTTTGAATGATGCAAGGTTGGTATATGTAATTCAAGTAGTTTCTTTTAATTCTCAAATAATAATAATAATAATAATAATAATAATAACTGTGTGATATAATTTGAAATCAAAAATCACTGTGTGGTGGGATTTTAATAGGCACGTTCAATAAGTGCTGTACCGTATTCGGTTACTGTTTCAAGATACCGACAGATGTAAAATTTCGGTCAGTAATTACAACACAGCAGCATTAGATCAACCCTGACTAATATCGCTTAAAATTTCCGAAAAACCATGCACATTTATAGCTACTGTCCGATATTGAATAAAGTTAAAAGTTTATTCTTGAATTTTTTAAAATGTTTAACATTTAATGTTTAATGTTTAATTTAATTTTACTTTTTGAAAAATAAATGGAAGAATGCTACTTTAAAAGCATCTATGGAAGTCTATGGAAGTAATTTTACGAAAAGTTTGATTAATTCTGGAATCAGCCGTTATTGAAAAAGAAAAAAAAAAGGTTTGCAGTACAATATTCTCCGGTACGACGAATCCTGATATTAGACAATATTACCAGGCCACTTAGGAAGTTATGTCTTATAAAGATGTAGTGGAATTTAATAAAAATATAAAAAAGAAATACATATATATGCAATTTGAATATTTTTTATTCGCGTAAATCTCTTTTCTGAAATTTCAATCCTGCACAAAGATTTAAGGGCCCTCTTCACTCACCGCCGCCGGAAGCCGAAACTAATGTTATTCAATGGGAAATTTTTCTTTACAAATAACTTATTAACTAATACATATTTTTAAATTCTGTTTTCACATTCAGAAAGTCCCCAACTGTTAAATTGACGCACCTTTTTTAAAAATGTATTTTTTAAATTTTTAATATTTTATTTTGAAATTGCAAAATGAAAAAAATTCACATATTGAAAATTCGTATTTTGCAGCTTCAAAATAAAATATAAAAATTTAAAAAAATAATTTTTTAAAAAAGGTCCGTCAATTTAACAGCTGGGAATTTTCAGAATGTGAAAACAGAATTTAAAAATATGTATTAGTTAATAAGTTATTTGTAAAGAAAAATTTCCCATTGAATAACATTAGTTTCGGCTTCCGGCGGCGGTGAGGGAAGAGGGAAAAACAGACGATTTATTATTATTACTATTATTTTAAATTTATACGGCTTTCAAAATAATTTTTATATTATACTTAAGCTAAATTATTCATTTTTACTTTTACTCAATTTAAAAATAGTGTTGCCATAAGGAAGATTCATTTGTATTGTAAAAATTAAAGTCATTCTATTGAAAAAAATCTGGTGTGGCACTTACACGACATTCTCTTATCCATAAATTTTATACTAGAAATACAGATTGGAAAGAGGTAAGGTGACGAGTACTTTTATATAAACAATAGTGTCGCTGTAAGGAAAACTTATTTGTATTGCAACAATTTAAACAATTCTAATTAAAATAACCTGGTGTGACACTCACAAGAATTTCTCTTACCCATAAATTTAATACCATGAATACAGATTAGAGATTAAGGGATAAGATAACGAGTACTGTTATGCAAAAATACGAAAAAAAAAAAAAAAAGGTTTCGGAACAGCTTTATTTGACAAATAATTATGTGTGAAGGGAAAATTTATGGCAAGCAGAACCACCGCTTAATTCTTGTACGTGCATTTACATAGAATTCAAATCTGCTATTAAATTTTAAATTTCTATTAAAACTATTCAGGAAACACTCACACGCATTATTCTTTAAAACTTATTGATCTCGATAAAACTTTTTAAGTAAGAAACTGATATTTTCAAAATGCAACATTTAAGTTTCCCGAAATTATTTGCTTTTAAGGTATTCTGATAAGAGACAGAAAAAAACGCTAAACACATGAATTAATTATCTAGGAAAGCTCAAAATGTATAAATATGCAAAAAAACAAGAGATGCATATTTATCTAAAAAAAAAAAAAAAAAAAAAAAAAAAAAAAATGCTTCTTTATTGCATACGTATGAAGAATTAATTTCAATTCCTGAGCAGTTTTCCTGGACATAGTATAATAATATACTAAAGCACTTTCGCTAAACATATTCAATAAAAGAATGTTTTCGCTTAACCATTGGTAGCCTTGTATACCTTCTAAAAATTATATACACATCAAATGGCGCAATTAGGAATTATTCTATATTAAAAAGACACAGTGAAACCTGAAATACATTTCTTTTAATCTTCAGGTATCGTCTCAATTTATTCAATTTTTTTGTGTAGCCCAGTAAAGGAACGGTGAATGATTTTCATACAATAGTCCACCTAAAACATTTTACCGCAAACACACACACATTTAAAATATATATTCATTTCATTTGGTTTCGTGCAACCTGCAATTTCTCCCATAGACGTAAGGTATTTGAATGCCTTTGGATGTCCCTGTACAAGAACAATTTGATTGATCTCAACGAAAAGTTTAGTGTAGCATCACTATATGATACATATTTAAGCTATCGAGTTCAAACGTCCTGCTGTTAATATTATTATATGTTATGCTGATTAAAGAAACACAGTCACTCACACACACACAGACCAACCACAAAAAAACATTTTTTTTTTTTCGGATTCAAGAGACCTTAAAAAATGTAAATATAATAAAAACTCAATTTCGAAAATTTGACCCAAAAAACAATAGTTCTTCTAACATTTATATTAGTAAGAGCAAATAAAAATTTGTTAAAGAAACTTAATCTTTAAAACTATACGTTGAATAAATTTTAAGAGCTAAATTGTATAAATTCATTTTATGTCCATGAACTAGTTCATTAGAGAGCAGAATTTAGTTAAGTATTAAAATTAAATAATGAAAATAAAAACTCAATTTCGAAAATTTGGCCCCAAAGCAATAGCTCTTCTAACATTTATATTAGTAAGAGAAAATAAAATTTTTTTAAAGAAACTTAATCTTTAAAACTATACGTTGAATAAATTTTAAGAGCTAAATTGTATAAATTCATTTTATGTCCATGAACTAGTTCATAAGAGAGTACAATTTATTTAAATTTTAAAATTAAATATATAGCTCTAAACACACAACTCAGATATAAATATTCTTATGCTTCAATAAGAATAAAGTTTAACCACGTAGATTTATTAAAGGATAACAAAATTTATATTAATTTAGTAACAAACTCGGTAAATAATTACACTTTTCATAAAATTTCGTTTCATATCTCACTTCTAATATTAAATATGAGTAATCCAAAATACTCCTGTGATTAATTCATAAATTATGTGAGGAATAATATTACATTCTGCAAATATGAGTAGCAAATATTTACTGAAGCATTATTTATGTAATATATTTACAATTTAAATGGTTTTTGTCTTCTGGAATTTGAAACAGAAATCTGTAGTTTTCAATTTCAGCATAATTTATTAGAAACTTTGCTGAGTAAAAGCATAGATAAGGTTCTATCTCACTCCTCTGCAGCTTTACTCTAATTCGTCATTGTTTTCTCTTGAAAACTCATCTTTTGAAAATTTATCTGCGAGTAATAAATATTAATCTTCAGTATATGAAGTGTTATTTCATTAGTGAGTAGATAAATGTTTAAAATTTCAAATCTTTTGGAATTTTAAATATTATTTAGCAGTACAACTATTTCATTTCTTTCAAATCTCTACTCAACTAGATAAATGTAAAAGACATATATTATAAAGACAATATTTAAAGGATTTTCATGCATTACATTTACTTCCAATTATTATTTTTTACTTCCTCATACTTTGTATAAGGAAGTATATTAATCTCGATTCACGAAATGGATATTGTATTTCACATTACTCGAAAATGAATTATCGCAGAATGTTGCAAACTTTTACGTGTGACTGTCATGTCTAGTTGTACACCTTCACGTTTCGTCTTAACACGAGCTCTTGTTTTAGAGATATCACCGACTTTATGCGATTTTTCGTGACATCTGTATGTGAGTGTATATGTATGTATCTCGCATAACTCTAAGTAGTAGAAAGTTGCGAATTGGTACATAGGTTTGTTATAACATCTAGTTCTGCGCCTCCCTTTTTGGACTTTGTATGATTTTTCGTTTTGGAGATATTTAGGAAAATTATGTTCATAATGGCCAAAAATACAAAGGTTTTGGCCATAATGTATAAAAAAACGGTAATAACTCAAAAACGGTTTGGACAAATCTTGCAATCGATTTTTAACTGACTTCCCGACTAGCTAGACATTTGAAACTTTCAGAAAAGCTCAGAACACGTTGACAATGCATTTTTAAAAATATTTTTAACAACTGTTTCGGATACCTGCAGCCTTCAGCAGAGTTTATATGATTGAACATAAAATTTATTTAACTAACTTACTGACTAGCTAGACATTTGAAACTTTCAAAATAGTTTAGAACACGGTGAAAATGCATTTTTTTAGTACTTTTAGCCACCTGTTTTGTGTCCCTACTGCCTTCGGCAACGTTACCAGTACAAATCTTGCAATCAGTTTTTAACTAACCTCCCGACATTTGAAATTTTCAGAAAAACTCAGGACACGGTGATATTGCATTTTTAAAATATTTTTAGCCAACTGTTTCGGGTCCAATCATAGTGCTTTTCAATAATATGTAAATTTTTAAAGTGTATAAGGAAATCATGTGGTTCCCACATCATATCCTCCGTTTTTATTTTTATTTAATCTTTTAAGTGTTACTTTTGTTATACATAAAAACAGCTTTTAAAATTTAATTTTATAGTTCCCTCCTATTATATATACAGTAGAGCACCGATTATCCGTGAAATTGGGTGGCAATCACGGTTAACCCGAAAAACAGCGTGAAATGGAGTGCAAACATAAACAAATAATTATACAAACACGACATCATTTCATTATTTAAAACATGAAAATCTGACATTGACAGATTTTAATTTAGTGCCAGAGGCCTACTGCTAAACTTGTTAAAATCGACAAATTCTTCTTTAGTTAATTCGTGACGATCTAAATTCCATGATAAAGTTTTCATTAAATCAAACCAATTTGTTTCAGCTGCAGATTCTGTAACAAATAACGTTGGAAGTCCAAACTGTCTTATAGCCGCAAAACAACGTTTTTTCTCTTTTTCCCAATGAGGGGGATGTGTGCCTTGGAGGGGGACTCATGTCAAAAGTGTGCATAGGGAGGGACTCATGTCAAAGTTGTACCTTGGGGGGGACTCATACAAAGTTGGGCCTTGGGGGGGACTCATGTCAAAGTTGGTCCTTGGGGGACTCATGTCAAAGTTGTACCTTGGGGGGAGGGAATCATGTCAAAGTTGGGCCTGGGGGAGGACTCATGTCAAAGTTGTGCCTTGGGGGGACTTCATTCAATAAATCCCCATTCAATAAACCGTCTGAAATAGGCCCTTAGCACTATTAAGAGTGACGTATAAAAATTCGACAACGCTGGGCCTTGTGGGGACTCATGTCAAAGTTGTACCTTGGGGGGGGGACTCATATCAAAGTTGTGTCTTGGGGGGACTTCATTCAATGAATCCCCATTCAATAAACCGACTGAAATAGGCCTCTAGCACTAATTAAGAGTGTATGATAAAAATTCGACAACTGTACCGACTGAAATAGGCCTCTAGCACTAAAAAGAAATAAGCGGTAAAACAGTATAACCTCTATTTCTAAAGTAAAAAGGTCCACTTCCTCCTAAAACCGTCAAAAAAATTCCAAGTAGGCCAATAGGATTAGGATGCATAATAGACATATCGGTAATTTTCTACCTTCGCACTCTAGATCCTATTGTATTTTCTTTGTTGTTGGTTTGAATTAAAATTGGGTTTTTTGGAAGCTTGTAATTTAAATTTTTTTGCTACTCTCGCACTTGCGGTACTTTTGCGGAAAATCGCTGCTCCACTGTATATATACTTAAGTAAATATGACTATATATCTAAGAATATAATAAAAATAATTTTAATTTTTTGTAAATTATATTTATTTCTAACATTTTTTTTTCTTTGCGTTTGTGTTTCGTGACTTTTTTTTTTCTTTTTTTTTTTACAATGAAAAACTAGTATGTAGTGGCCTCATAAGGATTTCTTAGAAATAATTTTATAGAAATTCATGCAGAAAAAAATTATTTATTAATTATTATTTATTATATTTTTTTCAATAATAAATTTCAATAATTTACTACTATTATCAATGATTCATAATAATCTTCCAATCACACGAAAAATAGTTCTCGTTATGTACATTTATATGAAATTTTGTCCTATACTACCATGTTAACAATTTAGAAAAATTGGGATCACAGCGGCACTTTTTGAACGAGAATCTAATCAGCAACAGTTTATATCGGGGTATAACCAAATATTAAGTTTGGTTAAAGTTTGTTCATTGGTTTGTGAGATACAACGTCCACAAAATTTGTGATAAACACACGCAGGCACACAGACAGACAGACATTTTCTAAAAACAGTCTAATCGTTTTCAGAACATCCCAAAACGTGTAAATCAATCGAAAACTAGAGTTCTAATACTTTCTAATACGTTTTATACAAAATCTAGAAAAGAAAATAAACAAGAAAGAAAAATCATGCAGTACGCATTGATTAGTAACACTTTCCAACTGTACGCAATTGTATCGAATAACTTTTAATATTCTTTTTGCTTATTTTATCACGCAACAGACAGAACAACTGAAAAACATGCAGATAGATTAATTGATTT
Organism: Salticus scenicus; assembly: GCA_963930645.1. NCBI lineage: Eukaryota > Metazoa > Arthropoda > Arachnida > Araneae > Salticidae > Salticus > Salticus scenicus. The sequence continues at coordinate 153,226,121 of OZ005650.1, forward strand.
TAAAATTACTCTTAAGCATTTTGGAAAGTTTTAAAAGGGCTTAACGCAAAAGAAAACGCAGCCGTCAGATTATAATTACAGCTTTTAATCTCTCTGAATATTTTAGTGTAGCCCTGTAAATCTGAAAGTGAATCATATCATGTTCTATACACATCATTTTAGAATATTAATAATGCATGTCAATGTTTCTATGATTTTTATAGCAGAAAGATTTTTAAATATAACTGTAATAAAATTCTGTCCTAAAACGTAATACATTGTTTTTTTTTTATTGTTGTTTTTGTTGTCCCAGTAAACAAACTACTTGTACAGGACCAATTAATGGCATTTTAAATAGGGAACATTCCATAGCCAACTTGGATGTATCATTTTTTTAAAATTCTCAAAATATTCACGGATGATAGGAGAAGAGACAAACAAATAGAAAGGTAGACAATCGCACAGACAGATGCACAAATTGAAATCATATTCGCACTAAAATTATAAGAAAGTTTTAAAACGCTCGTGTAAACAAAAGTGCAATTCCAGCAAAGTTTTATTTATAGCTCTTAATGTAACTGATTATCTTTGTGGGCCCTGTAAATCTATTGCTAACCATACTATATTACATAGAAGGCACTCTTTTGTGAATACGATTAATGTATTTCAATTGCATTAAGCTTTGTGGAGAATAAAATTATTAAAATTTGGTTTATAAAAATAACTCTCATACAACACAATGCTTTGGAATACTTTCAAGTGCCCCCTGTACACAAGCCAGTCAGAAATGTACTCTACTTTACATAGGAAACATCCGATAGGGACTTGAATAACATGTTAAAATTTCATTGAAGTTTCTATACATTAAAGGTATTAAAATATGGTTTATAGAAACTCCTCCCATAGAACACAATCCTTTCGAATACTTTTGGGTCTCCCTGTACACAAACCAGTATAGGTATTCACTCCATTTTCAATAGGGAACATCCGATAGTCAATTTGAATAAAATATATCGGTTTAACGAAATTCCATGAATATTTCCTGGAATTAGAGTGCAGTAAAACAGACAGAGAGACAGACAGACGGAAAGAAGAACAGACAGACATATACAGAGACTGAAATTATATTCACTCTAAAAAAATGATAGAAAGTTTCAAATACGCGTAAAGTAAACGAGAGAACAATTCTAGCAATTTTTTATTAATAGCTTTTAATATAACTGAATATTTCTGTGTCACCCTGTAAATCTCATAAGAACCATGCTATATTCTATGCAAAGCATTCTTTTGTGCATATAAATGACATATTTCAATTTCCTAAAACTTCGTTAAAAGTAAAGTTATTAAAATTTGATTTATAGAAATAACTCTCATAGAACGCAATGCTTTGGACTACTTTTAAGCGTCCCTGTACATAAATCAGTAGTGGTATTTCCTCCATTTTATACAGGAAACATCCAATAGGGAATCTGAATAACATATTTCAATTTAATTGAGATATGTCTACAGTAAAGGTAAGAAAATATGGTTTATCGAAATACCTCTCATAGAACATAATGCTTTGAAATACTTTCGGGTGTACCTGTACACAAACCAGTAGAGGTACAAACTCCATTTTCAATAGGGAACATAAGATCGTAAACTTGAATAACATAAATCAGTTTCAAGAAATTCCATAAATATTTACGGGAGTTAGAGCTCAGAAAGACAGACAGGCAGACAGACAGACGGACAGGCAGATACACAAAACTGAAATGATATTCACACATAAAAAAATGTTAGAAAGTGTTAAAAACGCTTAACGTAAACGAAAGTACAATTCTAGCAATTGTTTATTAATAGCTCTTAATGTAACTGGATATTTTTGTGCCACCCTGTAAATCTAATGCTATTCATGCTATATTCTGTGCAAAGCATTCTTTTGTGCATAGAAATAACATACATCAATTTCCAAAAACTTCGAGGAAAGTAAAGTTAATAAAATTTGATTTATAGAAATATCTCTCATAGAACGCAATGCTTTGGAATAGTTTTGAGTATCCCTGTACATAAACCGATGGTGGTAATTCCTCCATTTTAAGCAGGAAGCATCCAATAGTGAACTTCAATAACATATTTCAATTGCATTCAGATATGTCTTCACTAAAGGTATGAAAATATGGTTAATAGAAATACCTCTCATACTACACAATGCTTTGAAATACTTTCGGGTGTCCCTGTACACAAACTAGTAGAGGCATAAACTCCATTTTCATAAAGGAACGTCCGATAGTAAACTTGAATAACATATATCAGTTTCAAGAAATTTAATAAATATTTACGGGAGTTAGAGCGCGGACAGGCAGACGGACAGACAGAGAGACAGATAGACAAAAAGAAGTCAAAAATACTTTTCATCCTTGTTGGAAAGTGTTAAAAATATTAGAAAGTATTAAAAACTCTTAACGTAAACGAAAGTACATATCTAGCAATTTTTTTATTAATAGCTCTTAATTTTTCTGGATATTTTTGTGCCACCCTGTAAATATAATGCTAAACATGCTATATTGTATGCAAACCATTCTTTTGTGCATATAAATAACATATTTCAATTCCTTAAAATTTGTGGAAACTAAAGTTATTAAAATTTGATTTTTAGATATATCTCTCATAGAACGCAATGCTTTGGAATACTTTTGAGTGTCCCTGTGTATAACCCGATGGTGGTATTCCCTCCATTTTATACAGGAAACATCCAATAGCGAACATGAACAACATATTTCAATTTCTTTAAGATATGTCTACAGTGAAGGTATTAAAATATGATTCATAGAAATACCTCCCATAGTACACAATGCTTTGAAATACTTTCGGGTGTCCCTGTACACAAACCAGTAGAGGTACAAACTCCACTTTCAATAGGGAACGTCCGATAGTGAACTTGAATAACATATTTCAATTTCATTAAGATATGTCTAGCGTAAAGATATGAAAATATGGTTTATAGAAATACCTCTCATAGAAGACAATGCTTTGAAATACTTTCGGGTGTCCCTGTACACAAACCAGTAGAGGTACAAACTCCATTTTCAATAGGGAACGTCCGATAGTGAACTTGAATAACATATTTAAATTTCACTATGTCTAGAGTAAAGGTATGAAAATATGGTTTATAGAAATACCTCTCATAGAACACAATGCTTTGAAATATTTTCGGGTGTCCCTGTACACAAACCAGTAGAGGAATAAACTCCATTTTCAATAGGGACCGTCCGATAGTGAACTTAAATAACATATATCAGTTTCAAGAAATTCCATAATTATTTACGGGAGTTAGAGCGCGGACAGACAGACAGACATACAGACAAACCGAAGTCATAAACACTTTTCAACTTTGTTGGAAAGTGTTAAAAAGGCTAGATTTGTGGCACACACACATATTAGCAATACACCTACCTGGTTATTAACACTTTCCAACAAGGTTGAAAAGTGTTTATGACTTCGGTTTGTCTGTCTGTCTGTCTGTCTGTCCGTCTGTCTGTCTGTCTGTCCGTCTATCTGTCTGTCTGTCTGTCTGTCCGCGCTCTAACTCCCGTAAATATTTATGGAATTTCTTGAAACTGATATATATTATTCAAGTTCACTATCGGACGGTCCCTATTGAAAATGGAGTTTAAACCTCTACTGGTTTGTGTACAGGGACACCCGAAAGTATTTCAAAGCATTGTGTTCTATGAGAGGTATTTCTACAAACCATATTTTCATACCTTTACTGTAGACATAACTTAATGATATTGAAATATGTTATTCAAAGTCACGATCGGACGGTCCCTATTGGAAATGGAGTTTAAACCTCCACTGGTTTGTGTACAGGGACACCCGAAAGTATTTCAAAGCATTGTGTTCTATGAGAGGTATTTCTACAAACCATATTTTCATACCTTTACTGTAGACATAACTTAATGAAATTAAAATATGTTATTCAAAGTCCCAATCGAACGTTCCCTATTGAAAATGGAGATTATACCTCTACTGGTTTGTGTACAGGGACACCCGAAAGTATTTCAAAGCATTGTGATCTATGAGAAGTATTTCTATAAATCATATTTTCATACCTTTACTGTAGTCATATCTTCATGAAATTGAAATATGTTATTCAAGTTCACTATCGGACGTTCTCTATTGAAAATGGAGTTTGTACCTCTACTGGTTTGTGTACAGGGACACCCGAAAGTATTTCAAAGCTTAGTGTTCTATGAGAGGCATTTCAATAAACCATATTTTCATACCTTTAGTGTAGACATATCTTAATGAAATTGAAATATGTTATTCAAGTTCACTATCGCACGTTCCCTATTGAAAATGGAGTTTGTACCTCTACTAGTTTGTGTACAGGGACACCCGAAAGTATTTCAAAGCATTGTGTACTATGAGAAGTATTTCTAAAAATCATATTTTAATACCTTCACCGTAGACATATCTGAATGAAATTGAAATATATTATTCAAGTTCACTATTGGATGTTTCCTGTATAAAATGGAGGAATTAACACCATCGGTTTATGTACAGGGATAGTCAATAGTATTCCAAAGCATTGTGTTCTATGAGAGATATTTCTATAAATCAAATTTTAATAACTTTACTTTCCACGAAGTTTTAGGAAATTGAAATATGTTATTTATATGCATAAAAAATGCTTTGCATAGATTATAGCATGATTAGAATTAGATTTACAGTTTGGTATAAAAATATCCATTTATATTAAGAGCTATTAATAAAAAGTTGCTAGAATTGTACTTTCGTTTACATTAAGCGTTGTTAACACTTTCTAACATTTTTAAGTGTGAATATGATTTCAGTTTGTGTATCTGTCCATCTGTCTGTCTGTCTTTCTGCCCGCGCTCTAACTCTAGTAAATATTTACTGAATTTCTCGAAACTTATATATTTTATCAAAGTTCACAATCGGATATTCCATATTGAAAATGGAGTGAATATCTCTTCTGGTTTGTGTACAGGGACACCCAAAAGCATTTGAAAGCATTGTGTTCTATGAGTGTTATTTTTATAAATATTTTCCCTATACAATGTTCCCCATTAAAAATGACATTAGTAGGTCCTGTATAACTAGTTTGTTTACAGGGACAACAACAACAAAAAAAAAATGCCATTTCGTTTTAGGACAGATTTTTTCGAAAGATATTTAAAAATCGTTCTACTGTAAAAAACATAAAAATATTGAAATGTATTGTTAAAAATCTAAAATAATGTTTTGTATAGAATATGATATGATTAACTCTCTGATTTACAGGGCAACACTAAAATATTCAGAGAGATCGAAAGCTGCAATTATAATCTAATATCTGCATTTTCTTTTGCGTTAAACCTTTTTAACTCTTTCCAAAATGCCTAAGAATAATTTTAAAATGAATTAGTATATCTGTATATTTTTCAGTTATTCTGTCTGTTGTGTGATAACGTAGACAAAGAATATTAAAAGTTATTCGATACAGCAATTATGTACAGTTGGAAAGTGTTACTAATCAATGCGTACTGCATGATTTTTCTTTCTTGTATTAATACATCGCAACTTGAGACGCACTGGATAAAGAAGCAGTAAAGATATTCTTCATATTTGGAAGATATTCATAACAAACCATGGAAAACTAATCCGTTAATATATATATATATATATATATATATATTTGTAACAAAACCCTGTAAGAGAATATAAAGCGCTATAATCTGTTTCAGAAAATGGGATATTGAAATGAGACTGTCAGTAATGCAAAAATGTGTAATTTGGATAGTGAATATTTTTATTACAAATTTTTACACACAAACTGTAGTTCGTATAGAAATTTTAGTTTCATCACAAATGCAAAACCTCACGCGCTTAATATCACGACAGCACTGAAGTTCTACTTTGTGCACAATTAAATATTTACATCCCAATCTCTAACCCGTACAATTTGTATGTAGAGATTTGTAATAACGTACAGACATCTCATAATCTTTTGTTTAGTTGTAGTGTCATGTTACATTTTCTTATCTCAAACCGACGGCAGAATCTCTGCTTTACGTGGCGACTTTTGATGAAACTATTTTTTTTTTAACCAATCAATTTCATATGGCTATATTTTAAAACTGTCAAATATGAAGACGTTACGTCCACTGAGACTCTCGCCAATGCATCCTAAATCGAATCACGTTAAGTTGAAACATCTATATATACAAATACTTATACATATACATGCATACATATGTTTGTGTGTGCAGCTTTTAAGACTTGATTTTTTAAAAGTATTATTTACACTCAATTACAAAATTTTCATAAAAATAACACAATATCATTTTACTTGGGAGTATCAATTTTTACTTTGTCTTAATATATGGAAGAACCTAAAAATAGCTAGATTTTTTAAGAGAAATATTCATAATAATAGGCTATAACAAAATACACTTCTTAATCTTACTGCTTATGATTCTTGGGAGTGATAAGGTTTTCCGATGTACTGTTTAAAAATTACAATGTATGCATAATAATTTCTACAAATTTTAAAATATATATATTTTTTTAAGTCATTTTAATTGTACACGAAAATATTCTTTCAAAATTATTAGTGTTATTAAATAAAATACGAGTTTTACTTACAAAACACAAGCGTTATACATTATTCCATTCTAAAACAAAATATTACTCATTGTACGAATTCTCGGGCAAATTAAATTAAAATACGTGTAGTACAGACTAAGAATGATAAATTATTTGTTTGCACTTGTCATGCAAATTTTATTGAATATTTCAGAATTTTGGATGTAGAGTCACGTTTTAGTTCACCCTACATCATAACAGGTTAATTGTATCATTTCTTCTGTGAACAAACTCAGTTATTAATGCACATTTCTCATGTATTGAGTTTCGAATAATGAGATATGAATTTGACTTTAATAACGTTATAAATATTATAATATTAAAGCATAATTTGTATCCAATGGGACCCCATACCATCACTGCAGGTGATGAACCCAATGACGATGTCGAATCCCCGCTGACAACGTGATTATTCACAATGCCATTGTACGCGGATAAGGCAATCCTGATGCTGTAAACCGGATTGTCATTTGTCTGAAAGGCGACTTTACACTATTCCTGCGTCCAGGATTGCCGTTAGTCACACATTAAAGGCGCACATATCAGGGATGCAGTTTTGAAGGTAATAAAAATTTTGGTAGCCGCATACTGGGTCACCACCTGAAGTCATGGTATGTCGATACCATTGGATACATGTCTCCATCACCTCTTGTTTTCATTCCCGGCTCTCTGAATACCAGCCGTTACTTTTCTAACATGTTAAGAACCGTCGCTCTGCCCTATATTCAAGGCTTCCGAAGAGCAATACTTAAGCAGGACAACGCACGACCGCAAGTTGTTCGTGTGTCCGGACCTTCTTTGATGCAGAATGTGTTCGACTGCTGCTCTGGCCAGCGCGTTCTATTGACTTAGCACCAAAGAAAGTAACTGTTTAATCATTGAAAAGTGACTGGTTCCCACCACTCACCAGTGACTACGATCGATCAATATTGACATCGCGTTGAAGCTTTATGAATTGCTTTACTCGTACATGTCATCAAATCGCTGTTTGATTCAATGCCTAGGCAGTTATTGCTCACAGATGTCACTGCTTTATGTGTAAGGATTTCTCAGTACATAATACTCCAAATTTCCTGAAATTTTAATCAATTGTTTTTCCTTCTATAATGTATGTGCCCAATAAATATCATTCTGATACTAACATTCCTTCTTGGTGCTGCAATTTTCACAAGGATGAGCGTATATGTTACCGATAAAGTGCAGAAATCAGTTAATCTGCACATTTACAAGGGTAATCCGTTAAAGTGATAAAAATTGTTTCATTTCTCAAATTACCTAGGTAATCTGCGAATTACCTTGATAATCTGAACATTACCGATTAGACGCTCGTTAATCTGCACATTACCTACTAGGCACTCGTTAAAGTGAAAATAAGATCTCTGGTGTTGTAATTTTACAGCACGCTGTGTCATATTTGTTTCTTTCATTCGTAAAAAAGAAAAATATTAGTTTTCTTTTTTTTTTTCTTTCTTTCTTTACTTATTTTAATCTGTATGTGTCCTAATTTTTACGTCTTTCAAAGCTATATTTGTTTTATTTGTTTTATTTATTTCATCTTTTTACTTTCTTCTATATGTAATATAGAGAAAGTATTGGATTCGCGAAAATTTTCGACCTCCGTTTTTTGACGGATCTACACGTTTTGGGATGTCTTGAACACGAATTGATAGTTTTTAAAAAATGTCTGTCTGTCTGTGCGTGTGTCTGTCTGTGGTTTCTTGTTTTCACCTTATCTCACGAACCAATGAATGAAGTTTAACCAAAACTGGTATATAGTTGGACCCTGGCGGGGCATTGTGCTGATTAGATTTGGGGATCAATCGCCCAGCAGGTGGCGCTGTGATCGCATTTTATGTAAACTTTTAACATGGCAGTATAGGACGAAATTTGGTATTTTTCACCGTATCTCACGAACCAATGAATGAAATTCAACCAAACTTGGTATATAGTTGGAACCTGACGGGGCATGGTGCTGATTAGATTTGGGGATCAATCGCCCTGCAGGTGGCGCTGTGATCGCAAAATTTCGTATTTTTCACCGTATCTCACGAACCAATGAATGAAATTGAACCAAACTTGGTATATAGTTGGACCCTGACATGGAATGGGGCTGATTACATTTGGGAATCAATAGCTCAGCAGGTGGCGCTGTGATCGCATTTTATCTAAATTTTTAACATGGCAGTATAGGACAAAATTTCGTATAAATGAGCATAATGAGAGTTATTTTAAACTTGTGTTTGTAAAATTAATATGAATTATTGATAATAGTAGTATTTAACTAGGAAAAAAATTGTGCATGTGGGAGCATCGCTTCCCTCCTCCCCCCCCCCCCCCTGGAGGGGGGGAAGTACCCCCCGGGGGAGTAAATTTTCACAATGGTATCTTTCGAAAGATCTTGTTGATAATATTATTAGTTAACTAGGAAAATAATTTTGTGCATGTGGGGGCATCTTCCCCCCCACTGGGGGGGAGTACTAAAAAACGCACAAAAATTCCATATTAAGCATTTATTAAATAATGCCATAATATTTTTCAGAGTTAAAAAATTAATATATTTTTTTTTCTTTTTTCCTTTTCAGTAAGTAATAGTGTTTAAATGAATTTTAAAATTAATTAGTTTTAAAAAGTTGTGGCTTAATAGTTTTATTTCGAGAGGAATTAAGTACTGTGTTCTAAATTTAATACTTATAATTCAAAATGGAGTTTCACGAGAGAGAGCTTTTAAGTAAGATTAGATTTCGTTAATAAAATGCAGACCCTTATCAAACATATTGACAGAATTAAAACAGAGAAAATATAAAATCAAAATTAAAACAATTATAACTTACTTGTTAGTTTAAATTTTGTTTGGTCGTAACAAGAAACCTAATCATGGCTTCGATCCTCCACGTTTTGCGTCTAATGTTTATCACAGGGGAGCGGAAGGGGTATCAATCAAGTCTTAAATTAGTTTTTTTCTGCTTATCTTGTAGTTGCTTTAAATTTGATGATTTGTATTATAAACAAATTCGTGGCACGCCTATGGGTTCACCTGCTAGTGTTTGCATAGCAGACATTGTTATGCAATTTTTGGAAAATAAAATCAATCATAATTTAAGTGAAAAAAATTCCTTTTTGGTGGAGATACGTAGATGACATAATTTTATTAATTGAAGAAAAACATATAAATGAAGTTTTTTTTTTTTTCTAATTCGTTGTGTTCAAAAATTCAATTTACTTTGGAAATAAAACAAAATAATAGTTTGCCTTTTCTTGATGTTCTTTTTGAACGCACTTTGAATTTGCCTAATATTTTTCAAACTTCTGTATATCGTAAGGCCACTTCTACGGGCCAGTATTTAAATTTTTATTCTGGTAATCCTAATTCTTAAAAAAATGCCATTTTTCGACTTTTGGTCAGTAGAAATCTTCAGTTATGCAGTAATGAGACACTTTTTAAGTTGTAAATTAAAAGAATTTTTCAGGATTTAATAAATAACGATTACCATCTTAATTGGTTAAAACGAATTTATCGTGAAAAAATTATCCGCTTCTCCTCTTCGTTTCCTCCTAAAATTTCCCCCTCTCTTCCAGTGCAAACGAAAAAAACACTAATTAATAAGAAAAATTATATTTCTATGCCATATTTTGGTTTTTCTTTCATAACTTATTTTTAAATTACTTAAACCACATAATATTTATACTGCTTTCCGGTCGATTAAACAATTTAAAATCTTTCTTTTTAACTTTAAACCTGTAACCCCTTCTTTGGATCTAACTGGCGTAATATATTTAATTTCTTGTAAAAAATGTAAATATGTTTATATAGGTAAAACTGGCCGTACAGCAAGAATTCGACTACAGGAGCACAGACGGTCATATAAAAATTGCAACCAAAATTCTAAAATTGTTATCCATTCAATAGAAACCGATCATATTCTTGACTTCGATAATATACAAGTTCTAAATTCTCGCTGTGATAATTATAAGTCACGTATTTTCTTTGAGAGTTGGCACACTGCCAGCCATCTCTACACTATCAAAGAAACATATGCGCATTGGCTCCTCAATATTCTTTACTTCTATAAATTCCTTGTGTATTCATGTAATACCTGCAAATTATGTGGCAGTGATACTGATGAGGAAACCTGGATGGGTTTCGAAACGTCTAAATTTTAAATGTTTTTAAACGTCCACTGAGAGACAAAAAAAAAAAAAAAAAAAAAAAGCCGCGCTTGGATATTTTCCTTTTCGACTTCTACAAACGCCAATTTAATCGTTTAAAAAGCAAATTTTCGAAAAGATTTTATTATGTTGTCCTCTACATACACTTTAGCTTTGAGTCCAGTGTTAAAAACAAAATGCAATTGTCAGGAAAATTGTAATTCTAGAAATTATTTCAAAAATGCTGAGAATAAGGCAGTTAACGATGCCACAAAAAGTATTAATTTTTGAATTAAAAAAAAAATATATATATATAAATTAATACGTGAGATGGCAAATAATTAAATGATAACGAAATATTGGTAAAATGGTTTTTAGCAAGATATAAAATTTTTTGGCCGTTTAAACTGGAAATTTGATTTTACGCGGCCATTTTGCTTATCCAAGCGAGATGACCGTAAGTTAAAAAGCCATTGCTTATAAAATCGGTTTGTATTACATTTAGAACATAAAAGATATTCAGAAAAAGTGTTTAGCAGCATAATTTCTTTAACTACTGTACAACAACTATTAAATAAAGCAGGTTTAAATGACAGAAATTTTAAAAAATTCCATTCTTAGTGAAGAGAATTAGGAAAGCAAGACCTCAGACGGCTAATAATAATAAAAAAAAAAAAAAAAAAAAAAAAAAAAATGATTAGTTAATTATTGGGCTGAACTGGTTCTCTCTGACGAGCAGATCTGCCAACAAAAATATGGCCGACTTAATGAAAATCGCACTTTTAAATCAGTGACACATTCTCCGCACACTATTGTACAGAAGTGCATTTTTTCAAACAGTCGGGCAAATTTTTATACTCAAGGGCTCAATTAACTCAAAATAAAACACAATCTTCATAAAAGTGGTGCATGACTGACTATTTTGGAGGTATCTTTGACATTTCCGTAAACAACATTTCAAGATGATAATGCACCTTACTACACGGCGTCTGTGGTAAGTTTTTTCACTTCAAATTGTGATAAATTCCTATACATTCCCATAAAAACCTATAATTCTGTAAGTAATCATATCATTTTTCACTTTAAGTTAAATCCCACAAAAGATATAATAGAATTTCTTTTTCACCAGACATGGAAATAGTCCTAATCGCGGTCCGCTCGAAAACCTTTTGTCTATAAAAAGGCGGGGAAGAGGGAAGAGGATTCGAAATTTGCAGCCTATAACTCTGCCAGAACTAGAAAAAATTATTTGTGATATTTGGCTCATTGAAATTTCTGAGATTTATATTAAAACACTGTATAAAACTATGCTATTACATATTAAAGGAGTAATTCCTTATAAAGATGGAATTAACCCAATGCAGAATACACATTTTTAACAAAAAATTGCTTAGATCTAAAAAATAAATAGTTTTATTTTATATATTAAAATATAGATTGTTTATTTCATATAATATTTCATAATAGAATACAAAGTGTATGTTAATTGCATTATGTTCAAAAAGAAATTTTTATGCAGATTTTTAAAAAGTACTTCCTAAAGTGCAATAAAGTGAATTATTAAATCGAAAATATACATAGGTATTATTTCATCACATTGGTATTATGCAAACAAGGCAGTTTTATTTGTTTCAAACATTAATTTTAAAGTTATTACAAATAAAAAATGTATATGTCATTTTTTCTGCAGTGCGGCTTTTTTTTTTTTGTTGCTTAGTGTATATTTTGTTTTTAAATGTATTTTAACTATAGTTTGTCTCGTAAATAAAACAGTTTTTGTTTATGTTTGAAGCTCATTCGCATATGTGTATCACATGACGTCACATTGACGTCATAGTGAATCTAAAAAAACTGAGGCTCGAAACAAACATTTGAACTTAAGCGATACAGCAGCCGCTAATGTGCAGATTACCTAGTTAAAATGCGGAAAACGCTTGATTCCGTACTTCAACGGGCCATTTTAGTTAATCTGCAGATTAACTAGTTAATCTGCACATTAACGGATTTCGAACTTTAACGGTAACACACACATGCACACACACACACACACATATATATATACATATATATATATATATATATATATATATATATATATATATATATATATATATTATTTATTTATGCATTGTTAGTTCTTCCTTTTATTCCACACATTGACACCACCTATGAGTTACGAAAATTTTTTTAACATTACAATAGAGGGAGTCATTTTAAAATCGTTAATAATTAAATTTAAATATCCCATCATTTAATAATGATATATTAATTAAGTTAATCATAATTTGGATTATTATTATTAGTAGTAGTAATAAAAAAATATAATTTATTATTTTATAAATCCTTATTAATTATATATATATTTATATATATATATACTTACGAATTATAAAAACACTTTAACTTCTGTTTTCAATTACTAAGTAGTTAAATTAACGCTCATCTTTTAAAAATAATATTATAAATGTAAATCACGTTATTTCTTACTTACTAATATACGCTTTCATTCCTGGAATTATTGTTATTATTATTATTATTATTTATTAAATCTAACTTTTTTTTTTCAGATTTACTTTTTTTTTCCTGTGAAATGTTTGAGATGGTTTTAATAATATATATACGTATGCATGTACGTGTGTTTGTATCTTTCAAGACTAAATATATATGTTTATATATATATATATATATATATATTTAGGTATTAACTCCTCATATTTTTTTAATGCTTATATAACTTAAATAATTTGTTTTTTTTTTTTCTTTTTTCACTTTTTTGAGAGAATAAATTTTTAACTTAATTTACTTACACTATACACAATATTTTTTTAAAGCCTATATCTTGCAATATTTTTATTAAAAATTCATTTTTATCCAGTACTTTAAGTGTTCTGATACATAATACTAAAATTCAATTTAATATTATTAAGCTTAGAGCTGTGAAAATGAACAGAAAGTTTGGAGGTATATTTCCCCATACAGAATTTTAATCGATTGCAACATATGTGTACCCTTTGCAAAAGACAGATAATCTGGGAAAATAATGACGGATTGCTTCAAAACCTGATAATGAGAGAGAAGAAAATTTATCTCTCTGGTTTTGTGTTACACAAATCAAGATAGTTTATTCTGAAATTGAACACTAGAAGAGTATGAAATATGTTAAAAGGATGATATTTACTTTATTAAAAGTTTGAATTAAAACAGAATTGTATAAAATTTATTTGTATACATTTACAACAAAATAGCTTTCTATTAACTTCTAACTAACAAATTTAATGAAATACATAATTTTTTTCTCATTAAATTGTGGTCATCTTTAAACTCTTAAAACTGTGCCTTGTTTTCAGAGGTACATTTTTCACTTTTGTGCCTCTGAAAAGTAAGAGGCACAAATGGTGCCTTTGAAATTAAGAGTCGCATTTTCGCTTTTCATGCCTTTGAAAATTAAAAGGCACGAGATATCCCTTTGAAATTAAGAGGAGCATTTTTAATTTTTGTGCCTATGAAAATTAACAGGTACATTATGATTTTTGCACTCTTGAAAATTAAAAGGCACATGTGGTGCCTTTTGAATTTAGAGGTACATTTTAACTTTTTTGTGTCGCTAAAAAGCACATATGAGAGGATGGTACACATTGAGAATCGATCTTTGAAATTATTATGTCAGATACATGAACATTTGCATACATGTGCATTGAAATTTCTCAATGTTAAGAAAGTTAAAAATTCTCAAAAATTATTACAATTTTAACCACTTTTTTTTTTAAGTTTTAAAATGCTCCATTAGACACATTTTATAAATTTTCCCCTCGATTTCACATAATTATAATTTATCAATATATTCAAAATATATTTGTGTATTAATTTATAGATTGATCAGTTAATTTTTTTAAATATTTTTTTTGTTTGTTAAAAATTTGCAGGAAATTTCAGCATTCAAATATTTAAAAATGCATAAAAATATTTACAAAAAAAAAAAAAAAAAAAAAATACCATTCAGTAGATAAATTCATGCACAAATATGTTTAGAATATATTTATAAACTATCATAATGTAAAATAGAAGGGGAAATTTAAAAATTCATTCTCATGAAACATTAAAGAAAAAATTAAATTAAAATTTTTGAGAAATTTTAATGTATTTAATAGTCATATATTTCGATGCGCATGTATGCAAAATTTTCATAATTCTAAGATAGTAATTTCAAAGACTAATTTTCAATGTCTACCATCCTCCGAAGGCACAGTGGGCTTTTGAATTAAAGTGACTTATTTTAAATTCATTTTTGTGCCTTTTATTAAGGGCATGTTTCAGTGATTTCATAAAAATTGATTTTTTTTTAATTCTTATAATAAAAGACGTATGCTTAGCTGGACATAAAAAAATATTATATTTCCCCAATTTATGGGGTTAAGCTTATGTAAATATTAGTTTGCATGGATCAGGTACAAAAAATATATATCATTCTTAAGAAGTGACCAAAAAAGTAGTTATAAGAATGTACATAAATATAGATAACTACGCTTCTGAATTAAGCGCAATCCTTCATCTAGAGGGGAAAAAAAAGTGGAGGATGAAAGCCGTAACATTTGTTGCAGCTTTCATACTATTTTCGTAGCAAAATTTCTGAATTTGAAAACAATTAGCCAACATTTATTATTCCCGATGGTGCATCAAGCTTAATAATTTTGACGTAAAAGAACTATTATTTGCTTTTTCCCATTTATGGCATTCGTTATTATTTTTTTTTTTAATCTTTAAAGAGTTGTTGTGTGCGCATTCACTTTACAATTATCTTGTATTCAGTTCAACTAATATATATTAACATATTAAAATAAAAATATATACTAATAAATAATTTTTAAGTCTAATATACAATATCATAGTTTGCAATTACTTTCTTAACTTCAGATATTAACGCTACCTTTGTGAAATTGATAATCATAAAATTTAAAATGTTTGTAAACTACTGTTAATTAAGCAATACACTTTAAAAATCCTTTACATTCTAACCTCCCACCTCCCAACTCTTTTCTTGCTATTTCTTTCTTTCTTTTTGAGAAAGTAATTTGACTTAAATTGCAGAATAATTTGTCGAATACAGAAGTACTTAAATTTTGAAAAAAAAAAAAAAAAAAAAAAAAACTTGAATGAAAAAGATTATTTAATTGAAAGATGCTGCCGAAAAGAAAATTCATTTGAACAAATTATTCCTACAATATTTATTTTAATGTTTGCCAGTCCACCATTTCTGCGATTTAGAATATTTACAGGGATCACAGTGTTCCTATACTTGTATGTGTTACTTTATTCTTTTGTCACTATTATTTCAGAACAATAATATTTAAAATATTATAACATTAAAAGCTTAAGATGTTTTTTTTTTTTTTAAATAGTGGTAACAATATAATAAAATGCCTATAAAAATATAAGAACACTGCGACTCCTGCATTCATTATCTTAAATTTCAGCATTGCTAATTCCACAAAGGTGATAAACTTTGAAATACTTGTATTTCCTTCAGATTTCCTTACTAAAATCATTATAATATTAATTTTAATTCTGCTTAAATACCACTGATTACCTAAAAAATAAATGAATAAAAATAAAATTTGTAAGAGTTTTGTTGCTGAATATTATGAGTATTTAGTAAATATAAAATAATAGCCAATTAAAAAATTATATTTTATTAACATTCACATCAATATTTTAAATATTTTGATCAAATGATTTGAAAGAAATGGTTCTGAAAATTTCTTAAACAGATACATTTTGAACCAATCTAAAAAACTGACTATATGTTACGGGAAAGTTCGAAATAAAAATAAAATTTGTAAGAGTTTTGTTGCTGAATATTATGAGTATTTAGTAAATATAAAATAATAGCCAATTAAAAAATTATATTTTATTAACATTCACATCAATATTTTAAATATTTTGATCAAATGATTTGAAAGAAATGGTTCTGAAAATTTCTTAAACAGATACATTTTGAACCAATCTAAAAAACTGACTATATGTTACGGGAAAGTTCGAAATAAAATATACACTGACAAATATAACTTCCATTTGTTCGCTGTAGCGTTATTATTAATATTAATATTATTATTATTATTATTATTATTATTCGCTATAAAAATGTACCGGGCACTGGTCTCTTCTGCTAAATACATTCACCTAAAAAAAAAAAAAAGATGCTTAATGATTTTATATTTATTCATGATAAATTTATGAAAAAAATATTTTATCCGTTAGAAGTTAGATGATATTATTTTTTAAATAATATGCAGGAATGAAACTACTTAAAATGCAAAAAACTGTTATTATACGCCCAGAAGCAGAATTTTCTGTATCGACCTGCAGCAAAGAAAAATTAATCTTTGATTCCGGAATACCGATTAAATCTAGTATCAAGGAGAGTAAGCAATTGATAAAATATGTAAAATGTACATCTACAAATAACTAAATTAAGAAAATAATTCCTCCATTAGTAGCCAAGCGGTTATGTGCTCAAAGCTGCCGTACAGAAAGTGCTGGGTTTGATCCGAGGATGCACTCGCCAACCTGTCTATTCAAACTTTCTATAGTTTTCGCTGAAACTTGCATAAATGTACAAGATAGGTTCCCTTAGAAGGACCCCCAAGGAGAGCAACCCCTTAGGTTCAGGTCGCTAGTGGAGACAATTGGTTTAAAGCCGAACACCAAATCACCAGATGGCAAAAGCACACTGCAGAAATAAATTGCTTTAACATTTAAAAAAAATGACTATGTTTTCGCTAATATTAACATGTAGAACCTCATTTAATAAGATGATGTAATTAAAATACACATCAGAAAAAAAAAAAAAAAAAAAAAAACCCTTCAATTTACAAAGCACAAAATTTGTTATGTGTCACATCATTAAAGGGAGAATAAAAAAAAAAATTATTATAAACCTAATAAATTTCATCCCTGAATTCAAAATAAAAATATGTTTTACCATATTTAGAGTATTTAAATATTTATACTTGTCCCATACAACGCACGGTCTATATTTAAATTGTATCATAAAACTCAAATGAATAAAACTGTTATTTAGTAAAAGATACTTACTTACTTTCTCCTTAAATAATTTTCTAACCACCGTCCATGCAGGCTACGTCCAATCCAAGAAATTGTTTCGTATTATCGTTCAAACTTTAATTCAAGCGATATACAATCTTCCAACATAAACATAAACGTAAACATCCTCCATTAAAACATTGATGCATGTTGGGTTAGGCTGTTACGCATGCTCAGTGCAGTTAGATGTAGCGCTGGAAATCTGAACAACATTTTAAAAGGCACGAATGTGCATTTGTGTCTCTCACCGAGATCGAAGTGCGATCGGTGCCTTTCATTTAGTTGTGTCTTCTACATTTCTTCCAGTATCAGAGGTACTTTGACAGTGAGCCTCTTATATTAAAATAATAGAATGAATAATTTACTTGTGCCTTATATTTAAGAGCTACAGTTTTAAGAGTGATGCAAACAGAAAGATGTTTCAAGAACTACTAATAAAGTCAAAAAGTTGTTTAACACCTTAAATCTTACCATGATGAAAGAACCTACCTACAAAATTACAAAAAATTAAAAATTATCAAGATAAAAATTAAAAATTATTAAGAAAAAAAATTAAAATTTATAAAATACATTATTTTTACTTCCAATCCCCTACTATTGTAGGTAATGAAAGTATAGTATTTGGTCCTAAAATTTGATGCCGAGTTTTAACCTGATTTACACGTTTTATGGACTCTTGAAACCAAAACAGTATTTTTTGGCAATTGGTCAGTGTGTGGGTGTGTATGTATGTATGTGTATATGTATGTGTGGAATCTTCTGGTTATCATATCTTCAAAACTAATAAAGATAGATCTACGAAACTTCAGAATTGATAGAGGTCTGGTGTACAGATGAATTTTCCAAACTTTAGTAAAAATTGGAAAACCGGAAGTCCGTATATCAAAAACAGCTCTAACGATTTTCTTCAAAATTGTTATATAAAAATTATATTAGATGTACTTTCAAATGATATAGCTGTTTAGTTCAGAAAAATTTATAGGTGTCCTGTATAAATAGCTCAATTTCCGGTCTCGCAAGTGCGTTACTTTAAAAATGACTTTTCAAATGCATCTTTTCAAACTCACCATATTAACTCCCTTTTGAATATTCTTTTGTATGTAATTTTTTGTTTTCCGGTCAGTAATTGAGTACGCCAAGTTTAAGTAAAAGTTGGTCTCTCAAAAATGACTCTAACGATTTTCTTGAAAATTGTTACATAAATCCAATTTCGATACCCTTTTTCATGTATTATGTGGTTATTACAGAAAAAGTAACGGTCATTCTGATTAGATAGTTCAGATTTAGATCTCGGTAGTTGGTGTTTAAAAAAATACCTCTTCCATCATTTTTTTTTCTTAACTCACTGTATAAACTCTGTTTTATATATCTTTACGCGTGTATAAAATTTTTCTTATTGGAAAATTTTCCAAAAAAAATATAATATACCCAAAAATTCATATAATACGTGCAATAGTGGGTAATAGAAGTCGTGTAGTTGTTTCGCACCAGGTTTTATATATGTATATATGCTTATGAAAGGTTTGAAATAATGAAAATAAAAATAAAAATAATAAAAATGAAAATAATAAAATCTTACCTGAAAAATGAACTAAGAAATACCTTCTAAAATAAGAAAAATCTAAGCACAAAAACATATATAACTAAAACACGTAACAGTTACAGATGGCAGTTAAAACGTAAGAGGGTTAACCTTCAGTTTAGCAATATCAAACATATAGGCAATATTGATATATTCTGTAGCTGGGCTAATATTAATAATTATAAAACAAATTCCATATTTATAAATAACAATAAGTACTATATTTAACAAACGGAAAAACATTTTAGAAAATTTTTATAACGGTACATTCTACAATTTACATTTAAATGTAGTGGAAATTAGAATGTAGAGTACTGAACTAATTTTATCTTTATTAGTAACTGTTTGTAATACTCTTGGAATGTTTCTACCTTGCATTCAGTGGCTTCCCGGAAGATGGCCTGATTTTTTTTTTATTAATTATATTTTTCAGTATGGTTTTTAGGCTTCAATTTTTAAGTTTTTTCCTGCATTTATTTGAATTTTCAAATTACAGTCTTTTTACATATATTTTTTTTCATTTACTTGCGCATTAAGTATGTAAATTTTTTGCCTTTGGAGCATTTATTTATGTAATTATTGATTTTCTAACCTTTCAACTAATGTTTTTAATATATATATATATATGTATGGCAGAAAAAAAAAAAAAAATTAAAAATAAATAAAACACTATATATTTTTTAAATTATTATCAATCTCTATTTCCTTGAAAAATCGATAGATTTATTTTTTATTTCAAGATAGTAGAAGATATAACTGACAAATTATATGGTTTTAAGACGATTTTAAAGAATAATATTTAATGAATGTTCAAGCAATTGTCCTGAATTATCTAATATTATTAAAATCTGTTAAGCACCTGTCTGTCTGTGAGAAATGCGTTGTTACAGTTAAAGCTTCTCGGCTATAGGTCGCAGAGCTTTGAAACCGGTACCGAAAAACGAAGAATTGCTTCATATCGATATTATAGAAATACTTTTATTCATTATAAAATACTCTAAATTTATATTTCTTTTTACATGAAGATTATTTCAAGAAATAACTAGTTACATACAGTTACAGAAGTTACAAACTAATCTTCTTAATAAATGTTATATTATAGTTAATTTCTTATATTTTATAAAATAATTAATACAAATATGCCATTCACTAAAATCAATGTCATTAGTGAAGCTATAGGTTTCAGCATTACGTCTCTTAATATAGATTTGTGCTTTTTATAATGAATGTTTTAATAGGCAATCACAAATCGACGTATTTAAAAATCTTTAAACTTATTTCAATTTCTTAAAATTACATTTACTTGTGCAGATAATCCTTTAGAAATAAATTTTAGTCAAACTGTCATAGTGTATTGTCATGAATTAACTTAGTTTCGTAAAACATGTTATTCATTATGCAGATTTTTTCAACAAAAAATTCAAAAACCCCCGTATTTGACAATAGATGATGAATTACTTGTTTGTGTTGATCATCAAAATTTTATTCAGTATTTCAGAATATTAGAATGTCACGTTTTAGCTCTCTGGTGCTCATAAGTTAGTTGTACCCTTTCTATTATGAATAGACTCAATTACTAATGCACGTTGCTCTCTATTATATTTAAAATAATGATATATGAAAATATATATACAAATATCCCTGTCAGTTCAGTGTAGAATTATTATGAAATTTTAAATTTATTGGATAGTTCTAAACTGATAAGTCCTCTGCTTTATGTTTAGGAAGATAATTTTTTCAATTTGTAGAAATAGTAAATAATTATTTTTCTTATATAAATAAAATACAACAGTTTATTCATTTATTACTTAGTTATGATTTGAGATATATACTGACAGGTGACAAAATAATGCGAATACTTTCGACTTAACTCGTTTTGTCAAATATCTTAAGAAATATACTTGAAGAATTCTTCTATAACTTTGTTTGTGATAGATGTCCAACCACAAATTATTAAATTACATTTTTTTACATTTATTTTATTAAATGTAATTTTTAATTGTTAATATATATGTACCGCTAAATTATAAAAATGTAAATTTATCTTAAAAGAAACACCTCAAATTTAATGTTCTTATAACTAAAAAAAGGGGTGGGGGTGGGGTTCTATTTAATTCTTTTTAAAATATTTGATCTCTAAAAAGCACATTGACCATAGTATAGGCAAAACCTAGTCACTCTAAAAAGTATATTTTCAGATATTTATAATGCACTTTTAACACATTTCCTTATTTAGATTTATTTTCTAAAATCTTTCAAATTTTCCTTTTCTTCTTCAACAATGTATTTAAAAAAATCGAATTTTTATAAGTTAAAAAATATATTGCGATATTAAAGTTGTATAAAATTGAATATTGATAACGGAAATGTCCTTCAATGTTTATGTTCATGTCTTCAGAGGTTTAAATGTAATGTAAAAAAAAAAAAAAAAAAAAAAGAAAGAAAGAAAGAAAGAAGTTGTTACTAAGACTTTTGAAAATCATTTTTGAAGTATGAATTTGCCGAATATCTCTCAATGTCAAGCCTTTTTTAAAAGAGCAACAATTTTTTTTATTTAGAAAAGCACCTTTTTTATCAAATATTTATATCGCCGATAATGTAATCAGTTTTTTAAATAGCAATTTTTACAGTTTTCATTACTTACCCTAAACAATTGTCTACTAAATTATTCAAACGGATTATTCATTCATTTATTTATTTATTTTATTATTTTTTTTTAGTCGGGGGGGGGGGGGGGGGGGGTGATGCATGTGCAGTTACAAATCATTTATAGCAAATACTTATCTTTTATTAATGGTTTAATATATTTGTGTACAAAATGGAAATTCCTGTTTCTAAAAAATTTCGCCAATATATACGCAAATCATGTTACATTTGCTAGAAGATCCCGTGAGTTATAATTAAAAGTATGCAGATAATAAAATAAATTAAAAAAAAATATTTTTATCTCTATGAACATGAGCGACAGCCTAAAAAAACGAATACGAAAGTTGCACGTGACCCATATAGAACATTATTCTATGGTGAAGGTTCATTTAGAATATTTCTATGTACAGAGTGATACCAAAAAAATGTTTTTTGTTGCACTTGTAGTGGACCAACTGAATGCCCCTTTCCCCAAATTTGTATTGAAAAATATGTTTTCAAGCATATTCTTCTCACATCCAAAGATACTACATAAGAATGTTTTTAGTATTCTTTTAAGACATTTGATAAATCGTTCTAAGTCGAAGGCGGTCACTTTTTTTTTTTTTTTTGTAATTAATTTGTATATTCTCTGCGTCACATAAACATGGATGCAGGTGATTTTATTTTAATTAACAGTAAAAAAATTAAGCAATAATCACGAAATAAAGGATAAATATATTAAATCATAATATCGGTGTAATACAATAAAGAAATATAGTATAGGTTTTGCGAAATTTTGGAAAAAAAAAATTAAAAGAAAATATGTTGTCTTGAAAATATAAAGACGTTTCGAGTATTTGGTATTCAAATTCAAATACTTGATCCATTCATTTGAATTATCTTGGAAATCCCATAAAGCGTGCTTAAAACTAGAGTTTAAAGAATGTGTAGCTGTAACAATGTACCACCTCTGCTCTTCTCATTGCTATAATTTCTGAATAATCGAAAACTGAAAACCATGGACATATAACCCTCGTCAATGTACACCCCAAAGGATTTCAATTGCATTTAGTTGTGGACTGGTTACTGGCTAGTTTATAACAGCAAATTTATTCTGCATAAACCAAGCTTTTGTTGAGTCAGAGGTGTGAATCGACACATCGTCCTGTTGGAATTTCGATTCCCATCCCTTCCTAAGATATTTTCTTATTAGAAGAAGATTGCTTTTAAGGAAATTTTAAAAATCCTAAGAGCAATGCAGACCACTAAAAAAAGCAAACAACCTAATTTTTGTCAACAAATAACTTCTGAGGTTATATTCGTTGGGCAGGTGAACGGTTCTTCAGTGACGCAATAACATTACATTTATTTGGCTGTAATTGTTGGGCATACTATTTTATGATCTATGACGAGAACCGAACGTGTTCTTAATTTGACAGAAAGGAGGGGTTATCTCACGGTGTAAAGTGATGTATGCTTCAACGGAACAATGTATATTGCTAAACTTTTCTTAATGGTCAATTTTGTTCTGGAGACTGGAGATTCCCACTAAAAATAATCCGAAAGAAAATAGTATTTTCTTAAGACTTTCTTCAAACGTTTTGAAGATTTATCGTTTTCTATAAAATATCTTCAGGAATTTTGAAGACATTATAAAAAAAAAAAAAAAAAAAATGTAAACTTTCTTAAGAATGGGCCAAATACATTAAGATATTCTGTAGATTTTTTCTAAAAATATCTGCAGAATATCTTGAGATTATTTTTAGTGGGAATACTAAAATATCCTCAAGAGAAATCTCCTTCCAACTAGAAACAACACGGCGGGGGGGGGGGGGGGGGCTGAAAATTTCAGTAGGACAATGCGTCGTTCTTAGCTCCTAACCAAAAAAAGTGTTTATTTTTTCGAAGAATCAAGTTTTGTTATAGAATAGCCAACAGCACAGACTTATATAGAATGGAAAACATTTGGGAAGCCCTTGTTCAAGAGGTGTATGCCAATGGTCTTCAGTTTTCGACTATTCAGAAATTCAAACAAGTAGAGCAGAGTTGGTACTCACTGCAGCCACTCATTCTTCAAACTGTAATTGTAAGCATGACTTATAGGGTTTTCAAAAAAAAATTAAACAAGTGGATCCAAAATTTGAATTTAAAAATGTGTTTTAAATTTTGAGATACATATATATATATATATAATACAGGGTGATTAAAATATATATATATATATATATATATAAAACTATCCGAATGTGTCAAGTTCAAAAGTTGATTTCAGTGTTAGATGGCGATGATTTCGGTGAAAGTGTCAGTTTGAACAAAGATTGATTTTAATTTGTTGTCTTCAATTCACTCCTTTACACACTTCTTATTTAATATGGGAGACAATCCACACTTTGAGGTTGTAAACCAGCCTCCACAAGTCGGCTTGCGTTTATAGGAGATTTTAGCCGAAGATTCAGTGGCATATCTGGCGTCATTAGTCTTGCTCTGGTAGGCACATCACAGTTGTTTTCTCTTTTCTTCTAACGATGACAACTTTCGCGCTACAGATACCGTTTAAATGCTATGTATGTTTTTTTGTATGACCATCACATTCCAATAAAAAAAAGTAGGTGTTGCCATTTGAAATTTTCAACATTTTGCCAATATAACTGAACTGATGGAGTTTAACTATTATTTTTTATGTGATTCTTGAGCGCATACCTCAAAATACCTTCCACCAATTTTTTTTTTCAGTTACTCTGGACGGTATCATAGCTGTGGTCTCATGTATCGGGGTAGTTTTTTTTTTTTTATAATCAACCTGTACCTATTTTTTAAAATAACGAAGGATAAAATGAATTGGATTCTCTGGTGAATGTTTTTCTGCCCATAATTTGAAATATAAAATATATCATAGAAATGTCTAATTCTGCAACATAAAAAATTATCAATGCGAAATTAAAAAAACGAGTTTATATATGAGTTATGAGTTACGAGAGTATATATGAGTTATAAGAGTCCTTTATATATGAGTTTGATTTTATTTTCTATTAATAAAAAATAAATAAATAAATAAATATTCTTAAAAGACAAAAAAAAAAAAAAAAAAAAAAAAGTGTCAATTAAACAGACACGACATTATTTCATTCACGCACACACACACACACACAAAGCAAGAGAGATATAGAGAGCTTATAATATATATATATATATATATATATATATAAGCATAAAAGATTGCCAATAAGAAAATTAATCTTTTAATCTTCTAAAAGTACAAAAAAAAAAATTTTATTTGCAGACGACAAATTACAATCCTAAAAACCTTTTTTCATTAAAAAATACCTGCTAATAGCAACATTGACATTTACTTTATTTTTATTTACTTATTTATTTATTTACTTATTTATTCATTTACACCATGGATCACATTTTAATATTCCCGTGGAAAATGACATCATGAAAGAAAAAACAACGTCACGATAGAAACATTTTTCAACGTGGCAAATAGAGTACTTTTATAAACTCGACGTTTTTAAGTAACAACTTCGTTAATTAAAATAACAGAAATTTCTAAGTAGATAAAATGTCTTGCTTGGAGTATTCCTCAAACTTGGTACTTTTCATGAAGAGAAGGACGCAACCTTTCACCAGGAGATGCGGACGCAGACAAAAAAAAATCTGATGCCAGTGAGAGTAACTTTTTTTATTATATAGAGATATAGAAATATACTATAAAAGTTATCATTTGTTGGGTTGACATAATATAGTTTCAAAATAACAGGTATTTATATAACGTTTAAATTTCCTCTCTACCACTTTGAACGTTTCTTTTAAAATAAATGCATATTATAAATTGCTTCCAATTTACAACTTTTCATAAATTAGTGAAGCTGTATTTTTTCCCCCCATTACAACTAATTTTACAAGGATATACATGGTGTAAATTGCGGTATTGCAAACAACTATTCCAAAAATTAAAATTAGATATTTTTAAACATTTTCTCTTATTTTTATACTTTTCATTTAATCATTACATACACTTATCTATTGATAGGAAAACGTCGTTTTTTAATGGCTTTGATTGAAACGCTTTCATATGTGACTGAATTTCTTGTAATTTTTTTTTTTTTTTTTTTTTTTTTTTTTGTTTTAGGTGGTTTGTAAACATTATATATACAGGGTGGCCATAATCAAACTGCAAGTGTTCAAGGGGTGCTGGAGAGAAAACTACTGGGAATATTCCAGTGAAATTTGGTATCTATACGTTTCAGAACATGCGCAAATCAAATATGAAAAAAAAAAAAAATCGCCATTTTTACCCAATAGATGGCGCTGTACCGTATTTCAACGCTCACCGGTGGCATATACAACATCCAAAACCGATAGACAGAGCATACATCACTCACAGTTTATCAAAATTTATGAATTGTTTGTTTAATTTGTGATCTTTATTTACGTTAATTTTTGATAACATGATACTGTAAAAATTTAATTACTGAAGCGAATTATATGGAATTTTGATAAACTGTAAGTGATGTTTTATATTGTTTATATGCCTCTTAGAATGTCATTATGCTCTGTCTATCGGTTTTGGAAGTTGTATATGCCACCGGTGAGCGTTGAAATACGGTACAGCGCCATCTATCGGGTGAAAATAGCGATTTTTTTTTTTTTTTTTTTTTGCATATTTTATTTGCGCATGTTCTGAAACGTGTCGATACCAAATTTCACTGGAATATTCCCAGTAGTTTTCTCTCCAGCACCCCTAGAACACTTGCAGTTTAATTATGGCCACCCTGTATATATATATAGTCACCCCAAATTGCTTCACAGATTTTAATTCTAAGTCATATTATTATTCTATGTGTAAATTATTTGATATAAATGTAGATGTTACAGAATATATCAAAGTTTTTAATGTCACAAATAATCTCAAACAGTTATTTTTATTAAACTTTTAACAAACAATAATTACATTTTAAAACTTTATTTAGATAAAATATTACATTATTTGAAGAATTTTACTTCCTAAGAATAATTTTCTTTACATAGACTTCAGAACATTAAATTCAATAAGGTGGGAACATAATTCCTTGTGCAGAATACCAATCGATGGAAACATATGAATAACGTTACACAAAAGCCAGATAATCAGGAGAAAACAATGACGGATTGCAGCTAAACCTGATAAAGAAAGCGAAGAAAACCTTTTCTCCCTGATTTCACGTTAGGAAAAGCCTAATAAATTACTCTGAAACTGAGACGCTTTTGAGATTCTATATAAACTGCACATAATGGAAGATGATAAATCGATTTTAACTCTAAAATGACTAAGTCATTCCGTTTGCGGAATGAAAAGTTATTAACAGTTAATAATATAGATAGTTAGATATGTAATTTAAAAAATAAGGCATATCATTAAGTTTTAATTTTAAATGTCTAATATGCTTATTATATTACTTTCAATTAATCAGTTTTGTTTATTATCCAGTATATATTTTATTGCAATTAAATATTAAAAATGTAATTATATTTCTTTTTTATCTGTAATATTTCTGCTACGAATACTTTTTTAATGTACACAAAATATAGAAATTCCATTATAAGAACTTCTCACTAGTTATATAAATCAACATATCTTGTTTAATAGGGTTTTATTGTAACAAAATGTAATTAAATTTTTATAATTTATACTTATTTGTAATTATTTTTATATTATGTAAAAAATATAATTATATTATTACCTTAAAATGTATGTATATATAAAATTTATATACCGAAAATAATTGTTAAATATAATTAAAAGAATCTCATTGCAGAATTAAAATAAAGTTTTGTATCAAATAATAACAGGAGACTTGGCATTGGAATATTAAACCCGAATAAACTACTACGTCAGAAACGCCAAAGAAAAATATTGGATATTTCCAATATTTTTCTTTGGCGTTTCTGACTTAGTAGTTTATTCGGGTTTAAAGTTTTGTATCATAAATCTATTTAAACGTCTTTATTCATCAATATCTTATACAGAATTGTTTCAGAACCCATTTTCATTGGCTATATGAAAGAAAATATCATATATTTAGTAAATTTATAATATTTATGAAACTAAAAATAATTTTGGAGAGTACTTTTTACTATATTAATGCATACCGTTGTCATAGATTTCAAAGAATAGTATTTGAATCGAGATATTGTTGAAAAAAATTAATTGCAAAAAACGAATGTTTATTACTTTCTAGCTTAATAATACAAAACTGTCGTGAATTCTTTACAAAAGTAATATGTTACCCAGAAACACATCCAAAAGCATTCGCTATTCGATAAAATTGGGTAAAATATTCCGAACAGAATCTTATATTCTTATTTATATGTAATGATGCGAACTATTTTCTGAAGTTACATAGAAACTGACTCTTCGTAAGCACTTTTGTTTTTCAGTTTTAAAACTACAAAATCTACTTCTTACATTTAATACACATTACAAGTTGCAAAACAAGGTCGAACTAACGAAAATTATGAAATTCAAGATATTTTACGAAATGAGTGTTTATTACATAAATTTGGAAGGACCTTGCACTCTAAATGATTTTGTATAACATTTTAAACTTTTCATTTACAGTGTTACATGATACAAAACTGTGTATAAATGCAGGAATTAATATTTGAGAACATTTGCATTTATGTTTAGGACACGACTACTATCTAAATATTATTGTAAAGATAAATGTAAAAAAGTGGCTGATGATTAATCAATTGTCAGGCATAATATATTAATGCGATCAATGGCACATGTTGTTTAAGTCTAACGTTTGGCTATAAATTGTTTTAGTTTATAAAGTGGAATAAAAGGTTTAATATATATATATATAGTATCAGGTGGGTGTGGGCGTTTAATTACTTTAAGAACAATACCAATTCGATTAATTACTAATTAATTAAAGTTTAATAAACAAAGCAAAAATAGATTACAATATATATTTACAGGAATGCTAATAAGCATTAAAATTACTTATGGAAGGCGAGTCTAAGAATACGTCAATTAATGATAATTCGTAGCACACAAAGTACTTTATCAACTACGTCAAACACAAAACGAAAGTCATTAAGGCGATACAGCCGTCAACTCTGTATGCTTCGTCCAAACTCTTCCAGATCCGATCGTCAACTGAGCTCTCTCTGGAAGGTGCTCCGTCTGCCGGGGATGTGCGCACACGTAGGAGGTGACGTCCTCCTGACATCACGGCTACGTCATTCTATGCCTGCGGCTGCAGTTCTGGCTTCAGAATCGAATATTAGGGAAAAGGAAGGTGCTTATACTTCACTCAGCCATCCTTCCTCGACTGGACCTCCAGGCGATCACACTGAAAAGATAAAAAAAATAATAATAATAATAATAATAATAATAACATGCTATTTACAACTTATTTACAAATTTTCAAAAGTTTTTTTTTTTTGCTTTTAGGCCATCCACTGCTTGAGAAACTCAACATGAGTGGATGTGCAGTGTATAAGTTTTAGGTTGTTTTCTCCGCAAGTCATAATTTTTTTCTATTCTCTTCCTGGAACTTGAGAATTTGTCCCTTTGCATGTTTGCGCAGGTCTTCTCTCTGGGACTTAAAATCAGCCTGGAACTCGAACTCGAGTATCTCTTTTATTCTATCATTTCCCTTGGTGTTTATTTTAGTACCGAACAATAGTTCAAAGGGCGTCATGTCGATGCTTCTTTGGTATGTCGAGTTTATTGTGCGTTGCAATTCGGTCACATGTTTGTACCATTCAGCAGGGTTTTTTAGTGATAACTTTGAAAGTACTGATATGATGACCCTGTTGATTCATTCGACCTGGCCATTGGCCCTTGGCAAACCGGTAGTAATGAAATGATGTTTAATGCCTTCGCCTGAGCAATAATCAGCAAATTCTTTAGAGGTAAAGGCAGGGCCGCGGTCAGAAATTATTTGTGATGGGTTGCCAAAAACAGTCTTTTGAGTTTCCAATTTAGCCAACACTTCTGAAGCCGTCGTGCTTTTGGTAGAATATATCCACACAAACTTGGTAAATGAGTCAATTATGACTAAAAGATGTTTATAGTTTTTACGCGTACTCTCTAATGGCCCGAGATGATCTATGTGATAAGTATGAAGTGGTATGTCTTGTTTGTGAAGTGGGTGTAGCAGTACCTCTTTCTTTCCACTTTTACGATTTATGAGAATGCAATGTACACAATTAGTGATAACGTTTTGAATTTTTTCTCGCAGTTTGGGAATGTAGTAAAATTCTTCAATATGTTTCTCAGTGTAATTAATTCCCGTATGTCCTTTCTCATGAGCTTCTTTAATGATCTCGGTTTGCATGCTATCTGGTATTACAACTAATTCCTTCCCATTTATGAAATTATATAAAATTTCGTTTCTGGTACAATAATTTTCATAACTAGAATGTTTTAATACTTCTTTAATGGTTTTTATGTGCTGATCAACGTCCTGGGCATTTTTAATTCGTGGTAAGACATTTTGTATGGATATGCACAACACATCTATCGGTGCCCTACTTAATGCATCAACATGGGACATTCTACTCCCAGCGCGGTGTTCGATCGTATAATTAAATTCCTGTAGCAGAAGAGCCCAACGTGTCACTCTAGTGGCTAAGTCCCTTTTTTCCATTGTTTTTTGAAATGCTGCACAGTCAGTTACTATTTTGAATGGAATTCCCAATAAGTATATACGAAACTTTTTCAGAGCTTCAATAATCGCTAGTACCTCCAACTCGTAACTTGAATATTTTTTTTCAGCATCTGTGGTTTTACGACTCATGTAATATGTAGGGTGGAAATTAGTGTCATTTGGTGATTTCTGCATTAAAATTGCACCATACCCTTCAACACTGGCATCAGTATGTAACTCTGTTTCATGGTTAGGGCTATATAAGGCCAACACCGGTTTATCAGCCAAAATAGATTTCAAGCAATTAAAGGAATTTCTCTCTTCATCGCCAAACTTAAACTTGCGATCTTTTCTTAACATGTCACTTAATGGTCTAGCAATGATGGAATAGTATGGGATAAACTTTCGGAAGTATCCAGTTAAACCTAGGAAACTCTGGACCTGCTTCAAGTTAATTGGTTCCGGAAACTTCATGACGGCTTGCGTTTTAGAGGGAGATGGAAAGATTTTACCTTCCTCGATTACGTGGCCCAAGAATTCAATTTTTTTCTTTAACAAATGAGATTTCTTAAAATTTATTTCCAAACCATATTTACTAGCAAGTGTTAGGGTCTGTCTTAAGTTGTCAACGGCTTCTTCATAGGAGGATGCTAATATTATTAGGTCATCTAAATAGGGTAACACAATACCGGAATTAACCAATGGTCGAAAAATTGTGTTTATGTATCTTTGAAATACGGCAGGCGAATTGCACAGTCCAAATGGCACTTTAAAAAATTGATACTGACCCTTGTGGGTCACAAATGAGGTGTATTTTCTACTTTCTTTGTCAACATCTACATGAAAAAAAGCGTTCTTCAAATCAATCGTACTGAAAATTCGTGCACCCTGTAAACGATCCAAAATATCCTCAATCAGCGGCAGGGGAAATCGGTCTTTAACTATGATTTTATTCAAACGCCTGTAATCAATACAGATTCTCGAAGTACCATCTTTCTTTTTTACTAGTACAATTGGGCTACTGTACTCGGAGGAACTAGGTTCGATAATACCCCCGTCTAGCCATTCGGCTATTTGATCTTCCACAATTTTTTTTCAGAAAATGGTAATCTCCGCGGCTGATGATAAATAGGTTCACTGCTTTTCAACATAATTTTTAAGTCGATATCAGTTGACAATGTCTTTTTAGGTTTATAATTCAAAATCAAATCCCTAACTTCGTTTTGAAAGTCGGAGGGGGCATCATAAGCAATATCTATTTCGACTTCGTTTTGATATGCATTTATTGGGAGTACTGTTAAAAAGTTAACTTCAATCGGATTAGGCTTATTTTTTACAATAATGCCATTCTCATTTATTGTCGTCTCGCCTAACATTAACACGTTTAGCCCCACGATGACGTCATGGGGTATTACCTCATTTTGTACAACATAAACATTGGCTTCACATTTTAATTCATCAATTTTAAGATTCACTTTAAATGAGCCTAACGGCTTTATGAAATTGATTCCAATTCCCTTCAAAGTGGTACTCACTGGATTTAACGCTTTAACATCTAATTTTTCAAAAACACTTTTACGGAGCAGCGTTGCCTCACTGCCCGTATCAATGATGCCGCTAAAATTTACATCATTTATTTGTATAATTTTCTTCAAATTACGATTTATACCAATACATAAGGATTCAACTTTGGGTTTTGAACCCGGGCATTCTGAACTTTTATGCCCAAACCGCTTACAGGAAAAACATTTAAGGCCTTTGGTCTTATGAGGGCAATCTCTAGATAAGTGGTTTTTTTCACCACAATTATAACAAATATTATTTATTTCATTTCTAGAACTAAATTTCTCATATACTTCATGGGTTATATGCTTCGGTTTTGTATTGAGCTCAACTTTATCAAATTTATGTTTAATTTTTTCAGTGTCTCTTTTGTACACTTCATATAATTTTAATTTTTCTTTAAAGTCGCGAATATTTTTTGCACCATAAAGTATGATCTTATTTTCATTTTTATCATTTATTCCTTGGATCACGTAGTGCATTATTGCGGCATCATCAATGTGCCCATTCTTAGACAATTCACGCATTTTGAAAAAATATTCTGTAACCGACTCATTGCCTCTAATTTTCCTTTTACTTAAAATGTCATGCAAAGAGGCAGAATTTATTTCGATTTTAAACTCGTTGATTAATGCATTTTTTAATTTTTTGAAAGCCAACAATCCTTTTTCGGATTTAACGAAGAGAAGAGCGTTTCCGCTCAGTGATCTCTTACAAAAAACAATTTTTTGTAGTTCATTAAGATTAAACATTACTGACACTTCCTCAAACTCGTTAAAAAACTCAATAATATTTTCATGCGGTTCGCCGCTAAATTTAGACATGGAATTTTCAAAATCATTGAAAGAAACAGTTGCACCACGTAATCCAAAATTCACATTATTACTATTTTCATTATTTTCATAAGACCTATTATTATACATATGGCATTGCACAGAGAAGTCAGTTTTTTCTACGTCATTATCACTACTTTCGTTTTCCGAATCTTCATCATCCGAATTGTTTTCTGAACTTTCTTGTTTTAACAACTCCGTGTCACACAAATGTAATAGTAATCGATCTATCACTTCATTTTTGTTCACATCAAAAGGGACATTTAGTATATTACTGATTGTTATCAATTCATTTACTGAAAAATTATCATTGATAAACTTCTGTTTTTTAATATACTCATCATCGCCAACGGCAAAATTGAATCCTATAAATTTTCTTATTCTGCATCGGTTTTTTCTGTCACCTTCATCATTAAATAAAAAGCGATGCAGAATTCTAATTTTACTATAGTTTTCTGTCTTCAGTGCATTGCCAATTTTGGGAATATCCCCAAGAGAAACCATCATAAAATAAAATAAAATGTACGTACCTTTGTAGAGCGGAAACAGCTGCTGTTCTAAATCTTATTTAAATCTCCCTTCAATCGACTTGCCGTTTGTAATCCTGGCATTTTGTAGAACATATTTCACACTTTATCACTCGTTTATTCATCCACTATAAATCTCAGAACCGATGAAGCAATCCGCACAAAAACTTCAATGTAGCTTAACGTCGTATTTCATTCGCAGACACACAGTTGATTCACTCACAATTCAGCTTGAAATTTTGGTTTAATATACATAGTTGTAGAATGGCATATCATAACTAATTCGGCACTCATTTGTAGAAACAAACACAACTAGTTGAATCACGGTTTTAAGAATGAAAAATTCAGTTTATATTTTAAAAAATTTCAGTTCACAAAAGTTTATAGTTCGTTCAATCAAAAATTTAAGTTAAATTAAACTAAAAATTAACGTTCAATAACATTTTCTTTAAATTAAAATTCGCGTTCAATCCAAAATTTAAGTTAAAATTAAAATAATCGATTTATCCTTTATCAAGTAGATTTTATTCTTGACCCCACTTCTGATATAGTATCAGGTGGGTGTGGGCGTTTAATTACTTTAAGAACAATACCAATTCGATTTATTACTAATTAATTAAAGTTTAATAAACAAAGCAAAAATAGATTACAATATATATTTACAGGAATGCTAATAAGCATTAAAATTACTTATGGAAGGCGAGTCTAAGAATACGTCAATTAATGATAATTCGTAGCACACAAAGTACTTTATCAACTACGTCAAACACAAAACGAAAGTCATTAAGGCGATACAGCCGTCAACTCTGTATGCTTCGTCCAAACTCTTCCAGATCCGATCGTCAACTGAGCTCTCTCTGGAAGGTGCTCCGTCTGCCGGGGATGTGCGCACACGTAGGAGGTGACGTTCTCCTGACATCACGGCTACGTCATTCTATGCCTGCGGCTGCAGTTCTGGCTTTAGAATCGAATATTAGGGAAAAGGAAGGTGCTTATACTTCATATATATATATATTCAACAATGAACTTCATAATTAAGACAGCTCTAAAATACAGAGGAGGTTGCCAAAATTTGGTGAAAATTAGATACCAAAATTGAGAGAAATTGGAAACCAAATTTGGTAAAAATTGGACAGCAGGTTTTGACCGTTACATTGGTCATTATATTTATACAATTTCTCAAAATTTTATAACACCTAATGGTATAATAGTTAAAAGAAAAACATTGAGTACATTGAAAACCTCAATTTGTTTTCCTTCTGACACCCGCAGTAACTTTCTAACCAACACAACACTCTTTCCTTCTGCACACTACCTCCGTAGCTCTTTAACGGAGCGTGCGAGCACAGAAGCAAGCGCATTCACATCTACCCTTGGTTTATGCCCTGAAATCCTTCGGCAACGTCTTTCAGTCCTGTACGATGTATTTTCTCAGTTTTCAATGCATGCAGCAGTGCCTTACCCATGCGCTCTCGTCTAACCATTTTATTTTTTTAGCAATAAAAGTAAAAGCAATGAATAAATTCCAAAAATCAATTTGCACAGCAATGATCGACTTCCCGAGGTAATTTAGACTAGAATTACGCTTAAAATTGAATAATTTTCTACACTCCCCCACGAATAAAAAGTGAAATATCATCAAAATCTAATCAAAGTGCATGTTTTGCACACATAACACAAACTCAACATTCTGAGATAATTTGGAGCAGAAATAAATTTGAAAACTTACTTTTTGCCAACTCCATCCCGCCTCAATCGGGAAATGGAGGGGTTTCGCTAAAAACAACCAGAGTGCATGTTGTTACACATAAACGAACCAAACACTAAAAAATTTTCATACTTTGATAACTTGAATCAGGGATTATGCTTGAAGAAGAGTGCATTTGCCCCCCGCCTCGATGGCGAAGGAACAATTTCGAAAGATCTCTTTATAGTGTATCTTGGATACACATAAACAAACCACACAATCAATGTCATTTTTCAAAAATAAATTGAAGTGGAGTTATTTTTGGAAATTTGTTTTTTGCTCTCCCTCCCTATAGGGTTGTTTTTGGTATACTGTAGTGGAAGAATCAAATTTAAAATATACACTTTTAACATACCTTGTTTGTAGAGATAGAAAAAGGCGTACATTGCGACTAAAATAAAGATAGATGCGAAACTATTTTGAACTGTAGAATATTTATTAAAGATAATTTTCAAAACAAATAATATTATAATTATAGATTAAAAGGCAATTTAATTAATTTTTAATAACATAACCCGGTTCGTAATTTTGATGGAAACTGTTATAAAACTAGTGGGAGAGAGAGCTAACTTATAACATGTTCAACAGACCGCGATTATTATCAAAACTGTCCCGGAGTCAAATCCGACATCCCAGTAGTTAACTGCCAGATAGAGATAATATCTTTATATTCAGAGGCCAAGGGCGCCAACACATCTTTCTTTGTGTTAATGAAATTTCAATGGGAAATTTTTAAAAAGAAATGACGGTTGAAAGTATGGCAGCCCCACCTTGGCATAAATCACATTCGCCAAGAAGATCGTTGGAAGGCAGGTGCAAGTAATCATAAAATATTACGAAATTCTTGCGACATGATGTCTACACAACGGGTTATTACTTTAATAGCTGCAATTAAATAGATTATTTGAGTATAAAATAAAATAAAATAATAAAAAGATATAACGGAAATTTTCCAACAGAACATTTATAGCTATAAGTATAATTAGATTTATTGCGAAACATAGTGAAATAGAAATAAAAAAAATAATTATTTTCAGGGAGAAAAAAATTAAATTGTGTATTAGATCCCTATATATATATTGCATTATGCTAAAAAGAGATCAATGGATTTAATACTGAATTTGTTCTTAAAATTAGAAAATGATAAGTATTTTAATTTCCAATAAAGAATTTACTTAATTTAAAATAAGTTTGGCATATTTAAAGAGGATTATTAAAGGATAATAAATTTTAATTGTGAATAAATATATATTTAGTTAGGATATAATAAATTTGATGAAATAAAAGATATCTCTCCCGGTTGCCATGAAAAAAAATAGCTCTCTCCACCATAATACAAAAGAACAATCCAAAAACTATCAAAACAATCCTACAACATATGTGTTTACAAGAATCACTATGATTGTGTATAAACATATCAATCAAATTGAACACAATATTGGATTTCATGTGCTACATATTGTTAAAATAAACATGAGTGTATATATATATTCTTTAAACAAAAATTTTAATGTGAATGTCTTTGACAAATAATTTCTTGATCTTGTGACAGCTGATATATTGTAATACAAATCTCTCTGAAAAATAAATCAAATTAGTTTCATAACAAAACATTAAAAAAAATATATATTTTGTTATCTATAGTGTCTTTTTGTATAGATCAATTAAATTCTATTTTCTTGTCAAACAATATATATGTATTGACTATATCATTGAAATATTTTAAAGTATTAAAAATTGTGATACAAAAATCTAAAAAATGATTTTTTTTTTTTTTTTTTTTTTTAAGAAAAAAAAAATTGTATTGTCTACAATATCATCTTAAGTAAATCACAAAAAAAAAATCAGTTAAGTTTAGAAAAAAATGTACTTTAAAATTGAGCACCACTCATGCCAATCAATTAAGTTAGGGGAAGAAAAGTGTGAACCCAGCAAACAGCCAAAACAACAAGTGGTTTGTGAGGCCACTGCCAAATATAGCATACCGAGCAAATGTGTGACTCAAAAGAGGCTTGATTTTTATATGTGTATGTTACATGCATTTTGAGAAAAATATGTGTTTATGTAAATAGAAGAAAATGTGTGGCTATTGAAAAAAAATTGCAAGGAGTATGACCGTGACATCACACTCCTGCAATAAAGTTCCTAACTCAATGAAAAAAATGACTAAGTGTTCCCAATATACAACATGAAAATAGTTAAAGTGTAAAAATTATTATCATTATTATCTATTAAATGAAAAAAAATTTTTGATTAGCACAACATAAAAAAAAACTCCATTATTATTAGTACATATCAATACTATAACATTGATCAAAATTCAGTTATTTGTAATATTGAATTGGAAGAAAAATAATCCATAATATTAGCATTGTGTGACTAATACCTTTTTTATTTCCATTAAATAACATCTTTCTTTTTATTATTATTATTTTTTTTTTATCAAAAGAAAAATTTTAGCTATATATATATATTTTGCCAAAACAAAATTTAAGAATAATATCTTACATAAAAATAATCAAAAATTTATAATGTTTGTGAAATGATAAAAATTATCTATTTACCCCTTTGGTGGCCGGCCATTGGGACAACAAGAATCCATCATTTCACAAGAAAAAAAAACAACACCTGAGTATTCTAGTATACATCGAATACAAAGGGTGTTATAAAAAGCTATAAATATTTACTTTTATATTCTATATTTATATATATATACTTTTTTTAAATACAAAATTGTGTTATCTGTTTAACAGAGAAACAATAAATCAAAATTATACTTAATCTGCCAGTGAATTTGTCCCAAAAATTTTGTTAACTACTTTTTCAGTTTGATTTCATGTAATTAATCTGAAAATAAAAGTATATTAGTGAAGGATATGTAGACTCCATGCAACATATACAAACCAGCATTACCAACTTAACCAAACAAAATTGAACCATAATGAAAATTTTTGCCTTTTTGTTATTTTTATTCCATATTAATTTTTCTTTTAATGTACCTAGGTTTTTTTATCTTAATTTTTTTTCTTTTATATGTTTTAAAGTGCACTTATAATGAAAAATAAAAATAAATGAATGTCGACATAAATTATAAATTTCTACTTCATGTAGAAAAAGAAAGGCTTTTTTTTTTTTTTTTTTTTTTAAACATTGAGCAATATTTAAAATATATATTTTTTTAATATATATAAATGCAATCACATGCATAATGCTCAAACAAGATCTTTTAAAAATTCAGCTCAACTATAAAATGGGCAATTATAAAGCCATGAGCTAGTGCCATAAATATTCTGATCAGAAAAAGCACATATATATATATATATATATATATATATATATATTAAACGCAAACTATAGCAAATAAAAAAAAAATACAGCATGTGTTATACACATATATATTGCTTATATATATGTATCAGTAAAATTATGTGATAAGAAAATATATACAATGTATTGTAACACAAAAAAAAAAATCTATATACATACGCACAATAGAGAGAGATATCTGAAAAAAATTAGTTTGTGTCCATTCATATTTGTTTAAAAAAATTGTATGTGTAGGCAAACTATAATGAGCAAGTGAGAAAAAAAAATTTCAATGCTTTATATGTAATAAAAATTCCAATATTTGACATATTTAAAAAGGTATGTATGTGTAATGAAATTGACAATGAGTAAGTGAGAAAAAAATTCAATGTTTTATATGCAAGAGAATAAGTCAACACTTGAAACAATCTTGTCTATAAGTTATGTATGTTCAAAGGTATGTATTTGTTTTTTTTTATTATTATTAAAAATGTTGTGTATATATATATTCAACTTAAAATTAGGGTTTATTATATGCAAAATAAGAAACACTAGTACATATGCAAAAATTGAGTGTGTG
This sequence comes from Salticus scenicus, assembly GCA_963930645.1. Taxonomy (NCBI): domain Eukaryota; kingdom Metazoa; phylum Arthropoda; class Arachnida; order Araneae; family Salticidae; genus Salticus; species Salticus scenicus. Next base: position 153,265,394 of record OZ005650.1, read on the forward strand.
TGAAGTGCACCTACGTGCATTATAACTGAAAGTGACCATATGGCAAGGCTGGGATACATGCCGACACTTTCAAAAAAATAAATAGTGTATTAAGAAAAATGTGTTAAATCTCTTTTTTTTTTTAAATATCAATAAATTTTCAAACTAGCACTGTATGTAACCAAACCGTTTAATGAATATGTGTATACACCTTCATGAAGTTGTGTATAAATAGGAAATTAAATGTGAAAACACAAATCTATGCATTTGTTGTTAATGTATTATAATTATATAATTACAAGAAAAAATTGTTTGGCAACTATAATGTAAAGATGAGTTTTAAATTTAAACAGATATTAAATTAATAATTCAAAAATCTGTCAAAAAGACCTTCCTTTAAAAATGTATGTGTATTATCTTTTTTTTTTTTTTTTTTTTTTTAATGCATTGAGAAATTAAAAAAAATATATAAAAAAATCAAAATTCCAAATTTTTTTATCAATATTCTGCATAATTTCAATAGAAAAATGTGACAAGGTTCTCAATATCATTTATTTACCCTTGTCTTAATGTTATCTTAATTAATTTACTGTTATTGTTACATTTAAAGAATTTTCATCAAAAATAATTTATCTAACAAAAGTATTTGAATTAAACTCTGAAACTAAATGGATTGTAAACATTTGTCAAAAATATAATGTTCCACAAAAAAATGCCCCGCTATTCATCATCCTTAAATTAAAAAAAATATATCGGTCCAGCCGAAGTAATTGTTTACACAATGAACAGCAAAACACTAAAAAAAAACTCATACACTGAAGAGCAGTCGAGAGACAGTGTACAAGCTTTCTCTCTGCAAAACACCATATCATTTCGACGACAAAAAAAATTGTATATTAAATTTTGACTAACAAAAACAAAGTGCATGAATTAAAAATTAAGAACTTATAAGCACATTGAATAATTTAATCAATTATAACAAGGATATTTTCAGCAGATAAATTAAAAATAAAATAAAACATGTCTATGATAAATTTATAAATGTTTAATTTCTGCCAACGGAATTCAAATAACTTTTTTTTTTTTTTTTTGTATATTGCATCAATACATGACTATTTCATTATTACCAAAACAAATTACATTTATACCGAGAAGGGATTGTGTTTAAATACTGCAAAATAAAATTATGTCATTTTATTCATGTATTTATTTTGTTTGTGTGTAATTGTAAAGATATGAAAAAACATATAAAAAAATGTTAAACATCATAGTTTCACGACCATTAGTAATTGGATTTCCATGAAGAATATTTAACAAAAATTTTAGGAATACAATAAATTGTGAAAAATTAAAATAATATATTAACTTCAATTCCCTTTTATTTTAAAAAAATAATCCAGAATCTCCTCTCTTTTAAAAAATATATTTCTTATTTATTAGAACAATTTAAAAATTTAAAAAAAAAATCACAATATGCAATTATAAAATTTTTCAAACTCAAAATTGAAAATAAAATTTCTTATATAATATATAATATAACTGACTGTGCATACACAAGTTGATAATAACAATCATCTTTCATCACAAAAAAATTCAATATTAATTTATCATCTATCATTCAAAATTATGAAAAATATTTTTTTTTAGTAAATTATGACTCTAGTACACTGAGTCTTTAAACACACGAAATTTATTTTATAAAAATTCGGAATGAAAAACATGAAATAATAATCAAAAATTGAAAATCAAATATTTTTAAATTCGAAATTCTTTTTTTTTTTTTTTTTTTTTGAAAAGAAAAAATGATAGGTGACAATTATATGCAAACGCTGATAAACAAAGAATTATAACTCTATTATGATATTTAACATATGAAATGTGAAGAAAAATAATAATCGGAAATATATTCATTGATCACTTAAAATATTTTAAAAATGACACAATTAACCTGTATATTTATAAAAAAAAAAACAAATATCGTCATGAAAAAAATGTATGAAAAAAATGAAATAATAGATAATCAAAAATTGAACATTAAATATTTTTAAATTCGAAATATCTTTTTTTTTTTTTTTTTTTTTTATTCTCGCCAAGACCATACTTATATAAAATATTAGTTATCTCAAAAATATTTCTAGAAATAATATATGCATAAAATATATCATAAACACCTGTATCAAAATTTGAAAGGATTAATGTACAGATATATTGCCTATATCTATTTTCATTTATTTATTCTAAAAATTTTATTCCCAAATTAAATTATCATCTTAATAAAATATTTCAATATTTATTTAATTACTATATATATATTACCTTTATTAGCAAAAAGAATAATTTACTTATATACGTACTGAATATTTAAAATAATTATACAAATATAATAATAAATTTTCATATCTGTATGTCCAAAGGGATGATTCCATCACAACATATCGCTAAGAGGTATTCAGAAAAGTCATCTAAAATTGTTTTTGAAAATGCTATCTTCCTAAGTTTCTTATCTTCAGTCAGTTCTGAAAAAAAGAAAACCAAAAAAAAACGTATTCTGAAAAAGAGAGTCACGACGACATCACTCCAAACCAGGCAGACTAGATCCGAAACTGTCTGTGACATCTGGAAGAGTGAACAAGGGAAGAGAACAAAAAAACATCTGCAGAAATACGAACACAGCGGTGAAAAATTCAGCGATGATTACAGCTGCGTCATACGAACCTATCTTGAAAAGCCAGTCTCAAGAAAAGGGGAAAGCAAACATTTTCCTAGTCTTTCATCTTTCAAATGAATAGCAGTATGCCACAAAATCATTGAACGTAAAGAAAATTTCCATTCATGCACACCAGACGAGTCGTTGAATTCAGCATCTGTATTCTTGGATCCAGCATCTCTTAATATATTTAATCAGTACAGTTGATAACTAGGGGATTACGGAATCGAGAGAGTTCAACGAACTGCATGTCAGGAGAAAACAGAGAACTGGTTTTTTTTTCACTCTTCAATTAGATAAACAGGGTATGGAAAATAAATAACACGATTCTCCATAAAACGCACTGATAGTCGTTAATTGTATAGTTCCATAAAAGAAATTTGTCGCTCATTTTCTCTCAGTTGAAAACATACGAACTTCCAATAAAGTAAAGTCCTTCTATGGTTTCTAAGTCAAAAATATAATGGCAATACAGGTTCACTCTTGAAATAATAATAAATTGTCTCAATGCAAAGTAGTAATGTAGCAGGAAACCAACACATCTATAGATCCCTCAGTGACATGGACGAAGCAAGAGGAAGATTTCCGATGATAAGCAGGCACTTCCAAAGTTCCAATTTTCTAAACGATTTGCTGATGACAAAGAAAGTTTATTTTAAAATTATGCCCCTCTCTCCCACCTAACAAGTTTCCGACCTGACTAGGCGCCAATTTATATAGGGTTGTTTTTGGTATACTGTAGTGGAAGAATCAAATTTAAAATATACACTTTTAACATACCTTGTTTGTAGAGATAGAAAAAGGAGTACATTGCGACTAAAATAAAGATAGATACGAAACTATTTTGAACTGTAGAATATTTATTAAAGATAATTTTCAAAACAAATAATATTATAATTATAGAATAAAAGGCAATTTAATTAATTTTTAATAACATAACCCAGTTCGTAATTTTGATGGAAACTGTTATAAAACTAGTGGGAGAGAGAGCTAACTTATAACATGTTCAACAGACCGCGATTATTATCAAAACTGTCCCGGAGTCAAATCCGACATCCCAGTAGTTAACTGCCAGATAGAGATAATATCTTTGTATTCAGAGGCCAAGGGCGCCAACACATTTTTCTTTGTGTTAATGAAATTTCAATGGGAAATTTTTAAAAATAAATGACGGTTGAAAGTATGGCAGCCCCACCTTGGCATAAATCACATTCGCCAAGAAGATCGTTGGAAGGCAGGTGCAAGTAATCATAAAATATTACGAAATTCTTGCGACATGATGTCTACACAACGGGTTATTAGTTTAATAGCTGCAATTAAATAGATTATTTGAGTATAAAATAAAATAAAATAATAAAAAGATATAACGGAAATTTTCCAGCAGAACATTTATAGCTATAAGTATAATTAGATTTACTACGAAACATAGTGAAATAGAAATAAAAAAAATAATTACTTTCAGGGAGAATAAAATTAAATTGTGTATTAGATCCCTATATATATATTGCATTATGCTAAAAAGAGATCAATTAATTTAATACTGAATTTGTTCTTAAAATTAGAAAATGATAAGTATTTTAATTTACAATAAAGAATTTACTTAATTTAAAATAAGGTTGGCATATTTAAAGAGGATTATTAAAGGATAATAAATTTTAATTGTGAATAAATATATATTTAGTTAGGATATAATAAATTTGATGAAATAAAAGGATATGTGAGGAACTCCCTCACAGTCCCCATTCTCCCCTGCAAAGGAAGAAATGGAGAGAAATTCATATAATACCGCCACAGTGGCTCTTCGATATATACAACCAACCAACACACCAAAATTAGTGACCGAGGTCCGATAATGGCGCAGGACAAATTTTACTTCATAAGTTGGTCCACAAATTTGCCCCTCGTAACTTTTCCACAAAAGTTGAAAAAAAAAGTTTTGGAATAGATTATTCTGAAACTTTTTTGTATTCTAGTCTCTCAATGTGAAATTCTTTCACCATCTTGACATTTCGCAGTTCGAGAACGAGTTTTTTGTCACATATTCGCCCAGGATAGGAGGGAAGGAATTTTTAAATACCTCGGCTTTACGAGTAATGTATCAGTGCTTCAAAACAAACCTTCACACCAAACTTCGTGATTCGATTTCCTGTATAATCGCCACGACCGTGTTGAGTTTGTGAGTGATGTACTATTTATTAAATACATAGATGGAGGAAGATTCAAAATCAGTTCCATACCCTTCTCTCCTGACACGAATTAATAAATTTCCTGAGAACAGTTTCTAGGCATTGGTATTTGCTATATTTTAAAGAAAAATCTTACGCTTTACATTTTTTTTTTTTTTTTTTTTTTTTTTTTCATATGAAGGGCTATATAAAATCACATTTTTCCACACATCTCCCTGCCCTCCGCTAGTGGGTTGGGTTCGTCAGTACATTTTTCTTTTACTTTATTGATTTTCTGAGAATACATAATGACTGATTATTAAAATAAGCAAAACCTCAAAATTCAAAGCTACGTCTCGATATTTTAAATTCAATTCAATATTAAAAATAATATGTTATAATTTCTCTTACCTGAATTCTGTTTTATAATATAGTACAGTCGGCAGCTAAATCATTGAAGCGCTAGCTGTATTTCGTATTTAAAAGATGTATACCTGATACTGTTTTTGTAAGTAATTATTTGTCGAATCATGGTCTTAGTCTTTATGTTGTTAATAAAAAAATAAGTTGAGGAAAAAAATTAGCGATCAAACTAAATAAATAATTAAAATAAGAATTTTTTTAAATATATATATTCTCCACCCTTTTTTTCAGTACACTTTCAGTGAAGAGAATTTTTTGCCCTTTTAGGAATTACTATTTACATAAAGAAATCTTTATGGTATTTTAATAGTAATATTTTGTAATTAAATAGGCTGGAAATTTTTGTTAGTAGAGAAAGGTAGAAAAGGCTTGAGTCTGAAGTTGTCTTAAAAAAATGATGAAGAATTTGTAATCTGCATCAGTCAAAGTAATGAAATCAAATAATTCACATTTCTTTTTAATATCTTCAATATCAATAAAATTATTAACATTATATGATTTATAGTTTTAATATAAACAATGGTTTATCAATGAGAATTTTTTCTCTTTTACTAATAAATATATTATCATCTGACACGAGAATATTAATGGATACCAGAAATCCATGGGAATATAGATAAACTTCCATTTTCTACTCGCTATTGATTTTTCTCATTTTAACTCAAATGAAGTCCATTATCTCTTAATTCATTTTTCATAATAACATAGAAATTGACCTTCTAAATCAGCTGACTGTTAATATTCGTAAATCTCTGAATAGGTGCATTCTGTTGCAAATTTTTATAGATATCGTCATTGTCTACAAATGATGAATATGCGTTGGATTTAAATATAGCACAGACTTAATTTAACTCGAATAGATATTCTTTGACTGGCGTTATTAAGAATTCAGATACTTATACTTAAACTTAGATATCATCTAATAGTCATCTGAAGAGCCATTTGCTATTTAAAGCTTAATATCAGCAAAACTATAGATATTTACATCATAACCGTTATTTTAAAAATTTTATTGTTCTAGACATCGAAAAAAAAAAAATATTTTGAAGCTAAGTAAGCAAAATTTAAATAATGGTGTTTTCTTTTAAAAAAATACATAAATGCCAAAATGTACTTTTTTTTTGCCGGAAATAATTAATAGATTTTTATAATGCGTTTCTTAGCAGTTCTCTGAGATTAACCATAAATTTTTTTTTTTTCTTTACAAAAAAATAGTTGTGTTAAAAAAAAAAAAAAAAAAAAAAAAGCGTACAATTTGGCACCCATGAAAATTTTATTAAGGTACATATTATTTGCACTAAATTAAGTAAATATACTGTTAATTTCAAAAAAGCTACACGTTAAATCTGCACCACTTTTGAAATAAGTGACAATAACAATTTTTGAAAAAAGGGACTAGGGTTCAGGAACATTATTGTCAAATTTGAATAAATTGGGGGTGTGAGTTACGCTGCTTGGACTTTGACGCAAACTAATAATAATTATAATACGATAAATAAGAGAAGTCATATTTCATGGTCGAAAGGGATTCCGGATGCATTATCAGCAGTTATTTTGAAGGTGTCGAAGCCAACAAAATTGATATAATTTTTCGGCTCAATTAGGTAGATATTGCATAGATAGCACTTTACCTTGGATTACAAAAACTTTCGTAGCGGGGATGAAGGAAGAAACAAATTGCGAGATACTACACTTTTAGAAGATTATTGTGAACAGGGCAGCACATGTTCAACCATTACAATAAGGCTTATTTTTTTTTTAATTGCATTTAAAATCAGTTTCTGTGATGTTCGTTGTAGCATACCTAACTCTAAATTCTCCTGAGTTTTTCTAACTTTTTTTTTCTCAAACCCTGTCGCAAAAAATGCCTTTTTCGAAAGCTTTTCATGTCTAGATATTCTCACTATTCCTTTTAAAAAAGAACTAACTCTTTGATAAAACGTACTGTTCAATAAGTCTTTATCCGTGTCTTCTGAACGACAGGTGGTAACGATTTTACGGCACTCACTGCTGTTTTTTAAATGCTAAAAATTGTATAGTTCATTTTTTGCAATGCACTGTAAGGTCCATCTAAATTTCAAAACTTAAATCATTATTTTTATTGCAGATTTCTTTTCCCATAGATCATGCGTCATACATATCAAGTTTCAACAACGTACGTCTACTAGAACGAGAACTACATAAGTCTAAACAAGGTAATTTTAATAATAACCATCCGATATTGGAAGAAAGTATAGGACTTAGTTTTGACGTATAGTTCTCGGTTGATTTATAGTTCTGAGATTCCTTAAACAAGATCTGGCCATTAAAAAAAATATTTGTTCCTGTGAAAGATTATATATCAACAAACAATTTCCTTTAAATTTTTTGTAAAAAATAAGTAAAAAAATAAAAATAAATAAATAAATAAATGAAATATATAGTATTAATGTAAACGCAGTAATTGAATAATTAAAACAAAAATCGAGATTTTATGATACATAATATAATTTTAAGACTTGAAATGTGTTAATTTTTTCAGTTACTGTAAAAAGATTTCAGACATTCTTGAAGATACTTTTAAAATTCAAAGATACATAATCCTTTAAATTTCGGTCTTTAAATAGTATTAATTTATAATTGTTAAAAGTAATTCACAAATTATGAATTGTTAAACATATAAAATTATATTTAAAAAAGAATGAATATATCTATTACACTTTTAAATTTATTGTTGTGATTAATATTTTTATTTACACTGTATTTTGACAAGGTCTTTCAATTTGTTTCATCAATGAATTATCTTTTAACACGTTCATGCAGGTGTGTATTACTGGTGGCTCTAGCTTTCTAGCGTTTTTTAATGAACTAGACTGTAACTTCGGTTTCTTTTTTTCCTCACATTCTTCTTTTTCTTTATTTAAACTTCTGAAATGTTTAGATTGGAGATTTTTTGTTGTTGTTAGTTAGAAAGTTTTGCAAAGTAGAAAAGAATGTTGAACTTAAATGTGTTCTGTTTCTTAGCGCTTACGTTTATCAGTAAATATACAATGCTATATATAATATGTTTGAAGTCCATGCTTTAAGTAAATATTTTAAACAAAGCGTGAGTAAGGAAATAAGTACGAAACATGACCTTTGCATGTATGACTGAATCTCATATACATATATGAATTTTGAAAGCGTACAATGATACATTAGATTCATTTCATTATAAAAGAAGAAAATAAACTAGAAAAATTGTTAGAGATTCACTTTATTTAAAATAATCGTATGCAAATATTTTTCAAGAAGTCAGAAAATGTCAGATATTCTATAAAAAAATAATATTTAAATTTAAATTTTGTAATATCTGTACTGATAAGTATAAAGGATTTAAGTCCATATTCTTGATTTTTCAGGAGACGAAAAATAAAGTTTAACTAGCTAAAAACAAATCAGAAGAATCGATTAGGGAAAAAAGTATTTCGTTGATTTATACCCTTTATACCATTCAGTGGTTGTCAACCTTCATTTAATAACGGTAAAATTGAATTAAATATTTTATACCATACATGAATGGTACATTTCTGAATTGGTCCTTTTTTTACCAATAGATTTTCTCAAAGACTAAATGACATAGAATTAAATCCTTTATAACAATCGATAGAGAATTTTTTTCTGAGTCTGACTATGTACTTAACTCAAAATCGACATTTTTGGACTTAAATCGTTTATACTTATCAGTACAGATATAACGAAATTAATCCAGATTAAACAAAAACTTTAGTCAGTTATTAATTTTTTTTAAATCTAATAAAAACATTTATGCAGAAATGATAAAATTGAAATATGACCGTTAACTTTATTTTATTAATATTTTTAATTCTGCCTATTACCTTGAATCTGTGATGTAACGTTTTAAAACTAGCATTAAAAAAAAATGAGAAAATGTTTAAATAGAGCAAAGAAAATGCGTCTAAATACACTAAGAAGTATGTATCAAACAGACAATTTATCCAATGAACGTTTCCAATAAAGCTCTTTTCAACATATCACTTGTTTTGCCATTATGTTTCCAATATTTTGCAGTTATGTCATTTCAAAGTTAGGGTGTCGTTTCTGAAATACCCTGTATAATATAATTTAAAAAAAAAAGTTGTCTCGTTTGGAATATGTAATCAACAGGATATTAAAACCAATGCTTGAAATATTTTTTTCCTAAATTATTTGGTCGTTTACTCATTAATTATTATTTTCTAGATTTATATAGTGTAGGCTGGTCAAAGAGTGCGCACTAAAGGTTCAAACTGTTCAAAAATAAAATTATATAATTCTAGATAATCAGCTTAACATTTATTTTGTTTTTAATTAACACATCTTTCATAAAGTAACACAAAACATAATAAAACTATACCACATCTTTAGAAAAATTAAAAAGTAACAAAAGTAAGAATTGCGTACTATTATTACAAGTGCTGTTGGGTAAGAGTGCACAGGAAAAATGATCTGAAAATGTAGCCTATGTAGCGTTTTCCTAACAATCAATGTTTTGTACTGAATCTTGAACTAGGAAATTTTGTTCATCTCGAATTTCCGGGAAAGGTCTTTCTGACACTGCGCTGTGTAAGAAATCGTCTTCTGCAAAGATGTCCGGATTTAATGGTTGTATTCATGGTACCTTGAAACTTTGTATGACATTTGCGGAAGTAGCTGCTTTGAGATAAGCCGGAGGCAAAAGTTCAGCAATTTGGTAATATTTTATAACTCGATGAGGATGATTACGTGTCTATTTTCCACGATCCAATACGTAAAAAATCTTAAGGTTTTTATATGTGCAGTGATCAAGTGGCTGAGTTTTGTGGCTGCTGTGAGGTGATATTGTAAGAGCATGAATGCGTTTTGCCCGGAAGAAATTAGCTGCCTGTAAGGTGAAGTGTGACATGTGGTTACCTAAACGCTTAATTTCAAAGAATGAATTAATCACTCCATATAGGAACGTAATATTTTACAATGACATTCATTCTTTCTGAGTATCTGCTTTATCAGAAACTAACAATTTGCGAAAAAAAAACTTGTTCCAAGTATTCTCTCTTTCGGAGTGAAAGAACAAAGCACTACATTTCGAACTGAAAACGAAAATAATCTTTAAAGGGGTGATTCAAGGGACTTCATAAATAATCTTTAAAGGGGTGATTCATTGGACCGATTAAGTCATGTGGTATTTTGTTGTTTAGCGGGATCCACAGATTTAAAATGGCTGCCTTCTGCTTGTGATCCCTTGCTGACTTAGAAGATAACTAAATGCTTTGAAAATAACTGAAAAAGGTGATGCTTAAATAATTAATTGTAAGTACTGTTTTATTTTTCGATCTCAATATGTTTTCTGAAATTACCTACCTAATAACTCGCTTATCTATGTTATTGTAAATGTTTTTCATGTACTGTACTAAAAACGATCGGTACTTACGTATTAACTGCATGTCATTTTACGAAGCGACGTATAATCTGCACAAGTTTATCATACTTTATCGTTTAACAGTGTTTTTGTAACTTTTTATCATATAAGTTTGTAATAATAACAGGTTTATCATAGTGGCGAATAATTGCTGGCATGCAGTTAATACAAAAATGCCATGTTTTATCTAAAAAAAAGAAAAAGAGTTTTTAATTATAATATTACTAAATGTATATACATACAACTGAATTTTTTTAATGCATGCAAACTTTCTAAATTTTATTATGATAAATTTCTAAATTTTGCATCTGTACCTTACCTTAACAGTAATTTTTAGATTTCTGGTAAAATATAATAAAAAAAATAAAGTGAAGTATAAATATTTGTAAATCTTTAGAAAGGACGAATTAACTTCAATAATCTTTAAATACCTGTAACAATCCTTCAACTTTAGCAGCTTTAATTATATATTTCGATCTGCATTCGCAGTCATCCTCAGATGTTGGTCTTGCTGCATTACTGAAACTTCAGTAATGCAGCAAGACCAACATCTGAGGATGACTGCGAATGCAGATCGAAATATATAATTAAAGCTGCTAAAGTTGAAGGATTGTTAAAGGTATTTAAAGATTATTGATTTGAATAAAGTGAAGTTTATGATAAATCTATACAAATGTTAATTCTTTTAAAGCATACATGTAGTATGCACAGACATCCTTTAAAAATCAGGATTGTATTTTCAGCATGACAGGAAATAATAATTACCAAAAAAAAAAAAAAAAAAAAAAAAAAAAAAACTTACTGTTGTTGTTTAAATAAGAACAATCCACAATTTGCTAATTAATATAAAATTTCAAATTAATAGTAATTTAAGTCTGTGTATTGAAATTTCATTATTATGCTATGGCAGATTAAGAAAGCTGTTTTGTATTTAATTAATGAAAATTAATTAAAAACTTTATTGTTTTAAAATTTCAGAGATGTAGAATATTCTGATTTTTACATATATATACACTATATATTAAATTTCACTTCCATATTACATTTTATTTGAGCATATATAGAAAAGACATTCATTCAATATTTTAAGACTATGTTTGGTATTACAATAAATTTAAAAATAATACTGTAAAAAAAAAAATATATATATATATATATATATATATATATACAACAAATCTCATGTTTTTTGGAAAAAAAAAAGCTATTAAATTTCAATTTTTTTTTAAAAAAGAGGGGGGGGGGTCTCCCCCCCTCCTCTCCCCTTCCTCCTTTTTTTTAGCTTTAAAACGGTAAAAAATATATTCAGATTTCATTAAAATACATTGTTACTGTTCATTTCGTTGTAGATACGTTAAAAAAAAAAAAAAAAAAAAAAAAAGACACCTCTGCATTATATATATATATATAAAAAAATAATAATAATAATAAAAAAATGTCTGCATAATAAATAAAACTATCTTTTTTTTTTTTCTTTCAGCTGTGGCCCCATCAATGACCGAGGAGTTCTGCTTATGAAGCTAGTAATTTGACATTGCAAACAAGTTATATATATATATATATATATATATATATATATATATATATAGTCAATAAAAAAATAAAATAAAAAATAAAATAAAAACTCTAGTGTTAAAATAAATAAATAAAATATAATGATCTAGCAATTTTGAAAGTTTGTTTTAAAGGTTATAAGCATATTTTATAATTATTAAAAGAAATATTGTGGTTAATTTATAAATGTTAACACAGATTTCACCTTTTTGGGGGGAGGGGATAAAGGTAGGAGTAATTATTTATTTATAAGATATATTAAAATCAGCATTAGATTTTAAGGGAAAATATCTGTCAATAGTACATCATTTTTTCTTTTTAGTAAATATAAATATATATCGATTTGTAAGTGCTATTAAAAAGTAAATATTTTTCTTTAATGTAGATGTATAAGCAATGTGCTGACTTACAATAACGGCTATAGCTGCCAGCTTAGCATTATGGCTACCAAAAAAAAATTTATGAAATTTTTTTTATTTTACCTTTATCAATGAAAATTGTACAGTTCACTGATTAAATACAATAAATATTCCTATTGATTTTTTCCAACAGCTAAAAGAGTCTATGTTGCTAACTATGAATGATAATTGAAATAAATATATTAAATTTGTGTAGGAAGATAGGAATATATATATATATGTTTAAAAATATTTTTTTTTTGTGTGAGTGTGTGTGTGGTGTCATTTATCTCAAGTGTAGTCTGCGGATTCCATTCAATCTAGTTATTCCTTATTTCTTAACAGCCAATATGAAAGTAATATATGAATCCATTATCTTTTAATTTTGCATATTCCTTCTTCATTGTTAGGAAAAAGAAAAAGCCAGTTATTTGAAATATTCTCTAAATTCAAAGTCAAAACCAGTAAATTGAAATTCTGGGTTGTATCTTTCAGGAATTGGAGGTTAATACCATTATATTTTATCACATTTACTGAGAGAAAAAAAAAAGTTTTCTGAAATTTGAAATTACAATCTCTATGTTTGAACATTAATTGGAATTTGTATCAAATATTCAGTTAACTTTTTTAAAGTATTTTTTTCCCGCTAATTTTCACCAAGAAATTAAAAGAAGGCTATCTATGCTCAAGTTTATTCAATTAGACACTCAATTGTTCTTTTGTCAATGAAAGATTCTGCGATAAACTGCTGAAAGCTGGTCCTGAACAAGCTAGATTCGTCCTCTGTGTTGTTTATAATTCTTTTGTGGATTGAAATATAGTTTTATTCGTTTGTTTCAAGATTATTCAAGGATTCGAACTTGCCTGTTTATTTATGAACCGTTTGCTACACACGGCAAAAAGTAATTTTGTCATAAAAATGTGTATATCTTAATAAGTAAGTAAAAAAATTTATTAGACACCATAAAAAGCTAAAACTTGCAACAATTGTTTCTGGTCGAAAGAAGACGGGACCTTAGGTTGGGTGAACAAAGTAGGCACGAGCGTTGCAATCAAAACAGCAATGCATAGCTTTGATTGCAATGCTCGCGCCTACTTTATTCACCTGACGAAGGGTCCTGTCGTTTTCCGACCCGAAAAAAATGTTGCATTTCTAGCATTTTATGATGTTCATTCAAAGTTTTGTACTTATTACTTTTTAACGCCAGTTCTGTGGTGCTATTTTATAAAAAAGCCATGAGTCCAATTATATATATATACATATATATATATACATACATACCGGTGTCTACCGGTGTCTAATATTTACTACAAATAATTAAGATGAACACTAAAAGGTGTATTTATGGCCAAATACACTTATTATTATTATTTTTCCCCTCATATCCATATCAGTTTTTTTTCTCTCTCTCTGCGGTTATAAAATTGATGAAATCTCAAATTTCCTGCTAAATAAATCCTTTAATACATGCAATACAAAAATAAAATTATGGAATAAAGCACTGAAATTTCTCTAAACATTTGTTTAAATTATTTTTTTTTTTTAAATAAAACTTAAGGAGAGAAAAGAAAAAAAAAACTTCATTTTCTATTAAACATGTAAAAGTTAGTAAAAACTTATTTCTTTAAATAAGAATGAAATCTTACTTTATCAATCAAATTTACTCAAAAAAAGGAGTGAAAAAGGACTTATCAAAGAAGAGTGTAGTTACTCATTTAACATAATGATTCAGTTCAAATAAAGAGTGCTTATTGTTTATCAAAAAGGAGTGAAAATGAATTATCAAAAAGGAGTGAAAATAATTACTCCGCAAGATAGATGAAATTCACTCCTATAGGAAAAGTGCATTTTCATTACTGGAAAGGAGTGAAAATTAACTCAGTCTGAGCTAAAATCACTGGATTTTTTAAAGAGAGTCATATGAATAGTACTTGGATTGACTATACTAGGCCTTGCGTGATCTTTAAAATGAGATAACCAGTCCACAAACAAAGCGCTATTGATGCAGCTCGTAAATAGACACCATTTCTATAGGAGCAGGTGAAGTCCCGTCCAAAAGTTCGACCTTCATACGCTTGCGAGGTGGTGGAATAAAATTCCCAGAAGCTTTGGCCGCATTTACGAGTGTTGTGTTGATACCACGTTTAGCACCGGAATTCTTATTGAGGCAGTGCTTTTCCCTTGCTTGTTGTTTGGCTCCGTTGAGAACTCAGTCTCGTCTATATTGAAAATTGCATGAGGAGTGAACTTGTATGTATCCAACAATCTCGCCAGTTTTTCAAATTGCGATCGCATTGAGGCCTATCGCTCAAGCAACACTGCTTGAGGATGGCGTACTCAACAACAACTTTCGATGCCTTTTTACAAATTGCCGAAGCCATTCCATACCACCGTTTTCTTCTATTTATTAAAGCGATGTTTTAATCCATTAACCTCTGCAAAACTAAAAGCAACTTCTCATACTTTTTTACTGGTTACTCCGTACATCATGCCATCCATTTTGTTATATGCTCTCACACTTCTATTTCGATTTCTGAAGAAAAAAAAACGTTTGAGAGTACCTGCCCAAACTTCTGGCTGAAGTTGATATCTTTCGCAAAGTTGCTTCATGCATTCCTAATGATTTAGATACCGCTCTCTTAATTGTGCCTGCCTCGATGCGTGTTTTTGAATCCAGCCATTGTTCTGGCGTACAAAATCTTCTTTGAGTACTCCTTTGTGGCCTAGACATCCTGTTAAAAGAAAAAAAGGAAATATTACGATGCATGTAAAAACTATTACAAAAAATTGCCTGAAAGAGTGCACGCGTACTCTTGTAACATACACAAGTGCGTACTCTTTCACACACTGACGATTATCTAACCAAACGAAGTGCAACGCAATTTATTGACATAGATCAAAATCACTCTCGCTGTGAGGCTTAGGTTAGTTTCTTGCAGATCGAACTGCTTAATTGTTTCTCTTTAAATATTTGTAGTTTTATCACATTAATACTATGAAAATTCTATAAATATTTATTACAATAGGAACAAATATTTAAACTTACGTAATTTCTTTGTTTTTGCAGGTATATATATATATATATATATATATTCGCACAGCACCTCCTACTAGCTTACACTTGAAAATAACACTGGAGTTAGACGCATATTACAAACAACATAATGACTGTTGGGTTGCGTACTCTTATCGGATGCGTACCCTTAGACCAACCTACCATCTGCTGTCTTGTTGCAAAATCGGCCATCTCCAAAAAATAAAATTTCGAGTAAAATATGATTTTTTGCCACACTTAGCCAACATGAGATAGGAACCGAAAGTCTTTAGATTTATAATCGTTAGTTCAGTGTATTTGAAAACCCGAAATAAGGTGTCAGGGCACGATATGGCAGGGAAATATACAAATTTTTATTTTGTATTTGGTCACTTTTGCGACCTGTTTTGGAGTTGAACGGATTTGGAACAAATCGGAATGTAATTTTAGCTGATTTTAATGCGAATATTAAAATTTTAATTTTGCAAATAAGCAATATGTTTTGTTTAATTAAACTTTATTTATAAATAACTAATTTCTGTTATATGATTAAAAATAATGATAAAAATAAAATAATAACTGATATCCATAACGAAAAATAACTCTTTAATATTACGAAAATGTATAACAAACAGTCCCGAATTCATTAACATGAGCTATTCTTCAGTAATGTGGAATAGCATTCGAATTGTAAAGAAACTTACATAAACGCATCGCTATAAGTTGCGGAATCAGCATATGTATGTTATTAAGTTGATAAAATTTTATTAATTAATCATAATAATAAGATAAATAATAAGCTATTATGCTGTTAAATAATATTATGTTATTAAAACATGATTGAACGTTACCTTTGAACTTTTGCTTAGTTCCTTTTTCACGTCGTAGTGTCGCTGTTCTCTTGATTGACTGATTAGAAAATACTTCTTCAACAAATTTCTCCAAAGTCGAAGGAAACACGAAATTTCATTATTTGAAACTTTGTGTGCAACAAGAACAGCCACAGGCTCGAAAAAACAAGATAGCACTAATCTAATTAACAAGTGTGCTTCTTTAGTCGGGTGGAGCAGAATCGCGATCTTACAGTTTTCAAAATTACCGGTTTTCAAAATCACCAGCTTTAAAATTTCCCGGTTTTGCAATGCATCGTGATTTTCAAATTCAAATAACACAGGGGTGGATCGGCTTTGGCATGCTTTCTTGTTTCCAGATTGTGAAAACATCTACTTAGAACTGAAAAATGAAAGGGGTAAAAAAGAGGGAACGCATTTTACAAATGTAAAGAGTTGGCTAGTTTTGCAGCTGAACAGCACATACATTCACTATCCCCAATAAATATTTAGACACTCGCATTCAGACGCTTTGTCAAATATCTAGAAAAAATCCTCAGAAATTACCTTGAAACATTGAAATATAAAAATTATGTCATACCACATATATTTCAGCAAAAGTTTTTTTTCTGAAGGGGAAAAATTCCAGTAAGTAATTAAAGAAAAAATCTAAATATTTTGTATCACCCTGTAAAAAACAATTCTTTAAATGCATTTTGTCTGTAATATGTGATTATGAGGATTCTCCAAGTCATCTGTATAAATTTTTATAAGACTAGCATGTATAATCATGATGATATAACCGTTTCATTAAAAAATTGCTAAACCCTTTTATAATTATGCCCCTTTTTTAATTATATCACGTAGGGTATTATACCCAGTGCAAAGGCTTTTTTGGGAATTTGGCATACTACATTAGACACTAGGGTGTATCAATAAAACTTCTTTTTTTTTTTTTTTTTAATCAAATTTGGAAAAGTTGCCTTATGATATTTTTAGTACGTCTGCAAAATTTTGTTGATTTGAATTAATATCTCCAGTTGCATCTGGGGTCGTTTATATAAAAAATCGTTAATTTTATCGTTTCTTCAATATATATTTTTTTTAAATAAGAATGTTACATACTAAATGTATGTTTGTTTACTTAAAATTTCGCAAATAGCAAACTTTTTAAAAGTTTATTAGCACCGATCTGTAAAATATACAGAAAGTGTACATGAGTAGTATATTTAAAGGTATGTTTCTTATAAATAATAATTATTTCTGAAAAATGACCAACAGTTTACGATTTTTCTTGTTCCTCTTTTTCCATCTATTAAAAGAAATTTGTCATAAATTAACATTCTTAGCATTTCATTGAATGTCAATTAATATTTAGCCAAAACTCTTTGAAAATACATTTAAAAAAAATCTAATTACTTAATATATATATATATATATATATATATATATATATATATATATATATATATTTAACATAGAATATACATTTTTATTTTTTCAGTTAATAATTATTTCGTAACATTAATACTGTTACAAATACATGTTGTGCATTATTGTACTGAAAACTTGTAAAGAAAATATATTTGTTAATTTTCGAGCACTAATTAATTACTTGAAATTTCCATTTTCCTATGCAAAATGCATTTCAAAATAACCAATAAGTTTTTTTTCTGAATTGAAAATAATATAATTATTATGCTATGACACAAAATAATGCACATATTATCTGCAAAACAGAATGTTCAGTTAAAAATGTTAAATATTTTGAACGGCTAATTTATATTTAAAAAACTCAAATTTCTCAATAAAATTCTTAAAATTAACTCGTAAATTATTTCGTGTAATGAGAAATATTTTTATTTTACCTAATTTTTCAATGATATTTTACCAATTAAAATAAATAAAATGTGACATTTGTATTTTCCCTCATTATTTACGCAATGTCATTTTAATAAATAAAATAATAAGAAATAGGTAAAAACAAATATTTCCATTTAACCCTTAAATGCCGAGTGTTGTCTTTTTTGGCAACATATATCCAATTTTGTCTTCTAATGTGTTTTTAGAATAATATTGAAATTCTACTGCCTGATGTTTGTCGATTGGCAACAAATTGCTTTTTAGCTGTAAGCCACAGTTAAAATAAAGTATGGTTTTTTAAAGTATTTCTTCCGTGATTTATTTTACAGATTAAAGAAGTAAAACATTTTTAAATTGATTTAGATATAATCAGGTATTTAAAGGTTAAATAAGATTTTAATTATTTTTTATTATTGGAAAACTGTTTAATTAACCGTGGTTGCTTTTCTTTATTTTTAAGATATAATTTAACACTAGTATTTAAAGTATAAAAAAATATAGATAATATCCATAGATTTATATATATGTATATATATACATTTCGTGTGTTACATACAGAGTTTATCTTCGGCAATTAATTTATCCCTGTTGCTCATGTATTACTTAATGACTCCAAAACTTAAATAATTAAAAAAAAAAAAAATTAAGATGTATACAAAATTTTATTATTAAATTTAGACCTAAACCTATTTATAAAATTTATCATTTTGTTATTTATTTATGAAATTTATAGCTTTAACTTCTCTATAACCAAATTGATTAAAGAATTAAAATAATTTTAAAAATGTTATACGAAAGTATAATATATGTACGAAAGTATAATATATATATATATATATATATATATGTTTCATTTCCGTTTTTCAAGTCAGCATAAATCATTTCAATATTTCACAAAAACGTGCTTTCTCACTGTAAAAAATAGGTTCTTAAAAATAAGTATATACTGTCTCAAAATAGCCCCGGAACAATATATACTTAATTAGAAAATCCGTGTACTTATTTTTGAGTACATTGACATGTCAAACATGGGGATATTGGAATTCTTATTGATCAATCCCATTTTTGAGCATATCAATATACTCAAAAATGAGTACATGGGTTTTCAAATTTAAGTATATATTGTTTCGGGGCTATTTTGAGACAATATATACATTATTTTAAGAACATGTTTTTTACAGTGCACTACGTCTCCTCTTGAATAATACAGGGAAGACGGTGGACTAATGGGATAAATAAATTATGTCATAAAATAAATAAGTTAAATGATTTGTCAATAGATAGCAATATCAGGAATACAAAAGCTCATGCATTGAGACATTTTTCTTAATTAACTGGTTGGAAGCAAAGGGCAAGATGTTTGTTTAGATGAAAATGAGTTTTATTTTTCCTGATATTTATTAAATACTTGTTTAAATTAATACCCAAGTTCAATTTTGACAGTATAACAAAACTTTTTTTCAATATCATTATTTTAAGATAGAACCAAATAGTAAACTTACATTAACCCTAAATGCAGTTCAAAATAGTATGGGGACAATTGCGAGAGGTAAATGAGATAGTCTCATTAGACCCCCAAAGTAATGTTCAACATTAAAGTTTGTAGACTATTAGAAGAAATATAAATTCTAAATTATGCCTTTTACCTATAAAATATAATTATTTTTTCATTTGTATTACAAAATCAATACTATTTTTATTCTCACTAAAAGCGTATCAAAGGGATACAATGTTGCTTTAAATGGCTGACTTTTAACAAATCTAGAAATAATCGCTATTTATTATCTGATTTCCCACTTTATTAATAAACTATCAGCGGAGGATTTTAAAGCTGAGAATGTAATATCTGGGTTTTCTGGTATTAGAATTATATACAATATATCACAATAAACTGGTGGTGATGATTTTTTCCATCATTTGTAACAGACTGCAAAAAACCTAACGTTGATACAAATGTCCATTCTTCGTCATCACTAACACTTTCAATAGCAATTTTTTCTAACTATTAAACAAAAATAGTTTTCTTGCATATTATTATTAGATAAAATATATTACAACTGAAATAGCTGGACTATGTTCGTTAACACTTTTGGACAATATTTTTGCAACATTGAGAGAATCATGTTCTGTTATTATTATTATTATTATTATTATTAATTATTCAACATTAAAAATAGAATAACTTGTTATCTTATTTTAATATTTATTATTATTATTATTATTATTATTATTATTATTATTATTATTATTATTATTATTATTATTATATAATGACAGAAATAAATATGCAGTAAAATCAATAAAGAATTGTTTAATTAATATTAGATAATTACTCTCTTTAGAACCCACTGCCTGGATCTAACGGTAAAAAACTTAATATTACAAACTCTGGTTTTTCTATTTATTAATAAAGCTTTCACTTTGTATCCTTTGATAGAACATGTTACATGCTTAAAACATTTTTAGAAACTGAGTAAATAATACACGCATATATATGTATTGTTTACTCAGTTTTTAAAATTAAACACTATTGCTAACCATTTATTTTTCAGAACGACATAAATTTAATATCAAGTAATTTAAAGAAGGCTTCACAGAGATATAGTAAACAATATATTAAAAAAATAAAAGTAGTCGAATAAAATTATACGCATTATTGTTGCCTGATACCCGTAAATAAATGCTAGAAAATTTCAATTATTATGCATTTTAAACACCTAAATACTTTCACAAAAAGTATTTACAGAAACTATTAAATTAAATTCTATAAACCATTTTATAAAAGAATAAAAGGAATTACTTCCTCTGTACAATATCTTCTAAGTCTTAATGTAAATAAAAATAATTTTTGCTTTGCACTGTAATTGTTATGTAAAATAATTTTAATATATTTATTATCTAAACTTATAAAACATATATTAAACAGTGTTAAAGCCTTAATATTAAATCCTTGTATTATGAAAAATATGTTATTAAAGAAGAAATTTCGAAAATTTGAGAAACATAGACTAATAAAATTTTTATTCATATGCATTTTGTAAAAGAAATAATAATAATAGAAAATTTGTTGAAAAACTATAAAATTAAAAATTAAATCAAAATTCAACCTTTTTCGTATATATTTTCTTGTGTATTTCAATAATAATAAAAAAGCAGAGATGGTAAATGATGGAACTTTTATGATAAATTATTGAGAATTAGCGAATATGTTTTGGAGACATACATACATTGTTTAATTGTTTGAGATATAAAAAAATAAATAATTACTTGTTTAAATTAAATAAATTATATACATCTAATAATATGGATTAAACTTTTCACTTTAAACTGTAATACTCTTAAATATGTCTAACCTTTTCATATTTTATCGCAACTTGATATTTTTCATTTACAAAATGTCTACTCATAGCATAGCTGCCAATATTTCTAAATTTTAAATCAGATGTATTACTAGTGTTTTTTAAAAGGAATCTGTCACATATATTTTACATATATTTTCGACGAATAAATAAAATTAAATAAACGGGAAACATCTTTCCAACATAAATTCTTCATTGAAAAAACGTAGATCTGACACCTATGTCATTGCGATAAGTAGAATATTTTAAACGTTAAAATGAATTCTGAATTTTCTTTATTCAATATTCTAGAGAAACAAAATTTAAGAACTGAAAGATTCCGACAGATGGAAAAAACACATATCCGCTTATTTTAGGTGAGTGTTAAAGCATTTTCATATACTAGATTTCAGTTATACTTTTGACTTGCCTTACTTTTTTTTT
Source organism: Salticus scenicus (assembly GCA_963930645.1). Lineage (NCBI taxonomy): Eukaryota > Metazoa > Arthropoda > Arachnida > Araneae > Salticidae > Salticus > Salticus scenicus. The sequence goes on from OZ005650.1 coordinate 153,287,546, forward strand.
CCTCTCTCTCTCTCTCTATATATATATATATATATATAACATCATGTTTTGTTAAGCAACTTTTTAAAAGGTAGATATAGTTTTATTTTATTTTATTTTATTTATTTATTTTTTTAATACCTTTTTGTATAATTCACAATCATGTGTTGGTAAAATTTGGGTCCTCAAAAACTCCCCAGTTGTATTTCGTATTTCTTGCAGTTCATACATACACTAAAAAAATATTTCATTCAACGTATAATAATGGATATTTGTCCTTTCTAAGATTAATTAGGAAGAAAAAACTCCATAATTTAACATATTTGATTTTGATTTGATTCTTAATAAACGCCTTTGCTCCGTTTGAAACACATAATAAATTTAAAAGCTCCTACCATTTAATTACATGAATTTCACTTTCGTTGTACTATTTGATATTTGACAATTAACTAAAAGTAATACTGACGGTAATAATATACTTAGATGTTTTTTTTTTTACTTTAAGTAATGCAGAGTGCTGATCATCCGACTGGAAGATACCTGTTTTGATATTCGATTCGACGAAATACCTTCATGCAATTTAATGGTGGCTGGTGCACGTAAAATCCTTCAAAACTGAAATGTCTTCCTGGTCCACAAAAAGATCAAACCTCTGATAATTACAGAAGCCGTGATTCATCCCGTCGCCGAAAGATCAAAATTGCCATAGCATGTCTACGGAGGACACGTGAGGGCGAGAAGTCGCCAATTATTCATTGAATAACTCTAATATAACGTAAACCGCACTATATCTCAACTTCAATATATGAAATAGAGTGTTTTAATATGTAGCAATTTTGTAAAAAAATTAACAAATTTAATTTATCAGAAATAAATCAATTTCCTACCAATAAAAATATTACACATATGAGTTTTTTTTTTTTTTTTTTTAATTAAATAGTTGAAGTATATATATTTTAATGTAAAAGGTATAGCCTTTTAATTAATGAATATTCCATGAAGAATTTGTGAGTGATCACATAGTGTTTTTGTGCTACTGACAGAAGTTGCAATGGTGTATGAAGGTTTACTTTATCTGAATATTTTATTTATAGAAACAAGGTAATTACGTCACATTAGAGTGTTATGAATAAAGTTGAGGATGGAAATGCGAACTGACAATTAACGAAGTTGCGATTTCTATGGGCGATGTTTTAGTTGGGTAATTGGATTGGAAAGTATTTTAAAAGAAGTTTTATTAGTATGCTTCAAATTGATTCACCAGTATGACCTATTTAAAAACTAAGGGACATTCAATGCAAAATATTTTCTTCGATGTAATTTTGCAGTCCTGTTCGATATGAAGGAATTTACACTACTAATAGTGTAAGATTCAATTGTCGCCAATAATCTAGGGGAACAAACACTTAGAGATTTTTTTTTCATTTCATATAATGCAGTCAAGCTCTTTATTTAGCGGTTAAAATTTTTCTCTCGTACTTAATATATTATTAAAAATTTGTAAAACCAAGGAACTATTCAAAATCTTCAACGCCAAAGAGAAAATAATTGAAAAGCAGACATAAATTTCGGTAGCATTTAGAATCCTAAAACATGTCCTGGCGTAGCTAAAGTTCTCAAATAGTATGATTTATAATAATTTATTCGTCTTCACTCAACATTTTTCTGTTAAAATAGCCTATAAGTATGTATAATTTTTAGGGCATCTTCCTGTCATTAGGGTTTATCAGACATCGATCAAACTAAAAGCAGTTTTAAATTTCTACTAAAAGAACATATTCGTTACGTCCATAAACAGGTAACCAACAAATTGGTTATTTCTAAGCTTTCATGAAAAAAATAAAAATAATAATAAAAGATAAATTTGATTCAGCTAAAATAATTTGCAGGCCTAAATCCACTCAAGAACTCAATTTCCTGAGAGCTTTTTACATTTATAAAAACCTTTAAAATTTTGTTAATTACGATTTCACTGTACACCATTTGTCTGATTGTTGGAAATTTTACATTCAGCCCACATTTTTGTAATTTTTTCTGTATTTTTCACAACTAGTGTTTTTCAATAACCTATTGGCCAATCCCCCATATTCCACACAATACTATTACTTGATCAGATTTCAATTCCTTTCCTATATATACGAGCATTTTTCTCTCATTTCATTATGCACTGAAGACGGTACGCTAAATGCTACCGAAACAGCTGTCTGATTAATTTTTTTCTCTTTGCTGTTCAAGACGATGAAGGTTTCCTTGGTTTGAATAATCTATCGCCAAGTCTCATTTAAATATACAACAAACTATTTCATTTTAAAATACTCGTCTCACTTCTGTATCTTTATTCATTTCCAACTTCGAGAATATCGACTAAAGAAGCTGCTAGAATTTACGTAACCTCTCAAATCGATCATTTAAAAAAATTATAAGAAATCATTGATTATAAAACTTTGCTTTTAATTTAAGTTGTGAAACTTTGACAAGTACATTTTAAAAGCAAATGAAAAAGAATAAAATAGTTTATGCCTCTGAAAGCTCCATTGATTACTTAAAATAAGAGTTTTAAATTTAATCAATTTTAAAATTCTTTATATTATATTAGAGAAATTTATATACTTTTCTTAATTAATTAATGCGAAAAAAAATATGATTTTAACTTTTGAACTTTAGCAGGAGACTGTGTTGGTGGTAATACGATGTCAATATATTTCATGTATATACATATATACACACACTGTATATATATATAGTCTTTTTAATGCCTTCTATCGAAACTGGCAGATAAAATTTTGTTATTTGTTCTAAATAAAATTGCGTCGAAAAAAAAATAAAAATAATAACTTATTTGATTAAACATATATACAGGGGGTTGTAATCCAACTTCCCCTTTAAACAGCATCCTACAGCAAAAATTTATTTCTAAAATGTCCACCAGAGGGCGCCTTTTCCGAAAAAACAAACATTACATTTAACACATAAAACGACCAAAATGGAGTAAAGAAACAATATTTACATTTATTGACTAGTTTCTGATCACCTTGCCATCGAACCACATTAAGTAAAGGCAAGGGAAAAATAACAGTACGCTCATTGAGAAAAACGAAACAGTTCAGATTAGGACGACATTGCACAAAAGGAGCAGTTGTTAATTATGTCCAGGTCGATGTATAGAAAGGTGTCCCATGTGACCACTCTAATTCACCTGCTAAATTTTAAGTCGATGGACAGTGTGTTCAGCAGCAGATCGTAACTGATCATTGTGATGCTTCGTACATGAAGCGTTATGGAGTCATTTAAGTCATTCAACGTCACAACACCTCCACGATGCACCACACGTTTTGAAGGTGATCCGAAACTAGTCAATAAATGTTGATAGTGTTTCTGTATTCCGTTTTGGTCGATTATTGTGGTAAATTTAATGCTTTTCCGGAAAAGGCGCCCTCTAATGGTCATTTTTGGAACTTTTTATTATCGAAATTCCGTGAACGCATCTCGTGTATATTATATCTACCAAATTTCGTTGCATTCCGTTCAGCTGTTTGTGCTGTGGGATACTGTTTACAGGGGAAGTTTAATTATAACCACCCGGTATATATATTTTTATATTTTCTTTTCAGTTATTTTTACTTTTTCTGAAAATAATATAAATTTTATCATTATCCATTTTTTCTCATTAGATAACGAAAATAAATGATGACAATGTATCTATAATTGTAAATTTAATTAAAATATTCATGTAATTAAACGCATCATGTAAATTTAGTGTCTAAAATTATCAAGAAACATGTATTTTTTTCCGAGACAAAATGCATATATAAACACATTTTTTTTTTTTTTTTTAACCTAAATAAAATTTTTAGTTATAATTAGTTATAAAGAAAAAAAATTTATTTTTATATTATTTTATTGTTTTCTTTCTTTCTTTCTTTATTTTCAGATTCATTATTTAAAAAAAAAAAAAAAAAAAAAAAAAAAATTACAATTTCTCATGAAATTCATGGATTTTTAAAGAAATTTTTTTTAGATTAAATCATATGAATCTATTTAAATTTCCAATTATTAAACAAAGCATAGTTTCTTTTTTCCTTTTGAGATAATAACACATTCCATAGATAAATTTATTACCACAAAAATGAAGTATAAAACTAAATTGTGCTTCATCAATTTAGCATGAAATATTTGTCACTTTTTTAATAAATATTTAACATTTAATATGATTAAACGTAAAAGGAAAGACAATTAATAAAGAATGCAAGAAAAAAAATTAAAAGAAAGAAAGACAGAAATATATACTGATAGTAACATAATAAATAATATAAAATTAAATAATAGATAATAACACATGCCTTAGATAAATGTTTTAGCACAAAAATAAAGTATAAAATTAAATTGTACTTCATCAATTAAGCATGAAATATTTGTCACTTTTTTAATAAATATTTAAAATTTAATATGATTAAACGTAAAAAGAAAGACAATTAATAAAGAATGCAAGAAGAAAATATTAAAATAAAGAAAGACAGAAATATATACTGATAGTAACATAATAAATAATATAAAATAAATTAATAGATAATAACACATGCCATAGATAAATTCATTACCACAAAAATGAAGTATAAAATTAAATTGTACTTCCTTAATTTAGCAAGAAATTTTTGTCACTTTTTTATTCAAGATTTAACATCATTTAATATAATTAAACGTAAAAGGAAAGACAATTAAAAAATAATGCAAGAAAAAATAATGTTATTAAAATAAAGAAAGAAAGAAAAATTCACTGATAATCTTTTCTTTTACGTTAAGTTAATCATATTTTATTACTTTTTTTTTACTTTTTTTTTTCTTGTAATATTTTATTTTACATTGTGTTATACGGCATGTAAAAGAAAACATTATCGAAAAATAAACGCTTAAATTTCTCTGTCTGGTCTTTTTAGTTAAAATCACCAAATTTCAAAGGCAAAGAAAGATTTTGGCAGAAACTTATGCGTACAGGAAAGAAGAGTGTATACACACACACACATACACACACACACACACACATATATATATATAAGTTAAATATTACACACTTTTCAATATTTACATTGAAAGCTATAATTCAACATACACCCCTTACTTTAAGTTTAGTTTTAGTTTAATTTTTTCCAGTAAAATAAGCAAAATGTTTTGCGTAAACACCATAAAATGCAAAATAATCGCAAAAATTGCTTCGAATCAAAACATTTGTTGGGGTTAAAAATATATAAAAAAAATAAATGAACATCAATAAAATAAATAATAATAAATAATACTTTTAAATAAAAATAATGAGAAAATAATGAGAATATATCTATGAGTAACTTCCCATCATCAGACTGAAAATACGTGCAATAAATGTCAATAAAGAGACATATCATTATTTTAAATACGTAAATAGCTTCATGCTAATTCAAATATGAAAAGGGGATAAGACTAGAAATGATGTTAGTTTTAGAAAAATCAATGAAAAGCCACAGTGAAATAAATACATGGTTTTGAGATCTCATCTTCATTACGAGAATTTCGTCGGTAGTCATTCTATATTTCAAACACCTGCTAGTCTGACCAATATAACCTAAATTAAATGAAGAAAATTCTATGGAATTAATACCTAATTTATTTTTAATAGGAATGGGAACTTTGAGGAAAGATAATTTTATTTTATTGACGGGTTTGAAGTGTGTTTTAATCTAAATTCTGAAAGAATTTTAAAATAAAGGGAGAAATAAATAGGTAAAATTTCATGATTGAGAGAGTGATTATCCAAAGTGGAACAGATTTTTTTCGTATTTCTTAATTTACACAAAGCTTTTCTTTCATTGTAGAGTTATTGTGCATTCCTGCTTTGTTTTACGGCTCACTCGTGCTTACTTTGTTCGCTCGACAAAGGGTTACGTTTCATTTTAACCGAAAACAACAGTTGCACATGTTTTACACTATATGTTGTTTATTTAACAATTTTTACTTATTATTTTTCAAAGGCAGTCCTCTGGTTTATTTTTATTAATTTTCTAATATGGTTTTATCAAGCAGAATGCGTAAGAGATAAAATCAAGCGCGTTCCTTTATATTACTGTGATTGTCAAAACCGAAATGCAGTTGATATCCTACACGATAATTAGTATAAAGCTTTTTAAACCGTCACATTACCTATACTAACTTGTGAATAATAAATTTCTCATTGTGTTTATACATATATATATGAATGTTTATATATATATATATATATATATATATATATATATATATATTACACATTATAGTATAATGTGTAATACTATCGGTTTCTAGGTGTATATACTAGATAAAATAATCAATTAAAAATCAAAACACAAGATTTGTTAAAAATAACTTTTTATAATTTTCTTTATATTTCAATCTGAATAATAATAAGTTTCCACGTTTAGTGTATTATTGTTTCCTTAACCCTCTCGCTGCGCATCCCGCGATTTCCACGGGCAACGTAGAAGTAGCAAAATTTGCGCAACCCGCGATTATCGCGGGGATGCGTTTTTGCCGTCTATTTAAGTGTGCAACCCGCTCTTTCCCCGTTCATGGTTTCATTTCGGCTTTTCTGTAATGTTTAATTGTTTATTTAGATTTCGACTAACAGATGGCGTTAGTTGTCCACGTTTCTGCGAAATATAAAAAGAATTGTTTTTAGCATTTTGCGCGCGCTTTTCAGAGCTCAAAGATGTCTGGCAGGAAGCGTTTCGCGAGTGATATGACCTATGTTCCTGACGATATTTCCGACACTGACAGTAGTTCTGACTCTGATTCCGAGTATATTGATGATATTTATAGCGGAACTGATGAAAATTTCTCGGATTCCTCTGTGGATAGTGATGAATCTGAATGATGTGATGAAAGTATTTTGCATATTTTCATTAGTATATACTTTTTACCTTTGTATTTTATAAAATAAATCATAATTTAACCAAAATTGAGTTTCAAAATTTTGCTTTTATATCATTATTCTTCAATTTCAATATTCTGACAACTTTTTTCTATGATCTAATTCTATATTGAAAAAAAAATTCTTTTACAAAAAATTTTTGTATATTTTAAGTCTAAAATATATGTAGATTTGAAATATGTAATAAAAAAAATACGCAATTTTTGAACCTATTTTGATAAAAAAAATACGCAGCGAGAGGGTTAATATATTATATAAAATATAATGATTAAACGTTATCACAAAGTGTGTTTATTCTGATGAAATTAAGCCTTAAACCTTAGTTTACTCTGTTATCCCTGTTATCGGATTTAGTCGGTTGATTAAAGATAATGTAAGATGAATAATGCAATATGTTACCTGATGAGAATGCTGTAAATTTATAATTAAAACATTAAGGTACTAAATTAGTACATTGCAGTATGTCTAGTCATGTTTAAATCAAAAGTCAAGAGTCAAATTTAATTTTGCAGAATAGAAAATATAAAAATTCTAATTATTTTAAACACATACTTTTGATTAATTAAATAAATATTTTTCGTATTAAAATATATAATTATCTATAAGTTAAAATGAGATAAATTTATTTTATTATTTAATAGCAGGCGTTGCCCGCTTCGCTGGTCACTATATTTAAAGGAATAATAAAAAAATAAAAAATAAAAAAATCTTCACTTTTATACCGATTTACAAATAGAAAAGTAAAATAAAATACATTAAAATTACTCAAAAACTTCGCTTAGGGTTCTCTTTGCCTTCGGCAGAGATTTCCCTACCGCAACATCTCGTGTCGTTGTCTCTGGTGCTTGCGACTGGTTGACAGTACTGAAACAAAGATTCTCGAAAAATATCGAAGTAAACTTTTATATTTAAATCACAATTATACATAAACAACACTTTACGCACTATACATAGTATTTATCGACATGTTATTTACCGCACACGCACACGCACACACACACACACATATATATATTATGTATCCTGTTGACCATAATATGATAGCAATTTTACGCCAATATACCAGGTAATACACTCCTTCTCATAATTATAAGGACACCCGTTTTTCTATATTAACTAAACACTGAACACTATTATTTAAACAAATATATTTTTTATTAATTTGAATTTCATTAATAGACGATATTTAAAAAGTTTTATCATTTTTCTATCTTAAAAAACTTTAAATCCGGTCAAAAAAAGGATTTTTCAGGTGTTTACAATTATAAAGGCCAGCTCGAATCTTAGTATATTTTTGCAATTACTCTTTTAATTAATATTTTTTGGGGTCTCTTTTTAGGGTGAAACAGTCAGACATTCTCTCTGGTATATACATACATATTTTCTTTAATATTCAGTTTCAATATCATTTCATACAGTATAGATCAGAGGTGGCCAACCCACGGCCCGCGGGGCGCATGCGGCCCGCCGTGAAGTTTTATGCGGCCCGTGGGTGGACTAACGATATTTAAAGTTTGCAATTTTGGTCAACTTATTAAAAATTAATAAATCCGTTCTGAGCTTTCCAAGTGAAAATACCCTTCAACGATTATGGTAGCTTAAAAAAAAAAAAAAAAAAAAAAAAAACACTGTCGTAATGAAATAGCATTAGATCCATTATTTATTGTTTTTATTACAGTTATTAATGTAAGGTCATAAATTTTTCTGGTATATACATACATATTTTCTTTAATATTCAGTTTCAATATCATTTCATACAATATAGACTATAGATGATATTCTGAACACATTTAAACTATTTAAAATTGCTTTCCACTTGCATGCAGTTTTCTAAAATGATAAGTTAAGGTTTCTTCAACTTTTAGGCTACGGGAAAGGCAAAAAATAAAAGGAGTTTCTTTCATCAAACAATTTCCTATTGCTCATAGAAGTAGAGCAAAAAATAAGTCTTGTAGAAAAGAATATTATTACCCCCCAAAATCTAACAAAAATCTGAGAATTCCAAGTTTAAAATATGCGGATATTCTCTTGATGTTCATAATAATAGAAAAAATTACTAAATTCATTCTTCCTTCAGTAGAAACAGCTCCCTAGAGCACCATAGATCCACCTTTAAAATGCCCGATTCATATCTGCCTTTACAAAATCTGATCTGTCTTTCGCTATCTTCAGATCGTGCCAGTAACTATTAAAACCATTTGATTAATCAAGAATAAAATGTTTTTCATCCGAAAATGCAACATTTTACTATTTAATATTGTCTTTATTCAACTTTAACACAGACGTTCTTTCCCCCATTAAAAGCTTATTGATCATTACAGGTTTTTTTTATTCATTTTAACATATTATTAACTATTTTAAACATGCATAAATGTGGACCCCAACCTTTCGTTAAAAATTATGAGTAAATTCAGGCAGCAGCCATTGTGAGTAGAACAGTAAGAGGAATTATGAGTCTTCGATCTCTGTAAAACAACTCTGATTTTGCATGATGTCTCTCTCCTATCGAACCAGCAGTTCAACGTTTAATCACATTTCCTTCAGCAATTTTAGATCTTCGAATTTCAATAAAAATTCGGCGGATTGAAATTATCCTTCCACTGAAAAAACACATTTATCGTACTTTTTACGAGGAATTATCAGTAATGTCCGTCCAAGAAAAATTGAAAGCTTATATATGAATTAATCTACACCAGTAGTTAACGAATTTGCATGTCAGCTGAAATTTTTCCGCTTGTAAGTTAAATAAAACGAAAAAATCTTGACAGTCCCTATAATTATGAACATCTAAAAACGTGGAGAAAAAAATATTTTGCATTATTTTTATTAATTTTGTTTCATATTAAAAATAAACTATAGTAGTTTTGGTTTTTAGAATACTAGATATATTAAGAGCACTTAGTATAATCTTGTTCACCATTATTTTTACAATAATTATTTCAAAATATAAAGTGTCCTTATAAATATGAGAAGGCGTGTACAATATGCTGTGACCAATACTTCAGCCAGATTTTAGACTAATGTCTTTGTGGTTATATATTTTCCATTAAACATATATATATATATATTTTTTTTTTTACTTAAATATTAGTTCGAATTAATCAAATATTTGTTCCCGACAGCGTGCAGTCACATATAGCACTTCATTTATTCGCATGTTAAATTTGCGTTGTGATTGATTTATAAAAAAATAAATGAATAAATAAATAAAATTCATGTTTCACAATTGTGTTATATCTCTTCCTTGGTGGCTTTTGAATTTTTGTCGCCATACTGGCAATATATATATATATATTTATTTATTTATTTATACTTGTATAAAAAGGGGAGAATTTTTTCAGTACCTATTCTGCTAATATTTTTATTGGTTGCACCTTCGTTAATTTATAAAAATCCTTCATATTCTGTTTGTATTTTTAGGTGTAAAACATTGCTTGTTGAAATAAATTTTCTCTTTCTAAAACAGATTCCCCCCACAACCATCCCCCATAAAATTGTCTATTCAGATAAAATTAGATCATTTACGGGACTATTTTTTCTGTTTCAATATTTTTTCTGCAATATTTCATAATTTATTTAAATTTTTGATGCGGTACTTGGTTTAAAACGGCTGCTGCTAAATTAAAGTTCTTGGAGAAAAATATTCAGTGTATTTCAGCACCAAAATTTAAAATATTGCCGATGAGGATTCATGAATAAAACTGACAAAATTGAAAAAGGTTTATTATCATAGAGCTTCAATTACGAAAGGAACGCTACGCAGTCGAATGTTACGTCATGGGTAATTTTATTTATTTATTTATTTACTTATGTAACAATAACTTGGCAGTAAAAATATAAAAAAGTTATAGTTTAAAAAATAAGAAATATTTTTAGAACAACATATATTAGTATCATGAATTATATCAGTACTTTATCAATATTTATAAAATTTTAAAGTGATAAAGACATCAGCTTTTATTTTATATATTTTTTTTATTATTCACGTTTAATTAAATGTAATAATTTTTATGTTTAAAAAAAAAAAAAAAGAAAAAGAAAAGGAAAGAAAATACAAAAAGAAAAAAAAAAACTCATATTATTTATTTATTTATTTATTTATTTATTTATTTATTTATTTTTTTGCCAACAATTAAAATATAGTTAAATTATTATAATGCTATAGTTAAAATATTATAATGTCTAATTTAAAGCTATTATGAGGTTATTATTCTCATATTTTAATTAATTAAAAGAAAACTAATCGAAAATTCGGAAATCGGCCTTCGAGGTGCACAAGGACCATTCGCGGGGAACCTTCGATTCTGAGATTGTCCTTTCACGTGATTCTCCGAGCTACCGTCTTTGCGCTACGCTGTCTACACACAGACACACACACAATTATTTTGGTAAAATGGAAAGAAACAATGCACCAGGAAGTCTCACTTCAGTGATAAGAATAATTTCCTGTCAAATGTCCTGAAACCAAACAATAATGTACTTCTACTGTCTATTCATCAACTTGAAAGTAAAATAAATACATTATCTGGACAGCAACCTAAGCCGGATATTTCCACATATACGAATTTACCAAAAGACGCATTGATACTGTAGACCAAATGTGCACTACTGATAAAGTAAATCGAAATGTCAAATACTGACCAGTAGTCATATTTTTTATAGTGCTCAATATAAGTGATATTAATTTGTTAGATAATTTCGGCAATCAACTAGAATCATGTCATGGAAGAACTTACCTAAAAACATTGGCTTACAAATTGGTGTTTGGAGAACTAGAAGTGTGAAGACAGTTGAAAATCACGTCGATCTCAAAATGTGGCTGTAAATATACGGTTTAAAAAATATTCCAAAAAATTCAACAACTTAAATTTGAAACATATATATATATGCCCAACCTTAATCTTTGAAATGAGTTTTTAAAGTTGGCAAGTTGCGAATACAGCAAATGTAACTACGCGATCTCCTTGACTCACGCAAATATGATCTGCGGAATGTGCTGCGCTATTTTTGACCTTCCTCTTCTGAACTTAATTTGAATGATTACGACGTTTGACTAACAACAGTTCGTTATTTAGGTAGAAAATTTAAATATTATTTGTCACTGAAGAGCCTAAATTTCGTTCCTGTCGAACCAATCATTTATATATTTATTCATTATTTGAAAAAAAAAAAAAAAATAAATAAATAAATAAAATAAAAAAATAAAAAAACTTATTGTTAAACACTTTATCATTAATTTTTAAGAAAATATATATATATATATATATATATTTAAACAATGAAACAAATTCTCTTATTTTAAATTAGAAAAATTCAAAAGGAAAAACGATTTTGAGGTCCTTTATTTATTTAAATTAAAAATAAAATTCAACTAAAATATTTCATGATAAACTCAAGAAATACTAAATATGTGATGCGTTATAAAATTTGGAATAAACAGTATATCTTAAAATGAAACAATTAAATCTCTACGAAAAATTCTGTAGAATTATCAGTCTTTTTCTTATAATGTAAGTACAATTTCTTTATTTAAGGAATGTATACAAATGAATTTTTAATGACTATTTAATAATAAACAAATAATATATATATATATATATATATATATATATATATATATATATTTTGTAATTTTAATACAAGTTTGGTACCGTTATTTTAAAGCTGTCTCTCTCTATATATGTATCGCTTTTTACAACTGTTCTCAGCAGACGCTATTGTTCATAATTTCATAACTACTGAAGGCGAAATGGAATAGAAAGAGGTTTGCAAAAAAATCATTCTCGTGAAGTTATTTTTTTATTTTAATTTTTATTTTTTGAAAAGAAAAATTAATAATTAAGCTATTTGCCGATAGAGGGCGTGTGTTTGACCAGATCACGCATTTTCTGCAAAAACTGTACTTATTCTCATGCTAATGTTTACAGGCATATAAATACTATTCCATGTGCCCGTCATAACCATAAATTATAGTTTGCATAACTGCAGCTTCAGTCGGCAATTCTTACCTGAGGGAAAACAACTTCACCAATAACGCTTTATCCATCCACTAAGTCCGCATCGCAATTAAAACTTCATATATGCACAAGTAGGATCAGAAGAAGAAATAAATTGTTCTAATCGCAAAATTGTGCAGTTTATAGGACTTTCATTTGCATATTCCTCTTTCACATCCGTACGAAAAATTCAACTGTTAGTCAACTGTCGTCAACAAAAAAAAGAAAAAAGAAAAAAAAAAAAAAACATTATATTTTTTTTCTTTACCAAAAAACAAAAATATATAATAATAATAATAACATTCCCGAGAGTGATTTTTTCGCAAACCGCGTTCAATTCTACCAATTTTTTCAAAAGTTATGAATTTTTAAAATGTCTACAGACTTATTGGAAATCCTCTAAATAATACATATCTTCGAAAGAAGAAAGACAGCTTTATATAAAATATGGTATTTAAAATAGTGAATTCTGAGTAATCTGCTCTTTGTTATTCGAAAAAAAAAAATGCATTTACGATTCCATATTCCAATTAAGAGAAATTATAGAGTTATTCATACTAAACATATTCTATAAATTGTATCTTTATAAATGTTAATCATCTTATAGATAAAATGTGACACCAGCTTTATTGAAATGCTTTTTACATGAATTACGTAAATGCACTGTAAAATTTTCTGAAAACACAAATAAAGTAATTAGTTTTAAAATTTTGTTTAATGTAAGATAGTTTTTTTTTTTTTTTTTTTTTTTTTAAACATGAGCGATTTAATATTTATTTTTATTTGTTGAAAATAAACCTAATGAATAATTAAAATTTAATTAAAATTTATTAATGCTTTTTTTTTCTTTTTTTTTCAAATATTGTTTGAAGTAAACATTGAATTTTATGTTATAAAATACGTTTTACGAAGTTTATGCTTGAGAAAAAATACTTTACATATTTCAAAAATTCATATTATATTTTTAATTAAAACTTACATTGAAATAACTGGAGCAGTTACAAAATGGTGGTTCAATTATAAGAAAACACGATAAAAACAAATTTATAAATATTAAGGAAAAATATTATTTCTATATTCAATTTATAAAAAGTAATTTCTGAAGCTGAAAATGTAAAATTTAATTTGAATATGTCTACATTGCTTATTTATCTTCTGTTTGTCAGGTATGATTATTTCGTGTTAAATATTAGAAAAATATTTTAATAATGCTTATGGAGTATTTTAAAACGTATGCAAAAATTACAAAGAAAGTAAAACGTCTACGTAAACATTTTGTTATTCATTTGCGACTAAATCTGAAGAAAATTAGAATAATGATACTGATTAAACTTATTTTAAAATAATGTCAACTAATATAAATTTAAATATACCTATTTTACGGTAACCAAAAGAAAATTTTAATTATTAAAATATTGAAATTTTAAGAATATTTTTTGAAGTATGAGTGACACCATTTCGTGAACTTTAACAACATCAATAATGTATAAATATATGAAGACAGATTTCTATGAGATAAAGCATGAAAGATTAAATCGTAATAACAAATATTTAAAAAAAAAATCATGTAATAACCACGTAATGCACGAGAAAGTATATCTAAAATGGTTTTATGTAACAATTTTCTAGAAAATCGCAAGACCCGTTTTTGAGATACTGACTTTTATAAAAACTTGGCAAACACAGTTGTTGACACGAAAACGACAATTACATACGAAATGATATTTAAAATTGGGTTATTATGTCAAGTTTGAAAAAAAAAATTCGTATAGAACTTTTTTAAAGGAATGTACTTGCGAGACTGGAAAATGGGCTATTTATACAGGATGCCAATCAATTTTCCTGACTAATCAACTAATTCATACGAAAGAGCATGTAATAGAGCGTATATATAGCAACTTTGAAAAAAAAAATAGTTAGAGCCGTTTTTGAGATGAGGACTTATCGTCCAACTTCCGATTTTCAGATTTCCACCAAAAGTTGGAAAAATCTGGGCACCATACCAGTATAAATTCTAAAGTTTCGTGTTTTTATTTTTATTAGTTTCGAAGATGTGATAGTCAAAACATTCCACACACACATACATACACATCACATACACACATAGTGATCAATTGCTAAAAACTGCATTTTTGGACTCAGGAGACTTTAAAACATGGCACGGAATTTTTAGACCGAATACAATACTTCCATTACTTACGGTAGTCGGATAATGGAAATAAAAAATGTGTTGCGTAAAACTCTTACACTCAGAACAAAGTATAAATATAGTAATACAATGTTTTATTTGTACTTATATTATATAATTTATATATAGTATTTGACTTTCTTTTATACGTACTTTTTTTTTAACGCACGCAAAATTTTCGCGTATATATGTTATGTATTATATTAGTTTAGAGTAGGTGATGAAATTAGATTTTTTTTTATTTTTCCGATTTTCTAATAATAATAATAAATAATAATAAACTGGATAAAAAGACCCGGGACATCAGATATGCGAATAACTTCTAGAAGCACACATTTACCACTATCGAACACTTCAGAGTGCAAGTGGGGGACCAACCACAAATTGAAATAGAGCGTAAATACTTTGGATCAATCCGTATCATAAAAAGGTATAAACGGTTTGTAAATTTAACACATTGTTGCGCATATTATGTATAATATTTGAGTGTGTTCTTTGTGTAATTTGAGCAATTATTTAGTCAGCGGAAAGTTTTTGAATCATTATTAAGTTTTTGTAAAGTTGTTTGTTTATAAATAGAACGAATTTCCATAAAACGTTAGTTTTACAGAAATATTGACAAAATATAAGAAAAACATTTTTCTGAAACATAAAATTCCCACGTGTAATATTCGCTGAGATATGAACATTTATATTTTATATTAGTAAATATTATTTTACTGCGCACGCGCGAAAGATAAAATGTTTTTATTTCGTATATTGGAAGCTATGTAAATGGACAACTTTTGCTCAAAAGTTTATTTGAATGGTGTAAAAATTAAGCAAATTGTCCGTACGAGAACGAACTAGATTTACAGTATTTTGCCGAATTGAAATTTCATTAGGGATTTTTCCCATGCCGCGTACTCCGGAATGGGACGTTTCGGCGCGGCCGTTTAGGCGCCGCCGTTTTGGCGCAGCCGTTCCGGCGCGAAACCCATTTCGGCGCGGCTGTTTTGGCGCGGCCGTTTTGGCGCGAGATCCATTTCGGAGAGGCCGTTTTCGCACAGCCTGTCCTTCAGGAAATGGCCGCGGCTTTCGTCTCAGCCTTTTCGGTTAAAATTTATTTAATGATAGATATGATTTCTTATTTATTTATTTTTTATGCGTGAACAAAAAACTATTTTAAATTATTTACTAAATATATTAATGATGAATAGAATTTTGCTTAATTCGGAGCCAATGATAAGATTGTTTTTTGCAATTAAAACTTATTGAACTTAGTCATAAGATGGCAACACATACGCATCAATTCTAAAGATTCTAACCAATTTGGTGATGGAGGTTCTTTGGGGAATAAAATAAACAATGTAATTTCTGATTTTTTTTTTTTTTTTCAATGCTTGAACCAAAAAGTATTTTTAATTATTTATTAATGACATTAATGATGAATAGGATTTTTCGTAATTTAAAGACGTCAGTGATAATCTGAGAAAAGAACTCGATTTTTGTAGTTAAACTTATTAAACCTATTGTCGTGCGGTTCTTTGGGTAATAAAATAAACAATGTAATTTCTGACTTCATATATATATATATATGTGTTATGCGTGAACAAAAAATTATTTTAAATTATTTGCTAAAGATATTAATGATGAATAGAATTTTGCGTGATTTAAAAGAGTCAATGATAAAGTGAGAAACTAGATTTTTACAATAAAAAATTATTAAAATTAGTCATCAGATGGCAATACATATGCAGCAATTCTAAAGATTCTAAATTATTTGGTGATAGAGCTTCTTTGGGTTAATAAAATAAACAATGTAATTTGATTTTTTTTTTTTTTTTTTTTTAATGCTTGAACCAAAAAATATTTTTAATTTTTTATTGATGATATTAATGATGAATAATAGGATTTTTTGTAATTTAAAGAAGCCAGTGGTAATCTTAGAAGAAAACTCGATTTTTTTAGTTAAAATTTAATAAACTTATTGTCGCGCAGTTCATTGGGTAATAAAATAAACAATGTAATTTCTGATTTATTATTATTTATTTATTTATTTTTTTATGCGTGAACAAAAAAATATTTTAAATTATTTACTAAATATATTACCGATAAATAGAATTTTGCGCAATTTAAAAGAGCCAATGATAAGATGAGAAACTAGTTTTTTTTGCAATTAAAACTTATTAAACTTAGTCATCAGATGACAATACATACGCGGCAATTCCAAAGATTCTAATCTATTTGGTGATAGAGCTTCTTTGGGCTAGTAAAATAAAAAATGTAATTTCTGATTTTTTAATTTTTACTTTTATGCTTGTTGTAAAAAAAAAAAAAAAAAAAAAAAAAAAAAAAAAATCTCAATTTAATAGTTAATTTATTTTTTGATGAGAAAAATATTTATCTAATTTTATCAACGAAAGAAAAGTTGACCTTGTTTTTAGTGAGGTTGCTTAAATGCGATTCCTGAAGAAGAAAGCACCTATATTTTCTTTTGGAAAAGCTGTCGAGGTTTTCTTAATTTATGTTATTACCAAACTAAATACTTTTTATTGAAGCCATATTTTTGGGTCTTATTTCTTAGTATGAAACAATATCTATTGCAAGTATTTTAAAAACATTAGTTCACCAATCCTTTAGCTGTGTAGTATTTTATCTGTTTAATAACTGATAAAAACAATAGTAGGTGAAGGTAGGAATTAAAAAATAATTAAATTTAATAAAATAATAATTAAATAATATAAACTAAGTAATATAATAATAAATCAAATATATATATATATGTATATATTTTAACTCTATGGTTATTCAGTAACCTTATTTTCCATATTTTTTTTTTTTTTTTTTTTTTTTTTAATAAAGATTGTCACATTAGCCTTTTATTTCAACTATTGAGTGACAGAAAAAAATGTTTGTAACTGATAAATGGTTAAACTGATCATGTAATTTAAAACAATTTTCATGTTGTCAACATTGCTTTTTTTATTTTTTTATTTTTATTTTCAAAATATTGTTGTTAGAAATGGATGAAAGAATGGAAATTTCATAGTAAATAATATTGGGAAAATGAGAACTAAAAATTTTAAAATATGTCCCGAAGGTTTTTGGGGTAAATTAAAAAACAAAAATAAATAAATAAATAAAAAAAATAGGAATTTTATTTTCTCTGAAGGTGGTAAAAAAAAACCATAGGAAAAACATGTTTTGGCCAAGATAGTAAAAACCGGCAAAAACCATTACACGGTAAATACACACCTGCTTTACTTTTTTTTTTTTTTTTTTTTTTTTAAATAACTTACTTAAAGCTCGCATTGCTCTAAATTTTTGAAACTTATTACACATAGTAGAATAGTTCCATACAACTTGTTAATTTTTAATACCATTTTTTCCCCCTCAGCTTACTATTTACTTTATTTATTGTAACTTAGTAATTCATTAATCACTAAATGAGTAAAAATCAACTGTATAAAAAGAAAAATGAGCAATTTACGTTTAGAAGTGCCAGATGAAAATATCCTGTACTTTTAAACCTCCACCAGTTATTTAAAAAAAAAAAAAAAAAAAAAAAAAAAAAAGTGATAAAAATAAAAAATAACTTTCTATAAAGTTTTCATTATCTTAAAGTTATCACTGCTATTCTTCTTCTTCTTCTTCATTTTTTTTTTTTTTTTTTTTTTTTTTTTTTTTTTTGTTACACAAAATTTAATTATTAAAGATTTCTGTTTATTTTTATTTACAGTTTGCGTAATAAAATTTCTTATATAATAAAGCTTGTTGAAATAAAATAAAAGTTAACTTTAGCAAGAAACAAGATAAAGAAAATGTATGCATTCTTAACCAATTTTTAAACTGCCTTCACTTAAACAAAGTCAATAATGATTAACTCGCGGGTTTATTTTAATCCATATAATAATAAACAGTTATAAAATTATTGAATATTCCCGACTATTTATTATTTTTACGGGAAAAAAAAATTCTTACACTCAAAAATCTCGGAATGTAAACATCTGGCGCCGAAACGGCCGGCGCCAAAACGGCTGGCGCCGAAACGGCCGCGCCAAAACGGCCGCGCCAAACCGGCCGCGCCGAAAAGTAACAAACCGCGCGTACTCAATTTGAAGATCCAATTTTTGGAACTACGCTGCAAAAGCTGATTTTGTGGAAAATTGCTTATAGTCTTGTATCTGTAACACATTTTTATCTGTTTACAGAGATTTGTGCTTTCATTTTCTTTATGGACCAAGACATAAAGCGTGGTGTTGGTAAAGTTTGTCTGAATAACATTTATCAAGCATTTAACATTAATAACAATCTGAATTTTTCATGAATGTATGAACTATGCTACATCGGATGTGGAATAGGCCAGAAAGTTTCTCACACAAAAATCTCACAAAAATTATAATATATAATATCTTAACATTTAATCTGCAATACGCTTTTATATTATTCAAATGCAAGGTAACAGAAAGTCGTGCAATTGACACACCAGATTTTTATGTTATTTTTGAATTCATCATACAGAATGATTTTTCAAACCATGCTTTAAATATTATTATGCTGAATTTTAATTTTCACTTGTTCATGTTTTATTTATTTAAATACAAACAGGATTTTTAAACGAAAGCCGTTAAGATCTTGCGATTAAAGGGATTGTTTATATGTATTCAGAGGATTATCGGATAAACTTAGTACCTTAAATAAATAAAGCACATCTGTATTCTAAAATATGTTCTCAATAACGTTTGAAATAGTTTTATGATACGAATATTTTAATTAAATATGACATATGCTTATTGTGGTTTTGATTGCAAACACACGCACATACATACATATATACATACGCACACACACATACATACACACACACACACATATATATATATATGTATATATATATATATATCAGTAAGTAATATAAGTAATACCAAAAATACTTTTAAATTTTATTCTTCGAAAAAGGATATTATATTGTTGCTCTTTATAGAAGAGGCGGACATTTTAGCAAATAAAGTGTTTTCAATAAACTAATTAAAACAGTACATGATATAATATTGAAAAACTTTTTATTTTTTATTTGCATATAATCTTGTACAATATTAGTTTATGGCATGATAATGCTTTATATTATAAGAAGATTCAATATATTGCATATGAATATATTGCATATAATATTTTGTATTATACAAAATATTATAAAGACATATTTTATCTTGTTACGCATAATTTGCAAATAGTTTGAATTCGTCGAAAAAGAACTTTTCTATCAAGACTATATAGAGGAATTTCCAAACTGATGCCTATTTAAATACAAAATATGTATAAAACAAACTCAAACAAAGATGATTATTAATTAATTACTTATCTGATTAGCAACTGTTATTAATTTATTTTTTAATTATCATTATCATTTATGTTTCTTTTAATGTTGCATAACACTTTTATTAATGCATGCAGTATAAATGATAAGTTGTATGGTAAAATGTAACAGTTTGTTGTAGTGGCTGTGTGAGAATCTCTCATCCTAGAGATGTGCAAAAGGAAATAGGTGGCAGACTTCGATTTACCACCAGGGGGGAGGGGGGGAGTCCGGAGACCTTCCACCGCAATTTTGGTCCACCATGGATGGACACAGACATATTAATTTCACGGCACATGATGGTTATGTGCACAAACCACCTTTCATGGGGACGGCGGTTATAAATTCATCGAATTTAGAGCACTAATTTTCAGCACTTACAGTTTACTGCAAAAATAATTATTTATGTTAAATAAAGTTTTTGCTGCTATAAGTACATATTATAGTACTTACCTACTTGCTAGTTGTATACAATATTTCCGTTAAAAATCATCCGTCAAAATGAAAATAATAATAAATAAATGAATAATAAATAAACTGATGTTGATATTAATATAAATCAAAATACATGTTACTATATTTTTAATACATTTATTTTTCTTCAGATCCGTGGTAATGATAGACTGTAATAAAAAATAATCTTTAACATAAGATTGCAAATAACACTTTAAAAATGCAACATACTTTTTTTTTTGCATAAAATATAAAGTTCAATAATATTGAAACATTTATTTAATAAATTGGCTCTCATATATAACGTATTACACAGATAAAATTAAAATTGAAGGGGTATCACCAGAGCTGCCAACCTAATCCGGCAAATTGTTAGTACCGCCCCTTTTTCTACACCACATAATTTTTAGAGTATTTTTCTACTTAATTCATCATAGATACATTTGAAGAGAATTGCTCTAAAAATTAAGTGGTGTAGAAAAAGGGGCGTTTTTCAATAGGCGTTAACAATTTGCCGGATTAGGTTGGCAGCTCTGGGTATCACTATTGAAATTTATCTGAAACTATTAATCGTACATGCAGTACTTTTTGCCCAATTGTGTTTTTAGATAATCAGACTGTTACTATTATTTTAGTAAATTTTCGTGTAAGATTTTTATTATCTATATTAACAAAATCTGATTTTTGTCTATAAACTTTTCAGAATAAAAAAAAAAAAAAGATATATTCACTTTTTACACACCATGAAAGCAGGAAAATTTCCCGTGTGTGTCATTGTGCCTGTATGTCAGTAACACTACTCTTTTTGTGTATCACGTGAGAACGTCTTGATGGAATTCAACGTGAGTTGGAAGGAATTTAGGTCATTACCCAATTTAACAGTATTTATATCGAAAATTTTAAAATTTTGTTTAGATTTAGACATATGGGTAAAAAATGCCTGGGCATGCACCATAAGGCTTTCGTCAGTAAAACTCATTGAGTGGGGGAAAATATGCATAATCTTTACGTTTTAGACATCAAGGAAATCTAAAATGATTTCAGAATATTTTCACTGTGTTCAGGAAAAGGGTGGGGGTACATAAAAGTTTCTTTCTTTTCTTTTTTTTTTTTTTTTTGACCGGGTATCAGTGGAAAACGGATGGACAGAATGCAATGACACTTGCTTTACGTTTAGGTTTATACCAAATTTAAAACTATATTCATCGAAACCTTCAAAATTTTAATAACATTTACAGATATATGAGCAAAACCGCTTCTGTAACCAATTAAAATTCATACGTAGTATTAAGATACTCTAAAGTTACTATATTTGACGAAAAACTCGACTTTTTATTAGTTGTTATTGTGTTTTTACTTTCTTCTATATATATATAGAGAGAAAGTATTGCATTCATGAAATTTGTTGAACTCCAGTTTGCGATAGACTTACACGTTTTGGGATGTCCCGAACACGACTTGAGTGGTTTTAGAAAATGTCTGTCTGTCTGTCTGTGTGCGTGATTTACAAATTTTGTGAACGCGATATCTCACGAACCAATGAACGGAATTTAACCAAACATGGTATTTAGTTGGATCCTAAGATAAACTGGTGCTAATTAGATTTGTGAAAGAATAGCTCAACAGGTGGTGCTCTGATCGCATGTCTTCTAAATTTTTAACATGGCAGTATCAGACAAAATTTTGTATAAATGGACATAATGAGAGTTATTTTAACCGTGTGATTCTAAAATTAATATGAATTATTGATAATAGTAGCAGTTAACCAGGGGAAAAAATTGTATATGTGGGAGCATCGCTTCCCTTCCTGTGGGGAGTAAATTTTCAATATGGGAATCTTTTGAGAGATCTCGTCAATACCTTTAAAAACGAAAGGTTGAACAATAGATCTGTGATAATTTAAAATAAAGTTATCGTTTTTTCTTTTTCTTTTCTTTTTTTTTTTTTATCTTTTAACGAAAAAAAAAAACTTGGGAAAAAGAAAAAAAAATTCTTATTTCTTCTGATTTGCAAAAAATTGACATCTTTCGCCATTTAGTGATAGTATAATTCTGTCAGTTAAAAATCGTCTGTATTTATAATGGAAAATAATTTGATAATTTAATAAATAATGTGTATTGAATAAATTTTGTGTAAAATTATATAGGAGAAATTCAGGTGGTGACATCATATTAGTTTGATGTCAAATGGGCGTTCTCTTACGCAGACTTTTTTTTTAATCATTTCTGAATGTTCATTCTAAAATTTATATTTTACTTTAATAGTTAGATTGTTTTGTATATAAAACATATTTAATCACAAGCAATGGTAATTCAAGCAATGGTGATACATACATATATATATATATATATATATATATATATACTAGCTGACCCGACAAACGTTGTTTTGTCATATAAATTATTTCTAGAGAATATTTTGCTGGAAAAAAATAACTAACTTATTGTAAGTGTGTAAGGATGTGGTATATAAGTGGAAGATGTATGGAGCGCTGTGAATGGTGAAAGAATATAAAAATAACAAAACACCAATCATTTATTTTTTTAATTTATTAAAATTGATTCTTTAAAATTATGTACATATCGCTACTTATAACAATATTACTAAAAAACAATATCAATCCCTTAATGCAACAGAGTGTACAATATTTTTTGTTATCCCATCTTTCGCCAATACAAACAAACTGGATGGTTTGCCCACTCGAGAGCCACGTATAATTGTCCGTGTGAAAAACATGATGTGCTCAAATCTAAGCCACAGACAGACATCGTTTGGCCCTGAAACTTATTGATAGTCATTGCAAATGCCAATTTAATTGGAAATTGAGGGCGTTTAAATTGAATTGGCACATCTGTGGGTATAATAGGGATTCGTAGTAGTAATATATTTTCACCTAGGAATTTGTCATTTAAAGTGATGGCTTCGATAACATTTTTCATTAATTTTTTTATGACTAATCGCGTGCCGTTGTACAACCGTTGTGGGTTCAAATTACGAAGCAAAATAACCGGAGATCCAACCTTCAGTTGTAAAATATGCGGTGGCATGCCTGGTAAATCCAATGAGTTTAAATACTTTGTTGGATAATTTACAGCTTCGGTGGCATCGCAAACTGTATCATTAGATTTGTATGACACCAAGTCTCCTGGTAACAAATGTTGTATCGTGAGATTCAATTCGTTGACGTCCACATTTTTTGCTGCTAAAATTGCTCTTTCTGCCAGCCACTCATGATTTGTGTATCGTCTGTGTACATCGGGAAATATCTGGTCAATAAGAGCATCTTGAGAATCAATGATTGTGTAGAAATCGGTCGGTAATTTTATGCATCCAGTTTCATCTGTAGTAACTTTTCCATCGCCGATATCTCACAATTGTTTTGAGAATGTTTCAGCGGATGGATCTTGAAGCTTTTGAACGCACAAATTTACTTTCAGTTAGACTTTTTCAACATTACGCCAGAATGACGATGATTTTAACCACGCGTTGATCTCATCAGCGTATGTTGAACGCGGAATAACGGCAAGTGCTTGTCTGAAATCACCTGAAAAGAGTAGCAGAGTGCCGCCAAATAGTTTGTCGTTGTTTTTTATATCTTTTAATGTCCTGTTCGACACCTCAATCGAATGTTTGTCTGCCATAGTGCATTCATCCCAGATAAGAATTTTACACTATTTCAGCACTGTGGCCATCGACGTTTGTTTTTTTATGTTGCACACTGCGTCTGGGTTATTTTGAATATTTAGTGGCAGTTTAAATAATGAATGAGCTGTTCTGCCTCCATCCAATAAAGTTGCCGCAATGCCAGATGATGCAACAGCCAATGCGATGCCATTATTTGATCGTATTTCGGCGAGAATTAGCGAAATAAGGAATGTTTTGCCAGTTCAACCTGGTGCACCCAAAAAAAAAAAAAAAAGAATCCACCTTGTCCTGCCAAAACTGCGAGCATGATGCGGTCGTAAATGGTTCTTTGTTCTTCATTCATTAGTGGGACATTGCGAGCAACAATCGCTGCCATTTCTACAGTATTGTATTGTAGTTCACGATTCAATTCAGTGCATATTAAATCAGATGCATTTCGATTTGTTGAATGCATACCGAAATGACTGAGTGGTAAGTTGGCAATGATAATGCAAAGATCTTCAATAGCAATCAATGCTTCATTGTACATAGCGTCACTGAATACTATCGTTAGATCGTTGCACCGTGAACGATGTTGATGCAATATATCATCAGTCATTGAAGTGATTATCCCATGATGTCTCTGCTCGGGCCGGGAAACATGTAGTCAACACTGTAGCGAATAGTAGACGAATTTGTTTTGCTGTACAGTTCAGTCCTACTTCAGCAAGCATACACTCTCACTGGTTGTCGTCTTCAAGCAAGCCGAGTGCAAGGCATGCATCTTTATACGTTGGATACTGTTGCCCATTCACTTTACGTAAATATTGAAATGACAAAGGGCCGATGACATTAACCAATAACAGTCGAAGATAAAAGCACACAGTCTGCCTTGGATTGACTGTAAATACTCGTCCCAAGGTGTTTGATTTGAATAAACCGGGACATGCATCAATCAACGTGCCTTGCTTGCGGGACATCCATTTTTTTGTTGGAGCCCATGTGAAATAGCGTGCTACTTCTGAATAGAGTAATGTCCGTCCAAAAGCATCCGCACGATTACACAATTCAAAAAATTCGTTGAGTGTAGTTTTTGGTGGATTTATAGCACGATTAATCGCTGTCTCGCTCGTGAAATATACGCGCTGGCCATTTTCAAAATGGACGGCTAAATGAAGAACTGCTGGATCCCGTTCATGAATTGGGAAACCAAAGATACGCCAAACAGCGTCATTGGAGCTGACGTACCGGCCAATTTGGTAAAGTATTATTTCATCGTTGTTATTCACCGGAGGAGCATTCACATTGGTATTTTCAACTCGAAATACAGCCATATCACTGCCTTTATTCACATTCTTGCAAATGTATTTGATGCTCTTCACTGAACTGCAGAACTGAACATTAATATGAGCACCAAAAATAAATTAAAAAAACTGGAAAAATTGGAATTTATTGGATTTTATTTATAAATTCCAATTCCCTTCAACCAAATCCCCTGTTCCTGAGCTTAAAAAATGGGGTATCTATAATGTCCCTTGTAATAACTGTGATTTATCTTATATTGGTCAAATTAAAAGAAATCTTGAATGTCGTTTACGTGAACATTCTCGGTATGTTGTTAATCAAGAAATTTCTAAATCTTCTATTGCGAAGCACAGTTGGGAGTTTGATCATAGTTTTAATTTTAAGAGTGCCAAAATTATCTTTCATGCCAAACGCGTTTCCGAACTGGATTTTTTAGAAAATTTAGCTATTTACCTTAATCGTGATAAAATTGTCAATGAAAAATCTGATTCCACTTTGCTGTCTACAGCCTGGAAAAATTTGTTTAATTCAATTAAATAATTTCCTTCATTATGTTTATAACATCATATTAGTTATAATAAAATAATTCTAATTTAAATAAAAAAAAATAATAATTAATGGATAAATTTTAATAAATTTACTTATTAGTTTAATATTCTTCAAAAAAAAAAAAAAATAATAATAATAATTGTTTACTCCTTTCTTCCCTCCTCATTTTGTGGTGTGTGTGTACGTGTGTTTCTCTCTGATTGGTCCTGTCCTGCATGTTGCTTCCTATTGGTTGTTTGTGTTGCTCCTCCCCCTCTGGATTTTGTCCTGCTTTCAGTCTTGCTTTTGCCTCCAAGGCAGTTGCACGTGTTTGCACCTGATGAAGAAAGGCTACGTCCTTTCGAAACCGGTTGTGCTGATTTAAAATTTATGGTGTGTGAAGAAGTTTGAATTTCTTGCTATTAATATGAGCATTGAATGTTTTGCTCAGCACAGGTGAATAAGGGACCACCCAACGGTTATCAATGTCAATATTTATGTTGTTGACATAGATGACGACCATAGATGATAAGATTGTCCGAAATTATCGGGATTTCTTCGACGATATATTGGATATCCGTCAACATTTGTGATCGTGAAATTTTTCGGAAAACTTTTAGTACATTTTCCATCTGCACAAATAATAATAGCCTAAAAATTCATTTTGCATTTTAACATAAAATAACTCCGTCGGATATTGACAAATTTTTTAAAAGAATATACCATTTTAACTAATTTTAACATTTTAACAATATTAACGTTGAAAAAATATTTTAAACACTTACGGTTAAAAATTCATTTATTATTTCAACATTAAATAAATTCTGACATCGTGTTTACGATTCTAAAATATTAACTTTGAAAAAATATTTTAAACACTTCGTAAGATACGGTTAAAAATTCATTTTTCATTTCAACATTAAATAAATTCTGACATCGTTTTTACGACAACTCACGCCATCTAGGTAGAAAAGTTGTTGAAAGAGTTGGTTAAAAATTAATTAAGAAAGAACTAATTAAGTTACAACTTTCATTTGTAAATCTAAACCATTCTCGAATCCACCTGAAGACACACAAAAAATTTCATTAAACTCAGTCCAGCCGTTTAGGAGGAGTTCAGTGACATACACACGCACAAAAGAAATATATATATAAAGATATATATATATATATTATTTCATACTTTTTAAGTAATTATTTTTGTAGAGTGCTTCTGACAGCTAGATTTATTTCTTTAAATTAAAAAGTAATAGTTGCATGTATTATCTGGTTTAAAAAAATAAAAAATCCAGCTTACATTCTTTGCAAACAGAATTTTATTTAGTACGACAGGACTTATTTTGATCTATTCACCCATATAAATGTATGCAGTAACTGTGTTTCGTTCCCTAGCATCACTAACTGTTTTCATTTCTTAAAATGTCTTTGGTATATATGTAGGATACGATCACCTTGGCGGGTTTTAATTTTTTGTTGTCATTTTGACGATAAATTAAAATTGCTATCGCAGTTACGTTAGAAAGTACCTTGGCATGAAACGACCGAACTACTTTAATGCCAAATTTTAAATTTCGCCAAGTAAGGCTTCTAGATCTATTCGAAAGTATAATTATTTTCTCTATTTTATAACGCTTAAATATTAAGTGATTCCCTATCATCAATATAAAATAAAAGAATAGCCATAGATTCATCATTTCATGAAAATTCAATTTAGAAAAAACTAATTTATTTTAAACTGAAGAAAAGATACAGCTTTAGTATAGAACCCTCTTCGCGACTTTTCTTTTGCTATAGCTATTTTACCCGTTTTTACTTTCTTCTATTGGATTCGTAAAAATTTTCGACCTCGGGTTTTTGATGTATTTACACGTTTTGAGAGCTGTAGAACACGATTTGATCGTTTTTAGAAAATGTCTGTCTGTCTGTTTGTCTGTATGTATGTGTGTGTGTGTGACAAAATTTTGTGGCAACTGTATCTCAGGAACTACTGCAGAGAATTTGATACAAATTGGTATGTAGTTGCACTTTGACATAAATGAGTGCCTATCAACTTTTCGTAAAAATAGTTTTACAGGTTGCGTTGCCATCCTTCTTTTTCTAAATTTTTAACATGGTGATACAGGACAAAATTTTGTATAAATGTGCATAAACAGAATTATTTTTTAGTAATCATTATGAAATTTACAAAAATTATTCATAATAGAGATTGTCAACTGGGAAAAAATTTTTGTATGTGTAGGAGCCTCGCCACCCCCCCTGGGGGTGAAGGGGAGTAAATTTACAAGATGGGTATATTTCGAAAGGTCTCG
Source organism: Salticus scenicus (assembly GCA_963930645.1). NCBI lineage: Eukaryota > Metazoa > Arthropoda > Arachnida > Araneae > Salticidae > Salticus > Salticus scenicus. The sequence goes on from OZ005650.1 coordinate 153,316,200, forward strand.
TCAATACCTGTAAAACAAATGGTTGAACTATAAATCTGTGATAATTTAAAACAAAGTTATTGATTTTTTTTTACTTTTAATAAAAATTATTTTTTATTTTTTACGAAATTTAACCAAACTTGGTATTTAGTTCGCCCCTGACATAAACTGGTGTTGATTAGATTTCGGGATCAATCGCTCCACAGGTGGCGCTGTGATCGTATTTTTTCTCAATTCTTAACACGGCAGTATAGGACAAAATTTCGTATAAATGTACATAATAACAGTTATTCTTAACCTGTGATTGTAAAATTAATATGAATTATTGATAATAGTAGTAGTTAATTAGGAAAAAAAATTGTGCATGTGGGGGCATCGCTTCTCCTCCTGGGGGGAAGTATCCCAAGATGGGTTTCTTTGGAAAGGTCTCGTCAATGCTTTGAAAACGAATGGTTTAACTATAAATATGTGATAATTTAAAACAAAGTTATCATTTTTTTTTTTTTTTTTTTTTTTTTTTTTTTTTTTTTTACTTTTAACGAAAAAAAAACTGAAAAACGTATTTTTTTTTAATTGGTATTGATTGAATTTGTATAGGAAAATATAGAAGATAGTCTTGTGGTGGCCACAACATACTAGTTTGGAATGTAAATGGCAAAACAAATTATGTTTTTTGTGTTTTGAGAAAATTTATATTCGAATCAATGTACAAATAAAGATACAAACTAATATATATATACATACTATATGTATGAGTAAAAAATGAGAAATTTCACTTATTAACTATAATGACCATTATATTCAATAGCATAATATAGTAATCTTTAACTAAAATAAATATTATTTTTAATAATATTCCGTGATAATTAAATTCCCGTGCAAGAACGGGCACTACAACTAGTTATAAATAATCTTTTTAGTCTAATAAATTAGTTTCGTGTTTAAGAAAAATATATTTTTATGTTATATGTGAAATAATGAAAAATATTTTTGATATGAAATATTAAATGCTTGCAATATGTATATATTAATCTGACAGATAATTTTTTTCAAGATAATTTTTTATCTCTTATATACGTCTTTCACTTATTACTTATGGACTTTATACAAAAGCATTCCTTGACAGAAATCGATTGCTGTGGCATTTCGATATAGCTTATTTTGTCGGGAAATGTATGTCTGTAAATAAACAGGTGTTTATAACTCTCAATAGAATAAGGAAATAATTTTCATAAAATCCGGTTAAGATACAATAAAATTAAATTAAATCAGTAAACATACTACGCTTTATTAAAATTTTATAGCGGCACGATTTTCATTAATTTATATATCTATATATCTATATATATCTATCTATCTATATCTATATCTATATGTACATATATTAAAAAGAAAAAAATGAAAGAAGGTGACATCATTAGTTTTTTATTTCAAATTTAAATAAATAAACACACACACACACACATACATGTATATATATAACAAATAAATAGAATTAAAGGAGAAGGCATACTCGGCAAAATTAAAATATTTATTCCGCAATATGTGTAGGGAAGATTTATTTTCTTTAAATGTATGCTTTTAATTCCGTAATATTTTTCAATATTTTCCCACAGTATAAAATTATTTAAAGTACTGCAGTTATAAAACATTTATGATTAACTATATTCGATAAATGGCATCATTATCTATTTTTAAATGAGGTAGTTAATAATTACCAGTTATATTTTCCTCAGAAGTCACTAATTTGAATATTACTTTTAAATGAAGCAAACTTTATACAGTTCTTTCAAAGATATGTTCTGTAATAATTCTAATTATTATTGAAAAAATAATATTCAAAATAGTGACTGCAATTGTAGTCGTATACTTGTTGTGCTAAACTTTCCAACAATTAGTACCATTTCTGAACTGGATTTCAATACAAAAATTCCTCACAAAGAAAAATTTGACAAATTTCGCGTTTTAATCCTCTTAACCCGTTGACTAACACTGGGACATATGTGTCCCAAGCAATTATGCTAGATTGTGTTAATTTCTCATTCAATATCCACCACGAAATTTTGTTTGTTAGAATTGACTAATACTTTCGAAGACTTTTTTGCAACATTCTTCAAAATGATTACGCAACCGTTGGATTTAAAATTTGTTGTTGGATATTCAATAAAACATTTTCCCATTCTGGCAGCACTGGTCCCAAGGATAGTTTATATTTTTATTTAAAGGATTAATGTAGCTACAATTTCATAAACGTACTTACGTTCACAGGACTGACACAGGTTTTTTTTTTTTTTTTTTTTTTTTTTTTTTTTTCGTACCACTATTTCCAAAAAACAAAATAAATAATATATTTTTGCAAGTAAAACTGCATGGTGCCTGAATAAATTTACTATAAATTTTATGTTATGGAGATAATGGTATGAAAATAATAAAACAATTTCGCCTATAGCAGATCTGTTTTGTTATTAAAAACAAGTGTTTTAAAACATCCCAATGTAAGAATGCTTTTTTAATCTTTTTTCCCCCATTGTATTACACGAACAGACATCTAGATGCTCGTTATATATATATATATATATAAAATGCTTTCGTTCATGCATCGTTTTGCAAAATTTGTTTACAAATAACTTTATAATTAAATATTTTACGAAGCTACATATGTGCAATTTTTAAATGTCACCAGAGGAAACCAATCTTAAAAACAGTTTGGTATAATGCATTTTTAAGATAATACTTTAAATGGTCATAAATATGTAGATAATATAAAATATATGAAATGCGTATGTTTAGTGTGTATGTATCATGTAGAAAGTAAAGGGGACGTTATGCATGTTGTAGTATGCAGATAAAATAAATATATTTAATTCAAGTATTAACACATAAACTGAAGGGTATTAAATTAAAAGGCATATTTGATGTTTGAAAATAAATAAAGAAAGAAAACTATATACATTATAAATAAAGAAAATTTTAAAAAATCTTAATTTGAGTTCTTCAGTTATCAGTAATTTATATTCCAAATAGAAAAAAATTCTATACAATGATTTGTTAGTGAATATAAATTTTTAGTAGCATACGTTATATATGATTTTTTTTTTCAGCTTAAATAAAGCATATGTTATTTTGCATATGTTATTTTACTGAAAGTCAGAATAATCTTCTTTTATATGTGTTTGCTTTCAAAATGAATGAAAAATTTGCGTAAAGCAAAATAATCACGAAAAAACAAGGTTTTCTATATAAATATTCATATTTATTTATAAAATAAAACAAATGTTTTAAAAAATTAAAAATGGAAACATAAATGAAAAAACTTATCAAATAGTAAAATTTACTTTGATATTCTTTTGTAAAACGAGATAAAATGAATTGCTTTGAAACTGAAGAGAATTTTATTACAAATTTCTTCCTTTTTTTTTTTTTTTTGTATTTTTTTAAATCACGTTGAATCTCATTTGAAGAATATTCGATATTTTATCCTTTTTTATCTTATTTTGAAACTATTTAAGCAAATTTCCCCGGTGACTCTATTTACAATAAACAGTAATCAAAAATGAAAGAAAGTCTCTTATTTCTCAACTTCTTAAGTCAAAGTAAAATTCTCAAATGTATAAAGGCTCCAAGTAATTTAATGTAAACAACTTGTTGAAATATATTATATTTCAATAAAAATATCTTTTTCATTTTTGCGTCAATATTGTTAACAATAATACATTACTTCTGAAAAACTGAATTCATATTTGTTTTAACGTATTTCAATTCGGAATGTTTTAACTAAAAAAAAATATATATATATATATAACATGGGATTTTGAAATGACATTGTTATTTTATATTTGTTTTATTATTTAAGAACATATTACATATGGTCACGTACTTGCCAATATTTATGTTTATAAAAAAATACCACTATTTTCTAATGGTATTTTCAGTACAATAAACAGTAGATAATTACGAGAATGTTGTTAATAAATTTTTCATTAAAAAGTAATGGTAATATTTCTTTCGAAAAAAAAAAAAAAAAAAAAAAAAAAGGTAAATAAATAGTAACATACTTTAACCTTATTGAGAACCTCGACATTAAGAATAAAGAAATTTTAAATTGCAGTTTATTTTTCGCTTTGGTAGAATTAAAAGAATAATTTTTTCCGTATATATATATATATATATATATATATATATATATATATATATATTGTATATTAAAATCCACTTACAATGTTTGAATGAATAAATTTTAAATAAAAAATGAACAAATTAAATAAACTGGTATTTTTGGTTCATTATTATTATTATTTATTTATTTTTTATTATTTTAGAAATGTCAACATACCTAATATTTATACATAACAATGCATAAGTATGCAAACTTTAATAACTCTAAGTGTGTAATTTCAAAGAATATTTTTAACATGGATTATCCTCTTAACCCTTTAATAAGTCCTTTATTTCTATCTATGGTACGTTAAATTATTTTGGAGATTGATATTTACTTAAGAAAAAATATATATTCGTTTAGCTTATTAGACTGTGAGAAGTATTTTTATCCCCCAATTCATCAATTTTAAAAGGGAAAGTGATAGTAAGTTACTTTACCACGACATTTTATTTCCCAAGCAACAGAGTTGCCAACTTTTATAATTTATTCCAGAGTATTTTTAGTTCTGCCTTTATTTAACCCGCGCTTTCATTATAGAATATTTTTTTCCAATATATAACTACATTAAAATCAGAAAAAAAAAGTTCAAAAATGTCATATTAAAACATGGCGTTGCTAACAACACTCCGGAATAAAATATAAAAGTTGGCAAAATTTACAAACACTCATTTTTATGGTAAAATAACTTACACGGACTAAGAAAGAAAATTTCGACAAAAAAGTAATGGACACAGAGTGTTACACATTGACTTCTTATTTCGTTCTTTCGTGTATTTTAGTAGTGTAAAAACATCAGACATAGTGAAGTAGCTCACCATGTCTTACCCATCTTAAAATTGATAATTTTGGTATTATGTGTACTTACCAAGGTAGTTAAAACGTTAGTTCAAGGTCCACTTAACTTACAACTAGGAATTATAAATTTCGTAAACTAACTTAAATTCCGTCTCTTAGTTCATGATCTGCAACACCGAAAATATTTTAATATACAAACAGACAGACGTAGGAAGAATCAGACAAACATTTTTAAAAATTGTCAAATCGTACTTAAAGTAACTGTTCGCGTATAAATCAGCGGCAGCTCAAGAACCGAAAAAAGGTGAAAAGCTAAAAAATAACATTTAAGTAGTTTTAATGCATAATTTTTATTAAGCGTAATTCTAACAAAAATTTAACTAAAAATATTCATTTTATTTAAATGTAAATTTATATTCTATGAACGAATGCAGTGTAAAATATTAGATGAAGTGTATTTTCCCCTATTTTCGAACTACGAGCCGCAGATGGTATAAATCCATTGGAAATGGGCGTTCGAAAATTTTTACAAATGCGTGTGAATATACACTGCACGACGTTTAAAATGCAACACCAAGAAGGAATGATAATAACGGAATGAAATTCGTTGGACACATACATTATAGTAGGAAGAACAATTGATTAAAATTTCAGGAAATTTGGAGAAATATGTACTGAGAAAACAGCACATAAAGCAGCGACCTCTGTGAGAAATAACAGCACATATCTGCCTAGGTATTGAATCGAACAGCGATTGGATGACATGTACGGGTAGAGCACTTTATAAAGTTTTAACACGATGCCACATCTCATCGATCGAAGTTAATGGTGAGTGGTGGGGGGGGGCAGTTGATTTTTAACGATTAAACAGTCATTTTCATTGGTGCGAGATCAAGAGAACGCGCTGACCAGAGCAACAGTCGAACACATTCGTCATAAATGTCGGTCCTGAATTTATGGACAACTTGCGGTCGTGCATTGTCCTGCTTAAATTTTGCGTTTCGGAGGCCTTGAACATAGGGCAAAGCTATGGGCCTTAACTCGTCAGAAATGTAATGGCTGGTATTCAGAGTAGCTAGAATGAAAACAAGAAGTGACCGGGACGTGTATCCAATGGTACAACATACCATCAATCCAGGTGGTGACTTAGTATGCGGCTACCAAAATTCTGATTACCCTCAAAACTGCATCACTGATATGGGCGCCATTAATGTTTGATCAACGATGAACCTGGACGCAGGAATGGCGTGAAGTCACTTTTCAGACAAATCACAATCCTGTTTACCGCATCAAGATTGCCTTATCCGTATTTAACGGCATTATGAATAATGCACATTGCCAGCTGGGATTCGACATCATCATACTGTCCATCATTTGCAATGATGTTATAGGTTCCCATTGGATACACGTCTCGATTACATCATGTTCGTATTCCTGGCACGCTGAACAGCGGCCATTAAATTTCTGATGAGTTAAGGCTCGCCCCTCTGCACTGTATTCCAGGCCTCCGTAGCGCAAAATTTAAGCAAGATAATGCACGACCGCAAGTTGTTTGTATTGTTCGGACCTTTTTTGATACAGAATGTGTTCGACTGTTGCTCTGGCCAGCGCGTTCTCCTGATCTCGTACCAAAGAATATGACTGTTTAATCATTGAAAAGCGACTGGCCCCCACCACTCACCAGTAACTTCGATCGATGAATTGTGGCATCGTGTTGCAGCTTCATGAAGTGCTCTACCCGTAAATGTCATCCAATCGCTGTTCGATTCAAATTCCTTGGCAGATATGTGCTGTTATTGCTCACAGAGTTCGCTGCTTTAAGTACTGTTTCCTTTGTACATATTGCTCCAAATTTCCTGAAATTTTAATCAATTGTTCTTCCTACTATAATGTATGTGTCCAACAAATTTCATTCCGTTATTATCATTCCTTCTTGGTGTTGCATTTTTAATGTCGAGCACTGTATATATATATATAAATATATATATATATATATGATGTATATGTTTACATATGATGTATATGATTACATATGATGTATATGTAAAATAAAATAAGAACTGACAGTGAAAAAATTAAAACAGCATAAAAAAACCAATCATATGGGAAAGGTTAAAACAGTATTTCGTAGTAATGTGAAATGTTGCGAAGTTCTGATATTCATAATCGTAGTTCGGTCGAGTATCTCAGTTAAAGCTAGTTGATGGTAAAGCTCCGAAATCGCTCTGTCATGTCTAAATATGTTTCTTCGTAAAGCTTGAGTCATCACAATTAGGGTCCCCTGATTCATTTCCTCGATGCTCCTATTCTATTAGTATTTTAATACCTTCAAAGATATTGCCTTAAATATGTATTACAAAAAAAAGGAAAAAAAAAAAAACTTCAGTTATGCTTGTGCCTATTTCGTGATCTAACATAATTTTGTGTTTCATTAGTAAATGTTCATAATATTTCTTAATTCCTTAATTTTTATTCCCAAAGGCCGAACAAAGAAAAGAAAAATCTAAGATATGTACATTAGAACTGTTTGAGGTATGTTATTTTTTCCAATAGCAAATATTTATTGATAAAGTAAATATATATATATATATATATATATATATATATATATATATATATACATATGCCAGTGTCCTAAATATTATTTCAAAAGTAGTCTGACATCTTTACGATGAAAATATCTCTCAAAATTGACGATGTGAAATTTCGCCCTATACTGCCATGTTAAGAAATTCGTAAATTTCCAATAACTTGCGAAATTTTCAAAAAAGCATATTTTTAGTTACCGATGTTCATTCTGGCATCAAAACTGATATTTTAAAACTGATCTGACATTTTTACAGTAAAAAGTTTCCATTTAATGCACGTTAAAGTGAATTTTTGTCCTATTCTCCCATGTTAAGAAAATCGTAAATTTCTAATAACTTACGAAGTTTTTTAATTCGAATGTTGCAAATGAATAGGGTTCTTGCCAGTGTCGAAAGTAATATTTTAAAACTGATCTGACCTCTCTGCGACAATTTGTTCTTGAGATATCGTGTACACAGACTAACAAACTAACTGACTAACGGACTAACGGACACCCTACAGACAGACACCATACAAATTTTGTCATTTTCGGACTACTCACACCTGAAAACGTGCAAAAAAGTCAAAAAACCGAGGTTTAAAATTTTTACGATTACAAAAGTTCCCCATACCTATAGTAAGATGGGGAACTAAAATTCAGAATAGTTATGAATTTTAAAGCTTTCTTTCACTATTATTATTATTATTATTATTATTACTAATATTTTTAATGCATGAAGTACATCAAGAAATGTAATTTTATTTGTTTATGTAATTTATCTTTTATATTTTAAGAGTAATTTGGAGGATTTATATATATTGTTTAAGCTTTATATCAAAATTTAACTTACTTTATGATTTCAGTTTGTCTGTCTGTCAGCGTTTATAGTTCAATTCAAGTTTTTTAAAGTCCCTAAAATTGATATAACTTATTCAGATATTTCTGATTAACTACAGAATGCTTCCTATTGAATGTTTTACAAATAGCAACACGGGCTTGTGTGCAAAAACTCATAAAATAATTTCGGCATATTGTGGTCTATGATGCGTGTTACTTATGAGCTTATTTCACCATTTTTGCACTCTGCAAAACCTACAAAACCCATATACTCATTCAAATTGCAATAAAGATAGTCGAATTAAAACTATAACCACATTCAAACAAAATAAAGAAAAATTGTAAACTTTCATGGAAAATAGAAATAAAAGTATGTTTAAGGATATTCTTAATTGTTGATTCTAAAAAATAAACAAAATAAACTAAAAAAAAACTTTTAAAAAATGTGATACCTCAAATTTTTATTTTCATATTTTAAAATTTCATAATTCAAAAATACAGAATGTATGTTTCTAAAAACATTATTATTCATATTTTAAACATAATTTAAAATTTATTTTCCTAATACTTATAAATTGAATGATCCCTGTTAGAAATATTTTGTCGCAGACTATAATTTATTTTCCAGATTGATTGTCTACATATTGTAGCATCTATGTTTTTTATTTTTAATTTTTTGTTTGCAGAATGGCAACAGCTATTCTCTGTTCGATAAGTTTTGGTTTAGAATGGACCATATTCCCGCTTTGTGTTCGAGGCTACAAGAATATCAGCTGGGTAGGGAAACAATACTCAACTCTACCGTAACAAAGCATTGTGCGGCTTGCAAATTTTTATCTTGCAGTATTATTTATAAGAGTTACAGGCTATATGAAATTGAAGTAAGAGTGATATAGTTATACCTTTGTTTTGTTTTTAATCCAGTTTTAATAATATACTTTAATATTAATCAACATATGTAATATTAAAAGTTGCCATGTGAACTGTGGCGATGTTAACAAATTTAAATGGATGTTCCATTTAATAAATTCCTTATTAAAGTGATTGAAATTCTAATTATTTAAGCTTTGATTTCTATATATATGTGTGTGTGTATAAAATGTTCTTATTAATATTTTATTCATTATATATATATATATATGTATACATAAAATGTTCTGCAATTTTACGATATGGAATAGTCTTAACATTATCATTCGATTCAGTTGTTTACATTTCTCTTTCGTTCTTGTTTGAACATTATTATTAAGTTTCACTGCAGAAATATTTAGGAAAATGTTATGCGTAACAATAAAATGGCATATTTAATCTAATTTGTTTACAAAATATCGGCCACGTGTTCGGCGATTTTACCTACGGTGACGTCACAGAAATATTGTCCATTAATTGAGCATCATGAAGATCCGATCTTGAATAAAATTGTGAATCCTGAAAAACTGGTAATTTATTTGGAATCATAAAAACGTTTCTTGTTTATTCGTATTTTTATCTTCTTTTATTTCAATTCCAGTTTTGCTGATATAGTTTTATTTAAAATACATTTATACCAATGAATTAAAATTGTTTGTTTCAAATATTTACATATGAGCGTTATTCATAATGTTATGGATCAATATTTTAAAAAATATTCTTTGAAAATCTTGTATAAAAATTTTGTAAAATATGTTTATCAAACATTTTCAGTTATGTTATAATTTATGTTAGAGAAATTAAAAAATAATTTTTGTAGATTTCAAATTTCGAATGTATACTCAATTTTCAATCTACACAATTTAATATTAGGAAATGTTGAAATAGTGAAAACATGTGTGTAAAAAAAAAAAAAAAATATTTTTATTTTTATTTTTAATACTGTTTGTACTTTATCTGTATAATTCTTCTGAAATAAATTATCACAATGGGAATGACTAGGTACCGTTTTATTATTTCCCATTTCATGGTTTGCTACAAATTTTCTTGTTTCATCCCAATGTATGAAACAACTGTTGAGTTTCGTCCATTCTACGTGAAAGTGGCAGATAACTATAAACATATATTTAATTCATGTTTGATCTCCGCTGTGGCGATAAATGTTAGAGGCCTAGCCAAATAAATCAATAAGAAATTCCCATCCCAAATGCTTTAGAATTTCTCATGAAACTTAAAAAAGACGCTCACTGATATGACATTCAACGACAACAAGAAGAATTTATTACACCTTAAAAAAAAAAAAAAAAAAAAAAAAACGGAAAAGAAAGAAAGAGAAAAGAAAAGAATAAGTTACATAATTAAGGTGATACTATCACTGTAATTTATGAGGAACGAAGTCAGACTATCTCCTTCTGATTTATCCTGGAAACAAAACATGCTGCTTAAAGTGTGGGGAAAAAATAATGCAGTAATTTCTCTCTAAGACATTATCTCAATAAAGAGGACAACTCTTATAAATGTACTTTAATTGTGGTCTATAATATTCGATTATACGCTCAATTCTAACCCTTTCAATGGCAAGGTTTTTTTGACAATTTAATCTTACTACAGAATTCAAAAACAAGTTTAAAAGAGGATAAATAAATGAAGACTTTTCTCAAAGTTTAAAAGTAAAATTTTATAAAGAAAAAATTCTGGGGCGAGTTTTAGCAGTCTGAATTTAAAAAGATGGAATATAATATATCCCTGAAATTGTTAATATATTCCCTTTATTAAAAGAACTAGTTTATCATCTTCTTCCTTCAAAGATAACTTTTCAACTTTTCAATCTCACATCAGTTTTGTTCAAAAGTAGAATTTAACTCTGAGTTTATTCGCGTCGAAGTGCTTACATGATGTCTAAAACATTTATATTATTTTAATAGGACACGAAATATAGAGTAGGAATTGGTGACACAGTTTAAATTTAACAAATCTCAAAAATCAATATGTAGAAAAAACAAAAGATTTTCTTATAATCACATGATGAATTCAAATAATACGACGATAAAAGAGAAAAGGGTTTCTCTCTATATCTAAATATGAGAGGCGGGAGAAACTGGGAAGATGATGGAATGGATGAGAAATGGATGTTGCGGGGGGGGGGGGGGAGGATGAAACGCCACAAATATGAGCAAATGTAGAAATGGAAAATCAACAATAGAATTTCGTAATTTCAAATGTTTTTTTTTTTTTTTTTTTTTATATAATTTGCAGTTAAATTGAGCTATTTATTACCGCTATATGTTCGAATTTGAAATTTATTTTATTCGTGATAATATATTCTTTAAATACAATATAAATTTTACAAAATATATATTAAAAGTTGTTCAAAAGTTATTTTAAATACATTTTTTGCAGATTTATCTTACATTTTAGTATTTATGTGTCAAAGTTAAAAAAAATTAAAAGTAGTAAATGTGTGTCAATACATGTATTTTTTTTTATTTAACTATTAAATATTATTTTAATTTTATTGGTATATTTCTCATAAATTAAAAGTTTCCAATGGAATTTTGCTCTTTTAAAAATATAAAAAGCGAGTTGTACGACAATGAATATTCGATTTAAATAAATTTATGTGTTTGTGAATGTGCATAAATATAAATAAAATGGAATATATATATACATTTCATCTGTAAAATTATTTGGTTATATTGAAGACAAAAAAATATATATAATTACTTCAATTAAAAAAGAGTACTAAAACATCAAGTGATACTTTTAATGGGATATCTATTTTTAATTGGAAAGAATTTATCCATTTAAAAAAAAAATTATCTTAAACTAGTTTTAAAAAAATAAATGTTGAGGAAACACTCGGGCTCTGACGTCATTCAGAGACGTTTCAGACTTGTAGTAACTATCTAAGAGTCTTTGGTATTATATAGAATATGGACAGAAGGTTGAGATGGAAATTACAGTGGAGTTGGGAATTCTCGGTTTCGTTGAGGTTTTGGAGTGGTAGTAGGATAGACAAACATTTTAAAGGATGTTTGTTATACTAGATATTCATAAGTAAGTCTTCGGTATTGAACCATTGCATTAGGGATTATTTCAAGGTAAAAAGAGTTTTGTGCGAGTTTTACGACACTGAATATTTGATTTAAAAAAATATTTCATGTGTATGTGAAAGTGCATACATATAAATAACATGAAAAATATGTCTATTTCAGCTGTAATTAGTTGGTTATATTGAAGACAAAAAATATATTTATTTATTTCAATTTATAAAAGAGTTCTAAAACCTCAAGTGATACTTTTAACGGGATATCTATTCTTAATTAGAAAGAATTAAACTATTTAAAGAAGATCTTAAACCTGTTTAAAGCTAAAATAAATGTTGAGATAATACCCGGGCCCTGACGTCATACAGAGACGTTTCAGACTTGTAGTAACAATCTAAGAGGCTTTGGTAATAGATGGAATACGGACAAGAGGTTTAGATGTAAATTACAATGAAGTTGGGAGTTCTCGGTTTCGTTGAAGTTTTGGATGGTAGTTGGACAGAAAATATTTTAAAGTTGGTTGTTATACTATTTATTTATAGATAAGACTTCAGTGATGAACTATTGTATTAGTGGGTATTTCAAGTTAAAGAGAGTTCTGTCGCAGAATGTTTTATATTAGTGTAATTTCATAGCCATATGCCATAAGATTTCACGAGCGATTTCTAGAAGGAGTGATATTTGGCATTATATGAAGAAGAGAGTTATTTTGCTATTAGTATAGTTAAAGTTGTCTTATTTATTGCCTGTAATTTAAAGTGCATACATGTTTTACACATTCCTTTATTATATTAGCAATTTATTGATATACTAGAAAAGGGATCAATGCCAAATGTTACTTGCAGAAGAAACTAGTAAAAGTTTAAACACCAGAGAAAAAGTGTTGTTGCATCTACAGAATATCTTACTACAGATGCTAAGAACTTTAGCCTAGAGTCTCTAGTTATAAGCTTCTGTCGTAACTATAATTCTTAGCATCCGTATCAGCATGTCGATCAAGGAGTTTCAAGGTAAACCAATCTAAAACGTTAAGATCCGTATTACAGCGCGTTGCATGAATATAAACGCACCTTAGCTTTAAGAATTAGAATGGTATAGAAGTGTAATAAAAAAATATGAATAGGTGACACTTGATGCAAACATTACGTGTATGATTCAAGAAAGGAAAATACGAGTCAAAACAATGAAAGACCAATATGATTTTTTAGAAAATTATTTTATTGAATTTATGACAAAAATGCATGTTGCATTAATTTAAACGCACATGTAAAAAATAAATAACTGGGTCACAAATACTATATATAATACATTGTAAAGCCACCATGGGCTTCTAGAACAGCCAGTAAACTCCTTGGCATTGACTGATATTGTGGCATGAGGTCATTCAACCTGATTGTCTTCCAAGCTAACAGAATGGCCGATTTTAGTGCATCTTTCGTGTTAAACTGCCTTCCGTTTACGTAAACACGGCGAACCAGAATAGCCCATACGTTCTCCATTATGTATAAATCAGGGATTTTTTAGGTTAATTTCGAACTTTATTTTTATTGTCATGGAAACCTTTTTTTTTCGATATGTCCTTTATGTACAGATGCACAATCGTGCTGAAAAATATAATTTCTTCCACATTTCTTGACTGCTTGACGGCGGAGGTTCCTTGTGAGCATCTGGGCATAATCTAATAGTGTTCTCCACGAACTCTAATTCGAAAGTCCCTTTTAAAACTGTGGCTGCCCACACCATGACAGTTCCATCTCCAGATTGACGTTTTGAACAGTGCATTTCTTCGGTTCTCAAATCGTGCCAGTAGCTATGAAATCCGTCCGGGTCATACAGAATAAACTTTTTACATCTGTGAAGATGACTTTTTCCCAATTTAGTCGATCTAGAATCCATTTTCTTGCCCATTCCAACAGCATATTTTTGTGCTTTTTAGTGAGGGTGGTTTCGCCTTCATTTTCTTAAATTTAATTAATGCTGCAGCTTTGATAGTTCTCCATATAATTGTCCAATGAACACCCAGATTGTATTGAGCCTTTGTCTTAGCACAGGAAATATTCTTATTCTTTGCAGCGTTACATATTTGACGTTTGCCGTAACTGGTGAAATTTCCTGTTCGCTTTTCCCCCATAATTTTTCTCCTTTCTTTATATAATTTCGCACAACACTCTCATGTCTTCCTATTCGGCGCCCAATGTCACGCCTTTACCACGCATAAAGTCGATTTTTATCCTCTCGTCTACTGTGAAAGTTTTCCCTCTTACCATCCTGCACAAACTCCGTAAATTTTGCACTCAAGCATTAAAACTGTTTTTAGAGAACTTTAGCAACACTACAATCTGTGTTTTAATTTAATTCCGCTAGCTCTGTTAAATTTTAAACGCAAAATACAGTGTGCGTATAATTTCGCGCAACAAACGAAAAACAGTGAAAAATAAGAAATTGCTTAAACACTCATTTACATAAGCTTTCATCAGCCTAAACATACGTGCTCGAAGCACCTTATTCAGTTGTTAGCCATATGTAATAACTGTAAGTCACATTCCTTCTTTCAAAATTTTAAAAATTCTATTTCCGGTTATTGGAAAAGGTGCATTTATATTCATACAACGCACTGTAGACACAAAAATACCAAAATTTATGTAACGCTTACAGCTTTTATTTAATTCTTAGAACAAAGAAAAAAATATACTATTTGTTCAAAAGAAAAGAATTTGTTTAATATTAAATTTTATTAAGGCAACACACTTTTCCTAAAATAATTATATTTATAAAAATCATTATTTATTTATAAATTGTTTTTATCACGTTTTTATGAATTACATTATCATATAATCTCGTGTTACATTTTTAAGTACCAGATTTTAATTTAAATTACCCAAGAGAATATGTTAAATTTTACACGGTAGATTATCCTAATATTCATTAAAAACGCGTGAAACTCTTTAATTAATACATTTTAGACATTTAAAGAAAACAATATTATACGCTTTTATTTTCTGAAAAGTAAACTTGAAATACATTTTTTTCTACAATGCTGAATATTCTCAAGAGATTGTAAAAAACATTATTTTAGCAAAACCAGAATTTAAATATGTTAAATTTTAATGCAATCATATAATGATTTTTTAAAAAATATTCTACAGTAAAAAGTGTATATAAATTGTTTTAATGAAAAGGTAAATAATATTTCCTGATAAACGAAAATATATAAAATCATATTTTGACTTACTATTATGACATCGAATATTCTTAAAGCTTTTTTTTTTTTTTTTTTTTTTTTTTTTTTTATGGTTGCAAATGATATTAAATGTTTTCTTTTCTATTAGAAATATGAATTTTAAGTGCAATTTTATTGTTAATTTTATCTGATATTAACTTAATATTAATGTTAAAAATTCTATCATTTTTACAAAATCACACAACAGGTAAATGAAGACTTACTTGTATTAGTTCAACGGTTATAAAATTACTCACTTATTAAAATAATATAATTTGAAGTGACTTTAGTTTAATATGAAAGAGAAATGAAATTATGTTTAATAAAATTCTAAGAAAGACATGCAGGAACAATGTTTTAGAAAACATTATATGATTATATAAACAATGACAAGCCATTAAAAGAAATATTTGTTTGAAAAAAATATGCTTTCTCAAAAATCTACGTATATTTTCTGTAATTTCCAAAATTGTAAAAATGTCCCATTAAAAAAAAAAAAAAAAAAGCAAAATAATAAATGTTTTTAGAATGATGGAATTTAACGAAGGATTCATACTTTTTTTTTTCCTTTTCACCATGTTTTTATTAACTTCGATTCTTGTTTGTATGTTTGTCCAGTACAAACCTTGCAATCTATTTTAACCAACTTACAGACTAGATAGACATATGAAACTTTCAGGACAGCTCAGAACACGGTGACAATACATTTTTTAATAAACTTAGTCAACTGTTTCAGGTTCCTACTGCCTTCAACAGCGTTTAAAAGTTTCGATAAAAATTTTATTTAACTAACTTCATGACTGGCTAGACATTTGAAACTTTCAGACTTGTTCAGAACATGGGGGAAATGTGTTATTTTAATACTTTTAGACAAATGTTTCGGGTTCCTGCTGCCTTCGGCAGCGTTACCAGTACAAAGCTTGCAATCGATTTTTCACCAACTTTCCGACTAGCTCGACATTTGAAACTTTCAGGACAGCTCAGAACAGGATTATAATACTTTTTTTAGTACTTTCAGTCAACTGTTTCAGGTCCCTAATGCCATCGGCAGCGTTTATATGATTCAACAGACAATTTATTTAACTAACTTCCCGACTAGGAAGACATTTGAAACTTTCAGAATAGTTCAGAACACAGTAAAAATGCATTTTAAAAATATTTTTAACCAACTACTTCGGAACCTGCTGCATTTGGCAGCGTTACCAGTACAAAGCTTGCAATCGATTTTTAACTAACTTCCCGGCTAGCTAGCCATTTGAAACTTTTATAATAGCTCAAAACACGATAGAAATGATTTTTTTTATTCCTTTAGGCAATTGTTCCGGGTTCCCGTTGCCTTCGGCAGCGTTTGTATGATTCAACAGAAAATTTAAAAACATGGTATATAAAAAGTTATTTTTATCTTGTAATTATTACTAGATGTAAGTAACATCTGAGTAAAAGACATCAGAGTAACATAAGAGTAAAGCAATATCTGAGGATATTTCTTTATTAATTTACGCAGAAAAAATCTAAAATACATTATTTATGTGTACCAAGAAAGCAATATTCCGCCAAAAATTCGATTTTTTTTTTTTTTTTTGGCATTATTAACAATTACACTTTTATCTTTTCAACGATCTATCACTTATGATTATATACAAATATGTATACATAAAATCCATAATATACAATATTCATATATCTTTAACAGAAGTGGGGAAATTTTTCATTCTTTTTCAGTGCACTTCACAGTATAGTGTTGCCAATTAAATCTTTAAATGAGTATTTCTCAAAATGTCATACTTCTGGTTCGAGTACTTTTTCTTTTTTTTATTGAAGAAACCTAATAACGTAAACTTTTAATGATACATATTATAATGTACTCTTTAGCACAGAAATTTGATGATTTATTTATAATTAATTTTTAGGCAGTGAAATGGCAAAAATGCTAATTTAAAAGTGATTTTTAATAGAAAATATTAATAATATTTTTTTTTTCATTTATAAAGAAAATTGTCTGTTAAAGTGTGTATTTGTTTAGCAACTAAAGACACTGGCCCAGGGCGCCAGATTTTAATGGCCTACAAAATCACAAAATTCTTTCTTCAATTGTTCTTTTGGACATTAAAATTTTTAATATTGCTTATTTTTTAAACTCTCATTTCATTTGTTACAATGAAACCATCATCTTGTTTTTAACGATTTTTTTTTTTTTTTTTTTTTTTTTTTAAGAAAGATTTTTTTTGTCTTGAAACCGATTTGAAGGATACGGCGCAATCAAGCAGCAGAGTAAGATGGCTACATGTTTTCATTAATAAGCTAAATAAAAAATTAAATTATCGTCGATCTGGTGAAGAGTGTAGGTTGGTAGGAGTAGGAGTTATATGTACACAATTTCCAGTCCAAGACGAGCCCAAGTTTAAATCTATACAATACATTGGCGCCCAAAATCCAGATTGACTTATCTAAGCTTCAGAAAACAGAATAAATAAATGGAAATTTAAGTTTGACTGAGAAACCTGGCTGTTTTTGCACTCTTAATCGAATAAAGAGATTGCCAGTCCACGAAATTTTGAATAATATCACCTAAATGCCTGTTTCAAACGCGGTGCAGAATTTTTAGACCATTATGAAGAAAAATCACTTTTATTACTCTGAAAAAATAAAATTTTGTTTTATTCCATGCAATAGGAATATCCTTAAAAAATAATAGTTATTTAAGTTTTAATTTTCGATATACCAATTACATAATAGCCTACAGATGTAGAACTACATACTTCGGGGAATGTGTTTAAATTCAAATTAAGATATAAACTTTCACAAATAAAATACAGTGAATTCAAATGTAAATTAGTATGTTGTGAAAATCAAAAACCCTCTATTTCTAAAATTATATAATTTTAGAATAGTAATTGGCAGAAAAACTACGTAAAGCCACGAAAAGACTGAATAAAATTACAACCTATCGGCTCATATGAATCCGAATTGAATCAATAGTATTTCATAAAAGCCATCTCACATTTAAAGTAAGGTAAACCTGTACGCAATGGAGGTTGAATTATAAGTTTTACGTAAAAATTGCAGTGTAGCAGCCTTACCTACGAAAATTAAACCGTTGTAGTCTTTCAA
The DNA here is from genome assembly GCA_963930645.1 of Salticus scenicus. Taxonomy (NCBI): domain Eukaryota; kingdom Metazoa; phylum Arthropoda; class Arachnida; order Araneae; family Salticidae; genus Salticus; species Salticus scenicus. The sequence continues at coordinate 153,334,826 of OZ005650.1, forward strand.
TATACCCGTCTTACATATCAAATTTGGTGCATTTATACACTATAGAAGCTGAAATATTTTTTGCAGTAACTAGTGAAAATTGCAGCAGAAAATATTAAGAAGTGTTCCAGAGGATTTCGACTTTTTGACTGGATCAAATCTAATATCACTAGAGGACGATAAATTAATCAAAAATGCTATGTATCTTGGGGCATACTCTCTGTTATTGAATGCATTGCTTCCACCCACTGATAGGATCATTACTGTCGTACTTTTGACTTTTATGCAAATAACCTTGCATGCTAAATATAAGAAGAATGTCAACGCTTGTATATAATCAGCTTTAGACCTAATAGATAGCACAGAGTTTAGGTCTTTAAGTCTAACAAAAAACAAAACACACATTCCGGTACAATTTAAAAATTTAAAAAACGACGGGAAATTAACTGCCAACCCAATACAATTATACTATTTTAACAGACATAAACATTTAAAAATCTATCTTTCATAATTTCTAACAAAAGGTACAAACAGTTGCTGAATTTTTAGGTAGCGAAATTAGGGACTTAAATAAAAAATAATAATATTTTAGTTTCACTTAGAAATAAAATTATCTGTAAAGTATGTAAAAAGTGCTATTCTGACAGACATAAAAATGTATAAAACTCTTACTTTCGCCATTTTTGAGAAAAAAGTAGGAACAGTTGCTGAACTTTACATGACGAAGCAAGGGATTTACATAATCTGTATAATATTTATCTAACGTGGACCAATTACGATTACATTTTATAGTAACGATACGATAAAAAGAATTACATAAGCGAGAATAAAAAATAACATACAAAATTTAAACACGCGGACTCAGTTCAGTAATGTAATTAAAAAAAATGATGGTATTTGTCTGATTGAATCATTTTATAGAAGAATTTATTTTTAAAAATTGCATCTTTACATTCGTTGCAAGCGTCCCTTTATACATAGCAATACTTTAAAGATATAAACAAAATATGAACTTTCGTCATAAATTGACTGAAAAACGCAATAATAAACGTATAATCAAAATAGGAACTAAAGTGTTTACAATAAAAAATTATGCCAAAGTGAACAAAAAATAAAATAACAGGAAAGGAAACTCGCTAACATGGCCGCAAAAATGTAAAAGTCGTCATAGGGATTCTTTATTAAAGATGTTTTGCCTGAGAAAATGTGAAAATTGGGTCATCAAACATGAATTTTTATTTTAAACTTTTCTTTGAATGATTTGGTTTAACTATCACTGGCGTTTCATCTCACAAAAACTAATAATAATGTAGCTTCTTGCTAAAAAAATTTTAATTGTATGGTGAAATTTGCATAAGACTTATAAGTTTCAAATTTTAAAGGTAAATACAAAAAATTAAAAAAAGTAAAGAAATAAATAAAAAAATAAAAAATTAAATGAACTGCTAAAATTTTCGCATGGATTTGCTATTTAATAAAAATTTTTCAATTTGAATTAGAAAGAAAATATTCTGTTAAAGTATGTAAAACTTGATATTCTAACGACAATAAAACCTGTAAAACTCTATCTCTCAGCATTTCTGAGAAATAGGTGCATATAATTGCTGATTTTTATACGAAGAAAACATAGGGCATTAAATATTTAATAATAAATTATAATTTTCTTCTACAAAGTAAATAATTTGTTAAAGTATGTAAGACATAGTTGCTAAAAAAAAATTCATAATTTTAGCTTACACCATTTCTGAGAAAAAAGTTCATAATGTTGGTGAATTTAACTTAGCGGAGATCCTGTTCCTTTTGAACACGAAATTAATTGTACTTTTAGAACATAACACGAAATTTTCATTAAAGTTCATTATTTTATTAAAATATATGCCAAATTATTAAAATATATTTTCAGTTAAAATTGCTAGTCCCGAAAACAGTCTGTAATTGGGTCTCGAAATTTTCTGAAGGACATTCAGAAATTGTTAAAGAAGTGGTTGTTCACTTGACTTTGCGATACAAGAAACAGTGTGGATGTTGAGTAGATGGTTAAAGCTGTCTGGCGAGTAACAATACGTTGCATAGAAACTGTTTTATCCTACAGCATGATGCATGATTTGATGATGACATGCTGAATGTATAGTAAATAGCTGAGACAGCACTAAAATACTTTTATGCAACAGGCTTTGGAAAACTCATAGAGAGATTAAACGTATGTATGAATGGAAATGGAAATTATGTAGAGCCCCCCCCCCAAACTTTTCAAGTATGTAATTTGGTTCACCTTCGTCTATTGGTTGTTGTGGCCTACTTCTTGTTTTGCCCGCGTGTTGTTTTATTTTTCGGCACCACTAATTCTTTAGAGTGTCAGTCTATTATTTTTTCTCAAAAAGCAGCTGTTTTATCACAAAAATAGTGGAATACGATAAATAAATACATAAATAAAGTCGTGACCATCCCTAGTCAATTCACAAGGTTTGCTCTTTGCTCATTTTACAAAAACAGATAAGTCTATGATCGCTACTAATTGTTTGATAAGTCATATGATATGCACGAAAAGGTTTCTGGGAAATTTCCGTTACCAATTTACAGCAAAACGCAAAGTAACTCATATAATATATCAACAGAACAATACGTAAAAATTTACACCAAAATGCTGTATTTACGCTGAGAAAAATAATTCATTTTAAAGATGATTTTTAAGTATAAATGAATAAAAACTAGTTGGCATAGGTGGACTCTGCTCAGTTCCCCATCATATTTATGTTCTCATAAACTTTTAGTGGGAGACGTATTATAATCATGTTAAAATAAATGAATTGGACCAAAGCTTGATATAGTGACAGAATGAAATCCCCGCCTAATTGGCTATCTACCGTTAACTTCGATATATATATCTTATTCTAATCTATTAAGTTATTTTATCAGGATCAATTCCGTTGTCTAGTTTTCATGCTACTATTTCCGATGCAATAATCCTCAAAATTCATATTTATATGAAAAATTTACAATTTCGCTATGTTGATAAAATCGTAAATTACAAATGATTTACGAAATTTTCCTATTAGAATATTTGTATTCAATCATGTTCAAACAAATATCATAAATGTAATTTTGAAGTTGTCTAATGTATTTATGATCCTCAAAATGGAAATTTATGCTCAATTTTGCCTTATTCTGACATGTAAATCGTAATTTCCAAATAACTTACGAATTTTTTATATTGGAAAATTCATAGTCATTAATATTCATGCCAGTGTTCTAAATAATATTTCAAATGTAGTCTGACATCTTTACGATGAAAATATCTCTAAAAATTTGCGTTTATGTAAAATTTTGCCCTATACTGCCATGTTAAGAAATTCGTAAATTTCCAATAACTTGCGAAATTTTCAAAGTAGCAGATTTATAGTTACTAATGTTCATTCTGTCATCAAACCTGATATTTTAAAACTGGTCTGATATTTTTACAGTAAAAAGTTTCCATTTAATGCACGTTTAAGTGAATTTTTGTCCTATTCTCCCATGTTAAGAAAATCGTAAATTTCTCATAACTTACGAAGATTTTTAATTCAAATGTTGCAAAAGAATAGGGTTCTTGCCAGTATCGAAAGTAATATTTTAAAACTGATTTGACCTCTCTGTGATCATTTGTTCGTGAGATATCGTGTTAACAGACTAACAAACTAACCGACTAACACACTGACACACTAACGGTCTGACACACTAACAGACACCCTACAGACAGACACCATACAAATTTTGTCATTTTTGGATTCCTCACACCTGAAAACGTGTAAAAAAGTAAAAAAACCGAGGTCGAAAATTTTCACGATTACCTAAGTTCCCCATACCTATAGTATGATGGGGAACTAATAAGAGAAAAGAAAAAAAAAGTCCCTTTTACAGCAAAAATATTTTGATTCTTTTTACGTATTAAACAAATATATATTTTTAAGTGTAAATTCAGCAAAATCTGTAACGAGTTTCACAGGCATATCAGGTACATCTGTGTTCTTAAAATATTCCTTAGAATTAGAACAGTCACTATACCGATTAAGAATTATTGATTAAGAATAAAATTAACTGCTCCGTTTTGCCAAAATCATGGGATTTCTTTTCCCATATTATTTCTTACTCGTTAATACAAAGAATATTATTGATGCGATAAAAGTAATAAAAATAAAAACGTGAAATTCCGTATTCATAAATTTTGAAATATAATTTCTATTTTGCTTAATCTATTTATTTGGAGTTACATGAAAGATTGAATATTCATTCTTGATATGGAAATCCTATTTTTAAAGTGTTTTATGGTTTTTATTTATTTTTTATTTTTTATTATTATTAACTTAGAGACTTTTAAACTCGCGAACTGAGTTATTCAAATATATATATATGTCTTTTAATATAATAACGACCTTTCCAGCTTTATTACTATGTCTATGCGCATTCGAACATGTTTTTCTATTAGTTTTTTTTTTTTTTTTTTTAATAAAACTTTTGTTATCATATTTTTAAATAATGTTACGGTGTGCAATTTTGGGGAAAAAAAATTAATATCTGACATTATGTTTTCTGAAGTTAACAAAGAAAATTAACAACAGTTTACTCTATAACAATATAATCTAAAACTTTTACGTAATCAGCAAATATTTTATTTGGAGTACATTAATCAAAGTTTGTATTCCCTTTAGTAGGTACATCAGGTACTACATTTAAATATATATATACATATATACATATGTTCATTAAAATTGGAACGATCATTACATCGTTTAAGATTTTATGAGATTGAGTAAAGTTATATGTTCTGCACTGAGAAAAACAAATATACCACATTCAACTATAACGAAAAAGTAGTTAATTTCTGAATCTCCTAACTTGAAATTTAGATTTCCGAACGATGTGTATAAGGTAAACAAATAAATTGAATAGACGAAATGATCAAGAATTTCTAGTCTATACTTTCGTAGATAGTGAAACAATATTATGAATCTTCTGTATTGCGAGAAATTATCGCTTGTTTTTCTAGAATTTTCATAAACCAGTATTATAGTTAATAAATCTCACCACTTGTGTTGGAATTTATTTGGAGTGATTTTCAAATACGTTTGAGCACGTTAATATAGAAAAACGTTCTAGAATTTTTATAGGGGTTCTTAGAACTCGCTGTCGAACGTAACCAGAATTTATGAGAGTATGAATGGAACTATATTTACTAGAGCCGTAATTTAGTTTCTAGATGTCAGTAACATAATTTTTTTTTTTTTTTTAGTGTGTTTCTTTCTTTTTTTTTTTTTCATGCAATTTCTTTATTGTTTATAGGAAAAAAATTAAAGAGATAAAACAAGTAAAAAGAAAAAGTCCTGCTCTATATCCATAGATTTTTATACATAATTCAGAGTTCATTTTAAATACTTATTTAGAGTTTTAAGCAAGACCAAATATCCGGTCTAGATAGGAAAATCCAATATTTTAATAATAATAATAATAATAATAATAATAATAATATTGTTATTACTATTGTTATTATTATTATTAATATATATATATATATATCCAGGAAAGTAATTTCGGAACGTTAGCAAATAAAGTTGAAAGTTATAAACAATGTATAATTCTAAATTTGTTCGTAAGGAGGAGAGGTGGAGTAACTTGCAAAACCTCCCCTGACTAAGGACGTGATTACTAACGAAATATTTTAATTTCTTGAAACAAAATATATATATATATCTTTTTAAATTTATTTCTTCCCCTGTGTATTTGTTATTTAAGCAAATTCTTTAATTTTTTTTTCTGTATTTTTTTTTTTAATAAGAGCAAATTATTTATTTATTTATTTATTTTGTAATAATAATTTTCTTTATCATAATATGGTGGAAGCACCTTGCTTTTCCTGACATTTGATTAAAAAACCAGCTTAGTTCTCTACTGCAGCCACGAACGTAGAACCTTGACGGAATGATGTAATGTGATATCGGAAGAACGTCATTATTATCCCCTGCATGCGCATACTTCTGTGTGGAATTTTGGAGCAGGCGCGCTGAGACGGCAGACGGCTGTTTGGATTTCGACGATGGCAGGACTGAGCTTCGCTGCGTTACTTACGACAGACGGTTGTAATAACGAGTTGTTATTGAAGCTGTTAGACGAACACTTTTAATAGATGGAATGTTCAAAGCTTCTATAAATTATGGTGATTGAAAACTTTATGGAACTGACGCTGAAAAGAGAATAAGTAACTATTAAAATACAACTGAGCTGTTATGATTTGACTTTTACAAGTGACTGTTTTGGTCGGCTGTTTAATATTAATTCGTACTATAATCTTGCAAATAGTGTATCATAGTTTTTGTTTATTAAATTTTAAATATTTAATAGTAATTGTGTATTAATTAATTATTAGCGCCCACTTATGTTCCCCACTACAATAATTATTATTGCTTTTATATTGTTATGGAATGTAATGTCTGGAAAAATAAATAAATAAATAAATTAAATTAAACTTAAAATCTGACAATATTATTTTCTTAAGTAACTAAGACAGTTAGCAACAGTTCAGGATATCTTAAAATAACTTAAAACTTCTACACTTTCAGAAAAAATTATATTTGTTGTATTTTAAGCGAAGTCTGTAGAATGTTTCACAGATGTACATCATATTAACATTTTCTTCATACTGTGGATATTGTGCATCTTCGCCATTAATATTTTTTATTTATTTTTATTTTTTTAGATAATTAGTAAATTCTACTTCTGGTAATTTTCACACATTTTATGTTAAAGTTAGGTGAAGAAATGAACGAAACAAATTCCAACCTATAACGCAATTTTCGATTAATTCAAAGCTGAAATGGGAAACATTGAAATTTTATTAGTAACAATTAGCGATGCTGAATTTATGTATAGACCTTGTTTTCCATTCGGAGTTAAATTAGCCGTACAAATTAAATTCGAGAAGATAACTTAAGTACATTATGTAGAGTTCTTACAGTAATTAAAATAGTTGTAGTAATTCAACTGAATGCAGTTACAATACAACGAATGTTGTGTAAATATATTCTATGTCCGTTTGCGTTAAAGTTTTTCCACATTCTGCATGATCATTCAAACATAATACATTTGAACCAGTGTCATAATGCACTTCATGAATCATCTGCTCTTCGTTAGTAGTTTAGTTGAGTTCATTAAATTGAAACAAATCATCATTTGGATCGGATATTTTAAATTGTTAAACATCAGGCAAAATTGTTGGAACTGGTGACCCGATAGATTCAAATGACATGTTATGTGGTAACAAAATATCTAGAAATTCTAATAGTGCATAATTGAATGAAACTTTTTAATTGTAATCTCTTAGAAAATATTCAATAAGAAAATTTTTGAATTCATCCCACAATGTCATTTGCTGGCACATTCAAAGAAGAAATGAAGCCGAATAAATCACGCCTTTCTTTCTGCGTATTGAATTCCTTTGCTTCATTAAAACATTCTCTCCATTCATTATCATTTGAAGCTATGCTTTGAGTATGGCCCACTTCAACAAAAATATTGTACATTATTTTATGGTAGAATTTGACATCTTCAAATGAGTTAGACCAATAATATGTAATATAAGAATTCTCAAATGGAAAAGTTCTAAGTCCTTTGGAGATACTGAATATTTGCGTGAGATAATTTTATCACCATCACGTTTTTGCTTCTGCCATATTTTGCTGCCACCAACCCAAACATAATGCAACGAAATTTCAATATATTTTATTAGATTAGCAGATGTATCCTGACGATTCGAATCAAAGAAAGCCCGTAATTTTGCTTGCTTGTTATTCTGAACAGTTTGATGTTCTTACCCACCTCTAAAGTAGATATTTGATTGATATGACAAGCGAATATCAAGACGAATTATGACACGAGACAGTAAATGCATTTTAATTTCATATATTCGTCACATGGCTTTAGTAGAACCCACATAAAGATAACTGAAAAATTGATTACCATCATCAATTTGAACTTCACTTTTTTCTTCAGTTTATGCACTTCCGACTTCAACTGTTGCACTTTCATAACCTTTATATACGTATTTATATGTATTTTATACTTGTCACAATGGTGCAAACTTCAACATTTATGTGCCAATTAAGTTTTGTAAGCAAATACGGATTGTGTGGTACAAAGTAACGATTATCATGTGAACTTGCTTTCTCATCAACAGTAACACCATTATCACAGTTTTTGTAAACTGAATATCCATTTAACGATTAGCATGTGAATTCACAAAAATTCTTCGGAAAATATTTTGAACATTTTCCTTCTGTCATAGAAAGAGCTTTTGGTTTGAGTACATCACATTGGCCTGCATCATATGTTTTAAATTATATTCTTGCAATTTTGGTTGTGTGTAAACATCTATGATTTCAGTACAAACAGCTCTATCAATCTCGACAGTTCCAGACATTTTATCATTTTATTTTAAAGTGAGCAAAATATGAGCATGAGATAAAACTCTTTTTTGGAATTCGATTGTATAAATCAATGCTGTCACTTTACCGAAAATGTGTTTGTGTGTAGTTGCTTTTATTAGCCCTTTTAATTTAGCATTGAATGCATGCACAATAACTTCAGGATGGCAATTTGGTACATTTAATGCAGCAATGGGCGTTACAATTTCAGGCCACTGAGGATTGCAAGTTATTGATATAAATAATGAAAGTTTACCATGAACTTGAACAATTGACATTGCATCTAAATATTTTTTAAAGAAATTTCTTTGAGATCCATTAAATAAAAAGCGCAAAATAACTCTTCGACCATTTTTTTGGTTAGCATCAATATCAGGGATTCACTTCAAAAAATTATTTAAGTTATTATAAAATTCTGCTCTTAAAGTTGCCTGATTTTGCCTTATGTAATGCAATCTAGTGCCCTCAATGCGCACATATGTATCTTCAATAAATTGTAAAAATAGTCTCTGTGTATGGTGCAAGAAACTGAATTGATCTTTAATTACAAGTCTATAACACACATATTGTAGTATTGTCACTTTATTTCAGGACACTCCCGTACTGAACGTACTTTGTACGTTATATGCTATATTCGCGTGACACCCAGTATCCCCATTTAGGAATAAAATACGATACGCTAATGGATCTAGTGATGAATTCAAATCAGAAATATTTCGTATTGTGCCATTTGTTTTTGAAAAATTCAACGGTATTTCGTTCAAAATTTGGCTCACCGTCCACGGTGCTGAAAATAACGGCTACATCTGTTTCAATTGCATCATTATATCGGGGAGAATCTAAATTATGGTTCACTTTAATGACCATAAAAATCTCCTTACTTTGATTTTTGGGAGTACTGAGTTATCGCTCATCGTTCAGAATGATCGCATAAAAGGATTGGCACGATCCAATTCGACAGATGTTTCATGCATTAAAATCCTATCGAACATATCATTTGGTTGTTCGGAAACTCTGTAATTTACAACAGCGTGTACCTAATAAAAATATAACTGAGCATAAACTAGTACACGGCCATAAATTGAAATCATTGGACCTGCTCTATTATAGAATGTATCATGAATTTTTAAATGATACACACCATGTAATGTTGCGTCAGAAATTTTATCGTCAGAACTGACCAATACAAATGAGGAATTTTATCTACGAATATCATTGATAATTTTTTTTGAAATATTTTTAATGTTGCGATTAGGCTTTAAAAAGACCATCATAAAGTCTTAAAATATATACATTTTCTGTTAAAGCTGGTAAATTAATTTTCACTTTATGACAACAAAAAATAAACTGCGTCAACTTTCTTTGAGTGACTCCTGATTCAAAATGTTTAGCTTTGCAATGTCTGCACAGGAAATTCATTGACCCAATATCAAAACTAATAAAATGCATTAGAATTACACTTAATGCTGATTTGAATGCATTCTTTAAAAAAAAAAAATACCACTATCATTACCTTCATTCACGTGACGATGGATATTTCTATGAATTTTTCTATTACTTTCCCTTTCAACTCGACCCATCAGTGTTCTTCTTTTAGGCATTTTAATAGTAAAGAACACTGTCAATATCGAAACAGTGTGTCAATAGTTAATATGTAGGGGAAGGTGGGGCTAGTTGTCACAAGGGTAAGAAGTAACACGCAATTTACAAAATAGTTTGTAACATTTGTGATTAAATATTTTTATAAACATAATTCTTATGACGCACTTTATAATAGCACAATCGGTGCTCCACAAAAATGGTTAATGAGAGGTTCTGTACACGTGCTTCATTTTAGCTAGTTAGTGGGGAAAAAAAATCTTTCGTAAATTTTTATTAAAGTTACTTTATACTTCAACGAAATCTTTATAGCTATTTATTTAGTCTGTGTGATGAGTTATAAAACGTTTGTTTATTTTTTTGTATAAAACGTTATATATTTCCATAAATAAACAAAATATCTAAAATCATACGATGGGACAAGTTGAAACAAATATTTGGGGCAAGTTGTAACATGTTAGGGGAGTGCCTTGTGAAGATGCCTACAGCAAGAGCTCGAAGTTTCCGTCCATTTTCAAGAAAATTTCAGAAACGAAAAATATTTGGTTTTTTTGCCAGTACTATATTTATACAGATATATTTTTTGTGTTTTTATAATATAGTACCGTGTTTATTTAACCATGAATAAGAATCACGATTTAATCACGTATTAGAGAATATTGCATAATAATTGTGTTAGAAAAAAGCAGAAACTTCTCATTCATGAGAGTGTCCGGAAAAAAAGGTGGAGAATTCGAGCTCTCCTAAACGTTCTCTCTGGCATAAGAATGGGTATAATGCGTAGTTTGTAAAATGTGTGCTCACATTATATGCATGAGAGCCCAAGTTAAAATTCATGCTAGTACCAGCAACAAAAATAGGCTAGTTATTGCTATGTATTGCTATGTCTGCTAGATTTTCATGCTATTATATGCTTTATATTGCTAGCCAGCATCGGATGCTATATTAGCTAGCTAACACAGCAAAAGCATGGCAAGCTATGTACAAGCATTTTATGCTTATTTGTTGTTTAAGCTTCTTCCAAAGCATGGAGAGGTATGCACCTTAACAAGCTATTATATGCTTTTTCATGCTTGCCAGCATAACATGCTATGTAGGTAGCTTAGGTAGAAATAGCATGGCATGCTGTATCCCAGTAAGAAGTGCTAACTTGCTGCACAAGCTTCTTCCAATCATGGCAAGGTATGTACCTTAATGAACTATTATATGCTTTTTTATGCTTGCTAGCATAATATGCTATGTAGGCAGCTTAGGCAGAAATAGCATGGCATGCTATATCCCAGTAAGAAGTGCTAACTAGCTGCACAAGCTTCTTCCAATCGTGGCAAGGTATATACCTTAACAAGCTATTATATACTTTTATATGCTTGCTAGCATAATATGCTATTAAGGCAGCTTAGGCAGAAATAGCATGGCATGCTATATCCCAGTAAGAAGTGCTAACTAGCTGCACAAGCTTCTTCCATTCATGGCAAGGTATGTACCTTAACAAGCTATTATATACTTTTTTATACTTGCTAGTATAATATGCTATGTAGGCAGCTTAGGCAGAAATAGCATGGCATGCTATATCCCAGTAAGAAGTGCTAACTAGCTGCACAAGCTTCTTCCAATCATGGCAAGGTATGTACCTTAACAAGCTATTATATACTTTTTTATGCTTGCCAGCATAATGTGCTATATAGGCAGCTTAAGTAGAAATAGCATGGTATGCTATATCCCAGTAAGAAGTGCTAACTTGCTACACAAGCTTCTTTCAATCATAGCAAGGTTACCTTAATAAGCTATTACATGCTTTTTTTTTGCTTGCCAGCGTAATATGCTAAGTAGGCAGCTTAGGTAGAAAATAGCATGACATGCTATATGCCAGTAAGAAGTGCTGATCTGCTGCACAAGCTTCTTCCAATCATGACAAGGTAGGTACCACAATGAACAATTGTGTGCTTGTTTATGCTTACCAGCTTCAAATGCTATGTAGGTAGCTTATGTAGAAGCAACATGATGTGCTATGTGGCAGTAAGATGTGCTAATTTGCTACGCAAGCTTCTTCCAATCATGACAAGGTAGATATCACATCACAATGAACCATTTTTTCCTTGTTAATGCTTGCAAATATCAAATGCAATGTACCAAAGTTAAGCAGCAAGATGCATTAATTTGCTTTTTATGATTGGAACAAGCCCTGTAGCATAGATATATTTCCCAACGTTGGCGAATTACGCCGTTTATTGATCATTTTTTATCAATAATGGCCAATATCTGTAATGCAAAATTGAAAGTTCATAAAAGTTTTTATATTTAGGGTTTTAGCTCATATTTTTCTTTTTATTAAATTTATAAAGTATAGAAAACTGATAATTAATGCTTTAAATTTTGGGAGTGCACCGGAAAAAATTTACCAATATTGATAAACATCACACCGAAGAATGGCAATTGCGATTCAGCCAATCAGAGACAAGCCGCCATCTTGGCTTAGAATTGTAAATAAACAATCTACTAATATGGGCCTCACGTTCTCTGTTCCTTCCATGGATGTACTTTACCCAAACTTTTGCTATAAAAGATAAGTAATATTTAATTGATTTCTTTATATATATCGTAGCATTTTTTTATTTTTATTTTTATCATAGCCTATTTAAATTTATATAACGTTAAATTCGATTACAGCGTGGAAGAATTCTTTCCGCAATGTAGGCTTAAGTAGAATAAGCAATTTATTTTTTCCTTTTATAAACAAATTAATGTAAGACTTCGTATTATTTTGCTTGCCATTATTTTGATTTTCTCAAATATCAATATTCCGAATGATAATATGACAAGTTTGAAATTATCTACTGTTTTTGTTTTATTAATTAATCAACACTGTTTGCTTCAGTTACGCATGTTAAATATAATCGTAGTACTAAGAACGGCGATATTAGAAATTAAAATATTAGAAAGACTAAGTTTGCTTTTCATAAGTATTGTAATGTGAACGATAAGTTAAATCTGCTTTGATATATTCATATCAGTTATATGTTGTATGAGTGCTGACATTAATTCAGTAAAGTGGAAAATGAACATATTTCAGTAAAAATACCTTTTTCTTGTAATATTTAAGTAGATATTCATGTTATTACTTAAATTCACTCTATAGTATGTAAAATTTGTAATAACTTTTTAGATACTAAAAAATATTCTAATTTTTAAAAACAACTACTTAGAAAAGTATTTACTTTGTTCATCAACTATGTGTTATTGCCTGATACTTTTTTTTTTTTTCAGATGTGTTGGTAAAAATAACACAGCAAACACTGAGCTTTCATGCCGCATGTAACTGTTGTTATTATTATTATTATTTTTTTTTTTTTGTATTTACGTTGAAAGAGGTCATCAATTGATAATTCTACAGACAAAAATTGTGCTATTCAATACAAAAGTTACTTATCATTACAGATGTAAACATATAGTAATCACATATGAAATAGCATAACTATACGCAATTTGTGACTTTAAAATTTGTTAATTATAATTTATTATACTTATTAAATATATGAAGAATAGGAAGCATTTGCATATGATATTGATTTTTAAAATTTAAAGAGAGGCGTATTTAAATATTATATATTTAAAAAAAGAAAAATATGCTTTTGAGTCTCTTCATATCCGGCATAGGTTACTAACACCCTCCTCTTCCTTGAACTCTCTCTGAAAAAATTTTTAATTTTTGAAATTTAGGGTAATACTTTTACAGTGAAACATCGATAATCTAAAAACCTATAAATCGTCACTGATGACCTTTTTTACACGAATGCTTTTTTCTTCTTCACCCATAAACCGTAATATTCGAGTTACTTTGACCTTGGCACAGCATAATGCTGACTTTTATGTATTGTCAGTAAAGTTTATGGATTTTCATTTAATTTTACAGATCTAAGTATCAATGTGTTTTTTTCATGTATTGATCAAAATGTCGATAAAAATTCTAAAAAAGAAAACTAATTTTTTTTGCCTCAGTATTTAGTATTGCAAATCTAAAAGTTATATATTTAAAAGAAAAAGAAATTGTTCCTGTTTTTGATTAGGTCGCTATTCAAACTATCGGTGCAATTAGTGTGGAGGCTATTTGGACTTCTTCCTTGTTGCACTGGTAGCGCCATGGCCCTACTAGATCACTCCCCGGCACCAACATCGTGAGAGTGGCCATAACAATTGACGATTTTTCTGAAATCAAATGCATTGGAAGTTAGGGTCGGCGCACAACGTCACCATGACAGAACTAACTTAGTTTTGTAAATGAAGCTGCATAAGTTTTTTCCGTTTGCAGAGTATTTAAATTGATTTAATTAAATTTAAAATGCAGTCTTCCGATACTCAAAAATATATGAATCATAAAAATAATTGTGGCAATAATTTAAACCAATTCATTGAAAAATAATAAATGATATTAGTCGTTTTCTTCTAAATAAAATATACTCTTCTTCAAGTTTTTGTTTTGCATGAAAGAAATGAAATAAGGACCAGAAAGAAAGAAAAAAAATATTTAACAATTTTTTTAAAGGAATCAAATTAAGAGGAGACCGATCCCTACACCTTCTTGATAAAATTGAAAATAGCAAGGTACACAGTAGTACATCACTTTTCAAGATACAATGCTTATTTTCACATTTGTTTACAATTGGAATCGAAAACACAAACGGATTTTCGGGGTTGGCAGCGAGCGCCATCTACTTTATTCCGCAGCATGCATTTATCTTTGCAGTTTTGTTACGGCCACTTACGACATTGGCGCCGAAGAAGTGATCTAGTAAGGCCGTGGTAGTGCTTACTTGGACCGTATCTGACTATAATCTCAATGCAAACATCAGAATATGAAAATCTCTGTTTCATACTAATGATTTTGCTTGTTTCAACTGCAAATTCAAACATTTAACATTTTGAAAGTGTGTAATGTGACTGATCTGCAATCTATGTTATAAACATTGCCGTTAGAAATCATTACAAAATAAATACTAAAGTCATTTTCAGAAAAATCATACATATATTTGTATAGAAAATTGGGTTTGATTTGTATCGAATTATATTTAAATGGTTTAATTGTTAAAGAAAAAAGAAATAGAAAAACGAATCCATCTATGTAGCTGAATATACAGATTTATTTATACATATTCATAAACAGGCATATTGCGAAGTTTTTTTTTCATAGATTGAAAATACTCAAACTCATACTACGATCTGTTTTCATGTTGCATTTTTTGGTTTTACTATTGAATTTTCGAAAGCTTTATTATTTTCATTTTTGCTTTTTTAAAATTGTTTTGAGTTATTGCCCTTTTATGAAGAAGTTTAGCATCATTTAGAGTACAAAATTTCTGTGAAAATAATTAATCTCTATCCCACCCACAAAAAAAAAAAAAAAAAAAGAGAAAAGAGAAATTTTATACGTGGAGACGAGACATGTATTCTTTCTAAATTTTACTCCTTTATCAGTGCTAACTTATTCTCCTTGGGAAAGATTGTCTGAATAGCCTGTACGCTAATCGCACCAATGGTCTGATTAGCCACTTCGTTTTGATAATGATGTTGAAATCAAAATAAACAAGAACACTGGAAATCTGTTTTTCTTTGTAAAACCAGCCCTGTAAGACAAACTATATGAAGATTTGATTTTTTTTTTTTTTTTTTTTTTTTTTTTTTTGGGGGGGGGGGGGGACAAAAGAAAAATGCGTGATGGTAAAGAATCAAACAGTTTTACATGGACTTGAAAAGTATGTTTTCATCATCGACAGTACACTGATATGTTAATCAACAATAACAGATATATCTTTAATATGTTATTGAACATGCATACAATCAATCAAATACAAACTGAAAAATAGAAAATAAGAAAACAAATGAAATTGAATGACATTTGATAGAATATATGTAGCACTTTGCAAATTCTTGATCTTATATGCTATGAAATTAGTATTAATTTTAATTTATTATTTGATCAAAACTTAGTGAACTTTATTGCTGTTTTATAGATTATTAATTAAAAATTTTTAACTCATTTCAAACATTATTTTAATTATTTAAGTTTCTGATAGGGATTTGTATACAGTTTTCAAAATTATTAAGAAATTTTCCTGTGGATGTTGTTGATGATATGACATTTTCTGATCACCTGTAATTAAAAAAAACTGATAATCTGGCAACGTTTATTTCCCCTCGTTGCTGGATTATCAATTCTTTACTGTATTTAAATGTAATCTGTGAATATATATATATATATGTATTATTTATTTTCAGGACTCAGATAACTTCTTTGAACAATCTGTGGACCTCAGATGCAGATGTTTGCAGTTTTTGAAAAAGATTTAGGATATGAAGTTAATATGTAAGTACCTTATTGTTTTTCTAAAATATTTTTTTTAGTTATAGTGGAGTGTAAGGTTGATTTTTTTTTTTTTTTTTTTTTTTTTTTTTTTTTTTTTTTTTTATGAATTACCGTAATTTTGGGAGTAAGCGCCACGGCACTTATGAGTTTAAAAGTTATTAAATAGCCGATGTGGCGCTTCAACCGGGTGCGACGCATATGATAGATTATTTATTTTTTTAAGTTTTCTACAAAGAATGTCGAAAAAAGTTTAATTTGCCGTCAATAGATGGCACTATGTGAAAGGTGAATCTTTCTCATAGAATCGCTGATTTCACGTGTTTACCCGCAGGATTGCTCTCACCCCTTTCCTAAAAATAGGTTGCTCCTTATGTAGTGGTAAAGCAATCTGATTGGACCTTGTCTCTCTCTCACGCTGCTTACTTACAGTAGTTGCATTGTGCGTAGTTTCTTTTCAAGTGTGTTTTTCGTGTTGCTATTTTTTCATTTTTTTTAATAATTTGATTATTTTAAAATATTTCACAATGGCTCCTAAGCAACTTAGGAATTATTCTGCTGCATTTAAACTGCACAGTAATCATGAAAGCCGAGAGTATTGGTAATCGTCTGGCTGCACGAGAATTTGGCATGGATGAAAGATGTGTTCGCCGATGGCGATCAGAAAAATCCGTGATCGAAAGAATGCTGATAATGAAAGGGGTAGGCGTGGCGGTACAGCCCATTGGCCGGAGTTGGAGATGAATTTAAAAAACTGGATTTTAGAACAGCTTGATAAGGGGCTCTCAATCTCAACTGCAAGAATTCGCATGTAAGCTAAAAATATTGCTGCTGACATGGGAATTTCTGATTTCAGAGGAAATGCTAATTGGTGTTTTTGATTCATGAGGAGACAGACATAAGTTTTCCATAAGGCAGAGAACGACTGTGGGGCAGAGTCTATCTGCTGACTGGTTTGAAAAGAAAAATCAATTTCTTGATTTTGTAATGAAATTAAAAACAGAAAAGAATTTTAAGCCTTCCCAGTTAATCAACATGGACGAAGTTCAGCTAACTTTTGATCCCCCCCAATAGAACTGTGACTTCAACTGTAGAGAAGAGTGTTTCGATTTCCACCACAGATCACAAAAAAAAACTTCTTTTACTTGTGTTTTATCATGTACCGTGAGTGGGGAAAATTTTAAGCCGATGTTGATATTTAAAAGGAAAACGTTACCCAAGGAAAATTTCTCATCGGATGTTGTTATAAGATGTAACAAAAAGGATGGATTAATGAAAGTCTAATGATAGACTGGTTTAGTGAAATTTGGAGAAAAAGAAAAGGTGCTTTTTTCAGCAAAGTGGTATGTTGATTATGGATTGATTATGATTATTTTTTGAGGGGGGGGGGGAGTGCTATATTTTGTAAGTGATATATTTCATTCAAAAATATAAAAATTTTCCAAAATTGTTTCTCATAAAAATCTATAGTGTCTTGGTACATTCTATGATATAATCTTACCTGTACAATCTTTTTTTTTTTATATCTGATTTTTCTTTTCTTTTTAAATTACATTTATTTGTTTATTTATTTATACCTTGAATACATTGCTGCTAAAAAAAAAAAGCAAGTTTTTTTTTTTTTTTTTTTTTTTTTTTTTTTTTTTTTTTTTTTGGGGGGGGGGGGCGGCTACATTTTGTAAGTGATATATTTCATTCAAAAATATAAAAATTTCCAAAATTGTTTCTCATAAAAATGTATGATATTGTCTTGGTACATTCTATGCTATACTCTTATCTGTTTTGTTTTTGTCTTTTAATATTCACATTTCACATTATATATTCAAGTTTATTTCCTAAGTTATTAAATTACTGTACTACTATATCTCTTTTACTGTATCATATGTAAGAGATTAATAATGCGATTGTCAGGAAAACTTTCTAATTACAATTGTTATTGTTAGTTCAAACAAGTTTTGTTCCTAAAAAAGTATAATGAATGAATATTCTACATTAACTTTTTCTCCTAAAAATTAATGTGAAATAATAAGTTTTATTTAAGTTGCATTAAATTTCCTCACTCATTTTTTTTTTTTCCATAATCATATTTAATTGCTATATATGACATAATAAAATATCTTATTTTAAACTTGTTTTTTATTAAGTCATGTAATCAGATTCAGTAACCCAAATATTTTGTAAACATGATTTATGCTGTATATTCATGATTTTCAAAAATAAAGTAGTAGTATAATTTCTTATTTATTAAAAATAAGTCATCTTAATCTATTAATTGCTTCATTAGGTTAGGATATAAGCTGAATAACATTGTTTATTAAGAGAGATAGGACTATGATTTGTATACTTGTTAGCATAGAGATCATCTGTTTTGAACATCCATGTTCAAAACTTGTATGATCATTCTGGGCTTGTTGTATACTATTATATACTAAAAATTCTTTCAGTTCAATGAATTTATCAAATTTTGTAATTATATTCAATAAATCTAAATGTTTTATATGCCATATATTCATTTTTCGTATTCATAATTAAAGTAGTTCATGCAATTATTTATTTATTAAGAATAAATCATTTTAATACACTTTCCAAAGTATAGCTGAATTATATTGTTCATTAAATATATATGCTGTGAAAAAAAGTCCTATTTTCTTACAGAAATTTTCTGCAATTCAGAAAAGTACATTCTATCAACGAAAAAATTATGTTGGTAGAACATATTTTTCTGGATTACAGAAAATTTCTGGCAGCGAACTGCAGCAATCAGGACTTTTTGTTGACAGTGTATATATGATTTGTATACTTAGAAATTCTGATTCAAAAACAGGACTTAAGTACTAAACTAAATTCTACTTAGGCGTTCTTCCCCCCCCCCTTTTCTTTAATATATTATAATTATAATTTAATAGTTGTCTTTCCATTTAAATGTACGAGAAGCAGGGGGGGGGAGGCTTCTTTACTTTAAAATAGGAAGTTAATTCCTTAGCAATAGTATATTAATTTAAATGAAAACTAAACTCACTGTGCATTGGAATATATATTTATATACACACACATTCTGCTTTTATGATTTGTATATAGTTTTTCCATTATATCACATTACTTCGTGAATAAGAATCAGGGTTGGCACGGTTTAAACCAGCTGGGTTTTTTTCCCATAAAAACCAATTGTTTTTTTTTTTTAGTTTTTTCCTTTTCAAAAAATTCAAAATTTTTATTCTGTTGTCCCTTTTTTTAAATGAAATTTATAAATTATTTTTATGTAAATGATGTTTACTTTTAATTCAATTTATTTCTCTTGTAATATTGCTTCAGAGAAGGTTTTAGTTATGTGTTTTAAGTTTGACTGGCTGGCTGTATTAAAAATTATGTATGTAATATACAACAATAACAACAAAGATATAGAAATTGTAAAAGAAAAGTTTCTATATTAATTATCTTAAAAAAATATAAATGAAATTGTCTAAGGCTAAATGCAGTAAAGTAAAATAAAAGCATGCACTAAGCAGTTGTCCTTTTCCAGGCTGGGCAGAGCACACACAAACTCGGCACTCCAAGAAGAGAAAAAGAGAGGTTAAATATGAGGTTATAAGATGGCAAGATTTTGCCATATATAAATCTATAAAGAGAGTTCTGTCACATTATCGTGTAAGAATTCTGTCTATAACTAGACCAAATTTTTACTCGCCACAGTAAAAATTTCACAAGCCAGTGGCGAGCTGAAATTTCGCGCCCTGATAATACAGTAATCAATAGCAGCCCATTTTCTTATCTATATAGTAAATCTAAAAGCAACATATGCTGATTTTGAACTATCAAAAAAAAAAAAAAAAAAAAAAAAAAAATGTTGCATTAGAATATGTCCAGGCAGTTAAAAAAAAAAAAAAAACTTTGATTTTAAAATTTCAAACAAAAAGTTCTCCATTCAAAGACATTTTGTGAATTATTTTATTAAAATGTGACAGTAGTAGAATTAAGAAAATGACTGTAAAAATTTTAATATCTAACTAAGTATAGAAAAATGTTGAAATAATTCTAATCGCAAAAGATTCTACAACCGGTGTAGTGTGTTTTCTTAAAATAGAAAATTTAATTTGAAAAAAGCTATAAAACTTGTAATTTTATTTGAAATATTAAATGTAAATTCTATTCAATAATTAACTTCAAATGGATCACAATATTCCATTACATAATCCAAAATTGCACCTGTGAGGGTTGTACATGCGCTGTGCACGTATATTCCTTCCCAACTCAAACTTTTATTCTTAAGAAAATAAAATTAAAAAAAAAAAATCTTTTATCATTGGGTAAAAACTTGTACCGGGTCCCAAACCCATGTGCGGTGCATGCACATATTCTGAAATCAAACTTTTATTCTTAAAAAAAGAAAATTTAAAAAATCATTATGATGTATTACTTACGAAATTATTTTAATTAGTAGCTGAGATACAAAAGAAAACCTAATCAGGACATCTCAAAACGTGTAAATCGGGTGAAATCTCGAATTCCACTTTCGATAATATAAAAGTACTTTAAAATATCTTTCGAATGATGTATTAAAAATAATTTAATCATAATTAGAATTGAAATATTGAAATTTTAAAGTATTACAGCAGCATCTGGTGGTAGAAATTTCTGTAATCTACTTTCGATTCCAAATCAACAAAGTTTTCAAATGATGTATTACTTATGAAATTATTTTAATTAGTAGCTGAAATACAAAAGATAACCGATTCAGGACACCTCAAAACATGTAAATCAGGTGAAATCTCGAATTCCACTTTCGATAATATAAAAGTACTTTAAAATATATTTCGAATGATGTATTAAAAATAATTTAATCATAATTAGAATTTGAAATATTGAAATTTTAAAATATTACAGCGCCCTTTGGCGGTAGGAATTTCTGTAATCTACTGTTCAATTCCAAATCAACAAAGCTTTCAAATGATACCCTTCTCAAAACAATTAAAGGATATTGTAAGTCTTATATAAAATAACGGTATAAGCAAATTTTTTTTTTACAGTAAACGGAAGAAGAGGGTCACAAATACAAATTTTTCTCGTTTTTAAACTTCGGAGTATGCAAATTTTGAGTTTGACCTCAAAAGTGACGTTTTAGCGGCAGCGAATGAAATTTGGCTTTACTCTAAATGAAAGATAAAGCAGAAAAGAAAGGTCAGTATTCAGTAAGTGCATTATTTCGATGATTGAGATGTCTTAACGAAGGGATTTAACCGATTCAATAGCTTGGAGAGCTGTTGGTCGGTAAGAGGGGGTTCAAACACAAACCAAAGTAACCGAAACCACTGGATTTCCGCAAAGGGAGATTTCCAGGATTTGAAACCGATTTTTGGAGACTAGAAATGCAGGCTGAAGATCAGGGCAAGATCATAGAAAGCAACAAAGTCCAACGAACATCGATATTTAACGTTAACTGCTCGGAGATACCAAAACATGAATGCCTCTCTTCTTCAACAATTACCTTTTCTCGGCTACTAGCTCCACGTTTTTGACCCAAACTGTCCAAACCGGCTCCACGCTATAGCAATAGGTCTGATGATCTCATCTCTATATTGACGACCGGTCAGAGCTCCATTTTGAATGATGTGAGGATCAGTGCACCCATGAATGGTTCCCCCCCCCCCCTCCAACTGCCAAATCTGATACTTATGTGCACAAGTGCAGGATTGTTTCAGTGCGACTTTCCTTTCAAATGAAAATATGCCTATTATCGTGATGAACAGAAAAAAGAGACTTGCCAGAAAAAAAAATATTGCGCCATTCATTTCTCTCCACTTTACATGCTCTGTCTGCGAGCGCGACGATTTCTTACTGTTAACGTAACACACATTATTGGTCGGTAAGCATACAGACCTACAGCATGGAGCCAATTTCGGATAGTTTGGGTCGAAAATGTGGGGCCGGTAGCCGAGAGAAGGTAATTGTTGAAGAAAAGAGGCATTCATGTTTCGGTATCTCCGAGCCGTTAACGTTAAATAGCGATGTTCATTGGACGTTGTTGCATTCTATGACCTTTCCCTGATCTTCAGCATACATTTCCAGTCTTCAAAAATTGGTTTCAAATCCTGGAAATCTCACTTTACGTAACTTCAGTGGTTTCGACTACTTCGGTTTGTGTTTGGACCCCCTCTAACTGACCAACAACTCTCCAAGCTATTGAATCGGTTAAATCACTTCGTTAAGACATCGCAATCATCGAAACAACGCAATTACTGAATATTGACCTTTCTTTTCCGCTTTATCTTTCATTTAGAGTAAAGCCAAATTTCATTCGCTGCCGCTAAAACGTCATCTTTGAGGTCAAACTCAACATTTGAATACTCCGAAGTTTGAAAACGAGAAAAATTTGTGTTTGTGACCCTCTTTTTCCGTTTTCTACAAAAAAATTTCGCTTGTACCATTATTTTATATAAGACTTACAATATCCTTTAATTGTTTTGAGCAGTGTATATTACTTATGAAATTATTTTAATTAGTAGCTGAGATACAAAAGATAACCTATTCAGGACACCTCAAAACGTATAAATCAGGTTAAATCTCGAATCCCACTTTCGATAATATAAAAGTACTTTAAAATATCTTTCGAATGATATATTAAAAATAATTTAATTAGAATTTGAAATTTTAAAATATTACAGCGCCATATGGCGGTAGAGATTTCTGTAATCTACTGTTCAATTCCAAATCAACAAAGCTTTCAAATGTTGTATTACTTATGAAATTATTTTAATTAGTAGCTGAGATACAAAAGAAAACCTAATCAGGACATTCTAAAACATGTATATCACATTAAATCTCTAATTCCATTATCTGCGGTAGTCGGTTAATGGAAGTAAAAAGAAAAATAAATATTTTTAAGTCCCTAAAACCTATATATACCACGGTAGTCGGGTAATGGAAGTAAAAAGAAAAGGTATTTTTTAGTACCTTCAAATGTATTTTGTTGCTATGGGAACTCCTATCGTCTATTGAAAGATAGATTACTTGTTAGAATAAAATTTAATTTGCAATTAAAATGTAACTGCTTTGTTTATTAACCAAAATTGATGAAATTTGAACTGCAGGTTGGTTTTGTGCTGCATAGGTTGTATATTAAGTGTTGTGTACGAAAAAGAAAATTCGAAGCATTTTGAAATTTGCAATTTTTAACCCCAGTTCAAGATCATGTGACATTAATGACTTCTAGATGTTTTGTTTCCGTTCCAGACAGTGGTTAAAATCGTCTGCTGATAGAGTGCCTCTTTTTAAGTAATAAGCTGTAGATTTTTGGTCATTTTTCGATCGACATGGGTTGACGTTTTAATTAATATCTCCAAAACTAATTAAAATTTTTAAATTCTGTTTTCAGGAGCCCCTTTGGAAGGCTCCTGAGCATCCGTATGTCAATTTTTATACTTCTGCGTTCAATAGTGGCTGAACGTATAGAAGAACAGACAGACAAACCTTTCCTTTTATTATTATAGATAATTATTTTTATTGTGTTGTGTCAAACATTGCTATAAAATATTTAATTGAATGAGTTAATCTTATTATTTTATAATTGTTTATACTATATTGTTCTGTAGTAAAATTGTATTGTGCATTGTTGCACAAGATCACCACTTTTAAAATATTTAAAAATCATTACGTCTCGTAGTAAAATTATATTTTAATCACATTAAAACTGAGACAGGTAATACATATTAAAAATATACATTTTAAAATATTAAAAACACAAAAACATAAATTTAAACGTTTCGAGCCTATTACAGGCTCCTCATCAGTATAAACATCAAGTGCAAATGATGAGATGAACAACAGACTTTATGTGAGTACAACGTATTCATCAGGAACTACGCATGCCTTATTAAGTGGAGAAAAATGTTGATTTGTGTACCAGCCCTCCAGGAAAATTCTTGAGTGATAATTTAAACAATTAGATACGATTATTTTAGTATTGTTAAAATCAGGTAAATGGTCAGTTTCTATGGCATGTTGTACTATTTTTGAATGTATATCACGGTTTTTGAAATTTGTTTTATGTTCCTTAATTCGAGTATGAAGTGAACGGCCAGTTTGACCAATATAAACTGAACTACAAGATTTACAAGGGATATTATAAACAACACCAGTACGGGAAAAAGGGGGGATAACAGTTTTAAAATTTGAAAGGAAATTACGAATTAGAAATTGAGGTTTATAGGAAACAGATAAATTAACAGTGCGTAAAACCTTGGCAAAACTTTGATCACCACTGTTTTAACAACAGCCCCCCCCCCCCCCAGATTGCTGCTATCATCTTTCAGGCTTTTTGAGTGTAAGCCATTTTCATCCCTGACTACGTGCAAATTTCGCAGACAGATTATGAAATTTTAAAAACCTGTTGCAGACATCTACAAAATTTTCTGTCACTGGGTGTAGGACCAAGCCACTGGCTGACATATGAAGCTTTTCTTAAGTTATTTATTAGGGTGTTATCCAACTGCATTTGTTAGTCTTAACCCCCCTCCCCCTTTCACTTACTCTCTTGCGAGTTTATATCTTACCACCCCTTCGCTCTGAATAGGAAGAACCCAAGTCTTGGGATGTTTTCCCATAACATCTTTTGTTATGGGTATCTATTTCATTACTTTCAGTGGAAGGATCTAAATTCATAACGAGGATGTTTCAGGTAGCAGGAAACATTTGCAAATCCGAGGGCAGTTGGTATTTTTTTAAAGTGGGCGAAAAATAAGCGAGTGCAGTTGGTAGTCGCCCATTTATTATACAGTCCTTAAATTAGCATCTTTCACAAATATTTTATGATGAACGATGAATTCATGACATGATTTAATTTAGAATTTATAGCTTTGAGGACATCAAAATTGATTATTTTCAGAAAGTCATTCTTTAGTCTTTAATTTTAGGGTTATTTTTGTTTTATTGTTTTAAGGGAAAAGCAACAGACCTATCGTCACTTGTAAACTTCCTAATCAAACATCTTTAAAACAAATGATCAAATGTATTAGGTCGTTGCAAAAGTTTGTGTGGTTTTTTATTGCTTCATTTCATAAAAATACATCAAATCAAATAACAATTTTTAATCAAAATACTCTACATTACTTTCTACAACCTTTGTCCATTTTTTGAGTAACAAATGTATACCACGGCGATAGAAGCGATTCAGGCAATAAAATGATCCGCGTTCGTACGAACTTTTGCAACGACCTAATATATGGTGTTTACACAAAAAACGAATAGTTTTGAAAGTTCTTTTCAAAAAAGTATAAATTATGTGCATCGTTTTTGCTTTTTAAATCACTATTTTTATACTAAAAAAAGCTGACAATATTTTAACATATTCACTTTCGACCATTTACTCACTGTGATTGGTCAGTTAGTATTTGAAGCTGAAACTCACAATTTGACTTCCGCTCACAGCTTCCGATCAGTTCATTGTAGGGCCAAAAATGATTGTCGTACAAACATTTTGATGAGATCTTGCAAATTCAATATAGAGAAATTGTCACTTTGAAAACATTACGACTTCATTGTACGACCCCCAGATCTGTTTTGAACTTCAGCAACATTTTTTTATCGGTTTCTTCATCTCCTATTTCTAGGTTACTGTCACTGCTAATGTAATTACTTAGTGTAACATTATTAGTCACATTTTGTTTTCCAGATTTAATGTGTCCCAAAGAAAACTGTCCTGAGGATCAGCTGTCTTTTTCTCTTTTTAACGTAGGAACTCTGATTCAGTACAAGGTTTAAACAAAGTTGCTGGATTATCTTCATCCTGTGTTTCCCTTTGATACAGTTTATTATGCCTTTATCTCAAGGTTGAATTTTTGATAGGCATTTGATGGAAAATGATGTGATGTAATGTTTTTAATCTGAATGCTTGTGTTATGGGCAGCACAGTTTTCAAACACTTTCCTTTCACGTGCCGTTGAACACTCCAAAAAAAAAATAATTTTTCAATACTTGCATCGAAGAGAAACTGTGACTAATGACAGCTTACTAATACATTTCCAGTGTCAAAGTAATAATCACACAAGCCAGCAAAATGCACATGCTCTGAAGTAGAAACAGCAGGTGTTTCTGAATGATGATAGAGGAAAAGACAGAAATATATCTCCCATTGTGCATTTATTCAAAGAAAATACATACGAAAAGTGAAATTTTAGTTTTCAATTCAAATGGGAAAACTCGGCAATATCCGATGCTAATGTTTTTAGTTGGTTATTGTAACCAGTCTCAGACTTTATTAAAGCGTAGTAGATTCAAAGGGAGCAATAAAAGTTTGTACTAACCTATACTTTGTAACATCCAATCTCATTTTAAGAGGGCTTTTTTGGAATTATTTATTTTGGGAAGGGGAGGGGGTGGTGGTTGTTTTAAAGTGTGCCAACACTGTTTAATGACTGAAGCTTTGGATATAGCACTTAATTTACAAACTGTAAATTTCAAATATACTTTTTCAGTCATTTTTTCTTTTTATATACAGTGGGTAATCAAATAATAATAATAATATTTTTTTTTTTTTTTTTTTTTTTTTTTTGGGGGGGGGGTGGACTTTTTTAAAATTTTATTTATTTATTTTTTTTTAATACTAGATTTACACACACACACATATATGTATATTCATTTCTTGTGTCATTTTCATTTCAGGTCAAATGAGAGAATATCTGCTTAAAAGAGGGAAAGACATGTCTGGAAATGAAGCTGAAATAAAAAAAAAATTGCAGTCAAATATGTACCCGATAAAATTCAAGATTGATGTAATTTGCTAAAATGTTGCAATAGCTTAAGCTCACTCACGATAAATTTGCTTAAAGTGTTTTTTGACTTTCTTAATAAAAAAAAAAAGGAATTGTAATAAATCTTTTTTAAATAATTTGCTTTGTCCTTTTCTGTATATAAATACTGCAAAGAGAAAAAATGACTACTGATAGAAATATAATGCTGTAATAGCAAAAATTAAAAGCAACAGACAGTAGAAAGGTCATTGCTGGTATTGGTAATGTAAAATATCCAGTTTTTTTTTTTTTTTTTTTTTTTTTTTTTTTTAAGGATTTATGTATACTTCGGTAAATACCCATCGGTACTTACCTTGGTATTTATTTTTCAGTGAGCTCTATTCATATAAAGTATCTATGATTTGTGTATAGTATGATATTATGTATATATATTGAGTTTGAAGGTAAATTTAAGAAAAAATAGAAAGTTTTTACAGTTTTTTTTTATTTTTTATTTTTATAAAGGCTTAAAATGTATATTAATCTGAAAAAAAAAAAAATGCAGTGTTACAGCATACATTTTTTGTTAATAATTTGATTTAAATAACAGTACTTAAAAAAAAAAAAAAAAAAAAAAAAAATCTTCAAATATATTATTCAAAAAGTCATTTTAATTAAATTAATAAAAATTTTCTTTTTCAATATGAGAAAGAGATGATAATGATTACAAAAATTAAGATGCAATAGTACTAGTAGGGTTGATTGATACCAATTTAAATATCTTAAAACTTACTGCAATAGTGTTTGCTACACATTTCTAAAATAACATTCAAGAAAAGAAACATTTTTTTTAAAACTTAAAATGGTTATAATTATCTTTGAAAGTAATATAAATAAAAAAAAATTTCTAAAAATGTTCAAAACCAACTTAATATAAAATATTCTTTTACCATGCCATTGTACAACACTTATTTATTTATTTTTTGTTAATTCTTCGAAAAGTAATTCAAAGAATCCTTGAGGCTGCTCTCAAATAAAAACTCACGATTTTTTGACATGATATAAAGGCTGTTTTCAATGATTGAACAAAAGAAAAAAAAATGTAGATATCATTTTTAAACAGTAGGAAATAGATTAATGTTTGATATTTTTAGAAGTTTTTTTTTTTTTAATCTAAATAACCTTCTGGTATAGCTTTGTACCATTTTAATTTGTGAACTCGTAATAATTGAGATATTATTTACATACTACAAAATTAAAGTCTTTTCATTTTTGTAGTAATAAAGAAATACATTACATATTTATATACCGTAAAATTCCGATAGTTACCCCCCACACAAATACACCTCTGTAATTTTTAGATGTTTCCCTTTCCCCAAAACCTTTCTTTCTTTCGGCTATTATCTGAAGTTTTTCCTAAAATTTCAGCTTTTTAAAAGTTTACAATAATATCACACCTTCGGATTTTAATGATTTTGATTTATAAAGGAAAGGGGAATTATAATCGGAATTTTACAGTATATATATGTATATATTATATATATAAATTTTAAAAGTACATCAAAGTTGGCAATTTAGCTGATGATTTTCATCACTTTTTTGTGATGCGAAAGTTTACAAATTAGGGTTTTGAGAAGTATTTAGAAAATAAAAACTTATTTCCCTTTTTAGGAACTTCAATGATAATGTCAGTAAAAGGCATACATTTTCATAAAAAATTAGTTCTGTGACTCTGTTGAAAATTTTACATTATTGACCACAATGTTATCCATTTAAAAACAGCTTTAAAAATGCTTCTCACCATTTCCCATCAGTTTCAGAATATCGTGTTAATGAGTGGGTAAGGTAAAAGTAAGATAACTTATCTTCCATTTTAACATCCTTGCAGCATAAAATTTACTTATAGAAATATTCGCATAAAAATTGAATGTTAATTGTTCACTAGTCAAGATCAGGGTTCCCACGGGTCAGGGAGAACAGGGAATTTGAAATTGCGAAAAAAAGTCAGGGAAAATTGTAAATATTGCTCAAGAACCTGGAAGAAGGATGATACAAACCTGGAAAAGGCTGTTTGAGCATTCATTTTATATCGCAAGTCACATTACTATGATGTCTTTTATGTTGCGAGCTATGTTCTGTTTCATACCGTGAGCTATTTTTTATGTCACGAACCAAATTTTGTGACTGGAATTCTCTAAAAATAGATCTGGAAAACCTGGAAAAGTCAGGGAATTTTATTTTTGAAATTAAGTGGGAACCCTGCAAGATAAGAATTCATTTACAGCATAACATTCTAAGAAATCACTATTAGAAGCTTTGCAGGTGCCATCTATATGATAAAACAGAGTTAATAATTTGTATTCCATTATAAGTACCATTCCTTACATCCCTTTTTAGTATTATATATATATATATATTTAGATAAAAATTGATTACTACTGATTTAACTTTGAAAAATACCTAGTTTTGTGGTATTCACCCAGGCCGTAGGTAACTACCCCAAATCTGGCTAGTACAAGTAAAAGTACAAGCAGCTGCTGGTAGAAAAGTAATGTTATAAGAGCAAAAATTAAAAGTAACAGATGGTAGGAAAGTCCTGCTATAATAGCAAAAATTAAAAGCAACTGATGGTAAATAAGTAATGCTAGAATAGCAATAAAAAAGCATCTGTTGGTTGTGAATTACTGCTAGGCCAGCAACTTATTCAAGCGACAGAAGTTGGATTATGTATGCTGGACAAGCAATAAAAGGGGGGCGATACACACCATGACATGCTGGTAATTCTCATTGAATCAGCAAATGTTAATGCTAGTTTTATGCTATTTTACTTGCTGGGATATAGCATTTAATGCTAGTCCAGTAAACAAATACCAGTATGAAAAGCTTGATTATGTATGCTGGCAAGCAATAAAAATGGGCCAAAACACACCATGACAAACTGGTAATTCTGGTGCAACCAGCAAATATTAATGCTAGTTTTATGCTTTTTTTTTTTTTTGCTGGGATACAGCACTTAATGCTAGTCTAGCAAAAAAAAAAAAAGCATCTGTTGGTTGTGAATTTCTGCTAGAATAGCAAAAAGTGCAAGCAAGTAGTGGTCGTGAAGGCTGCTAGACCAGCAAAATATTCAAGCTACACAAGCTGGAATATATATGCTGGACAAGCATACAAATTGTGCCAAAACTCACCATGACAAGCTCGTAAGTCTGGTGCAACCAGCAAATAATGCTAGTTTTATGCTATTTTACTTGCTGGGATACATCATTTAATGCTAGTCTAGCAAAAAAAGCATCTGTTGGTTGTGAATTTCTGCTAGAATAGCAAAAAGTCAAGCAAGTAGTGGTCATGAAGGCTGCTAGACCAGCAAAATATTCAAGCTACACAAGCTGGTAATTCTGGTGAAACCAGCAAATATTAATGCTAGTTTTATGCTATTTTACTTGCTGGGATACAGCATTTAATGCTAGTCAAGCAAAGAAAAAAAGCATCTGTTGGTTGTGAATTTCTGCTAGAATAGCAAAAAGTGCAAGCAAGTAGTGGTCGTGATGGCTGCTAGACCAGCAAAATATTCAAGCTACACAAGCTGGAATATATATGCTGGACAAGCATACAAATTGTGCCAAAACACACCATGACATGCTGGTAAGTCTGGTGCAACCAGCAAATAATGCTAGTTTTATGCTATTTTACTTGCTGGGATACATCATTTAATGCTAGTCTAGAAAAAAAAGCATCTGTTGGTTGTGAATTTCTGCTAGAATATCAAAAAGTGCAAGCAAGTAGTGGTCGTGAAGGCTGCTAGACCAGCAAAATATTCAAGCTACACAAGCTGGAATATATATGCTGGACAAGCATACAAATTGTGCCAAAACACACCATGACAAGCTCGTAAGTCTGGTGCAACCAGCAAATAATGCTAGTTTTATGCTATTTTACTTGCTGGGATACATCATTTAATGCTAGTCTAGCAAAAAAAGGCTCTGTTGGTTGTGAATTTCTGCTAGAATAGCAAAAAGTCAAGCAAGTAGTGGTCATGAAGGCTGCTAGACCAGCAAAATATTCAAGCTACACAAGCTGGTAATTCTGGTGAAACCAGCAAATATTAATGCTAGTTTTATGCTATTTTACTTGCTGGGATACAGCATTTAATGCTAGTCAAGCAAAGAAAAAAAGCATCTGTTGGTTGTGAATTTCTGCTAGAATAGCAAAAAGTGCAAGCAAGTAGTGGTCGTGATGGCTGCTAGACCAGCAAAATATTCAAGCTACACAAGCTGGAATATATATGCTGGACAAGCATATAAAGTGTGCCAAAACACACCATGATTTGCTGATAGTTATGGTGGAACTAGCAAATATTTATGGTAGTTTTATGCTATTTTACTAGCTAGGATGAAGCATGTAGTGCTTGCCTAGCAAACAAATACCAGCATGAATTTCGACTTGGGAGGGAACAAAATATCATTTGCTTGAATTAATTTAAACTTTGACTAAGATTGACTTCTATGTTGATTTTATATTTAATTTTATCTTTCATTTATTATAATCCATTTGATATAATTCATTGTTACTATACCAAGAAGATTATAATTTAATATTAGTTAATAATTGCCTTTTTTCTTAAATTATTAAATTATTGATAACAAAAAACATCTTGAAATACTGTCGTTTTTATTGTTAAGTTTCCCTTTGTATCCGTTACAATTTGTCCCACGTGTGTTACAATTTGCACGAAATCTGGGGCAAATTGTAAAGGGCAAATAATTTAAAAAATATATTTTTTGGGCTAAAATTAGCAAAATTAACGAAAGTGTTTTATATGAATATAATAGATGATATAGATTTAATATGAATATAATAGATTTAATATGAATATAATAGAAAACTCTTGTTTCTTAAATAATTTAGCTTAAAAATCGAAAAAATTTTTCCTCCGCCATGCATGGAATTGAACTGCATATTCTCAGAATTCAGAACAGGCGTCATTCGGTTTTCTGAGGCTGTGGTTGGTTGGTTTAATCTGAATGCAGTCAATAAAATAGTTAGATTTTTTTTTATTAAATGCAAAAAAGAAACTTCATTGTTTGTTTTAAATATTTATTATATATTTAAAATAAAAGAAGTATTTTTTTAATTATAGATATTCTATTTTATCGTTATTCATAATAATTAAAAAAAAAATTAAAGCAAAAAAGTTTAAATCACTCATGCACACGAATTTATACTATGGTCCATGGTCTTTGGAGCGCATGCGTACTTTTTCCAGATCCAAAACTCTTGGCGCACGCTAAAGACAGGGCTAGCTAGTTTGGTTTGTTTACATATTGTATTCCTCCGCTTGTGGCTTGTTATGAATATGATACGTGTTTTTTTTTTTTTTCCAAAATCAATACAATTTTTTATTGAGAAGCATTGTGGATTAAATTTTTAACGGTTTAACGGGTCTTTGATGATCAACTAGACTGAAAAATTATTGTTTCACGTATGTGTTTATTAAATATTTTGTCACATACTAAGACAATATTATTTCAGTCACCAATTATAAAATCCGACATTCGGGAGTCACACTGTATATATATATATATATTTTTGCACTACCCATTTTTTTTTTTTTCATGTAAGTGTTTGTTTATATATATCATAAAATATAAAATAAAATTACATTAGTTTACAGAAACTAACGGCTATAATTATCACTTTCGAAAATATCCTCATTTGACTTGCAGGTCTCTAAAACCTATCTGTAACAATTTTGAACGGTCAAAATGTGTTTCTATTTTTTCGCTTATGCATTGCATTTTATTTTTATTTATTTATATTTTACATTCCTCAAGTCATATAGTTTTCTTTACACTGACAAACAACTGTTTTTTCTCGCTTATATATATAAATTGTATTTTAATAAGATAATAATAATTTTTTTTTTTCACAGAAGACTAGATTTTAATAGCTATTTAGTGTTGCTTTATTCAGGGGTGAAACTTTTTATGGGCTATCCCTGAATTCAGGGTTTTTGAAATTTTTGCTTTCTCTGAATTTCATGTTAAATTATTTTGTTTTTGCAGAAATTCCTCATTTTTAATGTTTAATTAAAATGTAGTTTTGTCCTTAAAATGTATTAAGAACTCTTCAAATATCACTTATAATAAGTAGCCATGTAATATATCACTAATAAGTGTACCCTATCTGCATGCAGGTATTAGTTTTCAGGGTTATTGTGGCCATTGCAATTTGGACCTACAGTGCAATTAGTGTGGAGGCTATACAGACCACTTCCTTGTTGTGTTGGTCATAATAATGATTTTGCTTGTTTGATCTTGAATTTTCTCTGTAATATACTAATGCAGGGCCTAAAATTTCAACTCCGATTACACTCACCCCAAAAACGTTTCATTCGCTGCAAAATAGGGTTGTCTTTTTTTTCTCTGTTTTACGCATTTTGGGTTTTTTATTTTTTCTAACTATCTGAAATGCTTTTACAAATATGTCTAAAATTATATATATTAAAAGTGTATCGTATATATCATCATGCCTCATAATCATCTATAATCAAAAATCATTATAATGCATTATATTTGAGATCTGAAAAAAAAGGTTAAAATATCTATCAATGCGAAGAGTCATTAAAAAAAAAAAAAAAAAAAGAGAAAAAAAAATCTTTTTCAACCCTGTGAAAATCTTATTATGCAAGATTAAGCTTCCTTATTTACCTATTTATATATTTAACTTTTTACATCAGAAAAGTCTTTTTCGTCCATTTTATTTTTATGATCAGACGGAATGTCGATGTGTATAACTTGTTCATTGCTGTCATTTGAAATAGCCTTTTCGGAATTACACGTTCGATAAAATTGTTGCTTACAAATCATAACAAGCGTAAATTCTTGGTGTTTCAGCAAAAACTGGAAAATGTTAACTGTTTTTTGATCATTATTCAACAAAATAAACATAGGCAGTATCTTTAAAAGGGCTCGGGATCATTTTCATGCGCCAATATCGCATAGGCAAACTTTCGCATTTTTTTTCTCTTGGATTGTGGGCGCCTAGCAAAGAGGCTCTCTACTTGTCTCTTCTCACTCTGCTTAAAGAAATCAATGTGGGAGAAACGAAACTGCCTAGAGATTAGAACTTTTATGCATTTTTCCTTTCTCAGGCTGGGGCAACGCGCACACAGACTCGACACTCAAAGAAGAGAAAAAGGAGAGGTTAAATATGATGTTATAAGATGGCAAGATTTTGCCATATTTAAATCTATAAAAATAATGTTTTCTGTCACCTTATCGTGTAAGAATTCTATCTATAACTAGACCAAATTTTTACTCGCCACAGTAAAAATTCCACTCAACAATGGCGAGAGGAAATTTCGCGCACTGTACAAATGATTTTGCTGGTTTTAACTACAAATTCAAACTTTTAACACTTTGAAAGTGTATAATGCGATTGATCTACAATCCATGTTTATTTCAACATTGTTGTTAGAAAACATTACAAAATAAGTACAAAAGTCATTTTCAGAAAAATCGTACATATATATGTATAGAAAATTGGGTTTGGTTTCGAGCTGTACCGAGTACTCGGTACTCGGCTAATTTGCCGAGTACTCGTTACTCGGGCGAATTTGGACTAAGTATTCAGCCAATACCGAGTAGTTGTAAGAATTTCATTATTTTTATATGTTATTGAAAGAAATGTAACATTCATAAGAGTTGTTTATTAATAACTAAACAAAAAAAATTATGAAAATATAAAGTCATTAAACTTTTGCTGCAAACAGATTTCGCAGTTAAAACGGGCGAGTATGCCACCAAACTCGGTATAGCGACAATTCATGGTATGAGCTTATCCCTTTTAGTTAAAGGTATTTAAGTATAACCATCTTGTATGTGTGTAATATGCAATTTTTTTAATAAAAACTTAGTATATAAAATTGTATCTGTAAAACAGACAAAAATAAAATATTTTAGAAAAAAGAACCCTTATATAATACTAAAATAGTAGATAAAACATTAGTTATATATTTGTGCAAATAAAAGTAAGACACTTTTAAAACTGCAAGAAAAGATTGATATTTAATTTAAAAAATAATAATTATGGAAAAGGTAAATACACTGAAATGTTATTAAAAATATATTTTAATAATCAAATTAGTTGTTTTGCAAATTATGGCTCAAAACCACCTATCTTTTTTTTACTCTTCTAGAATTTGAAGATTAATGAAGTCTATCATGTTTGAAATGATAAAATATTTATTTTAATAATCTCATTTCATATGTAAATTTTCATGCATGCATCTTAAATTAAGCCTGAGTGTATAGGAACTTCTATATTCTCTAAGAATTATCTAAGAATGGTTCGCCTCTGAGAAAGACTATATAATAAAGAATGAAATTATCAATTATTATGATTTTGATAATCCACTAAGCTGGACATATCAAATATAACAATGAACCTAATTGTGTATACTATACACTACAAAAGTTCTGAAACATTTCATGAAAACATGCTGTTTCCCATTTAACTTTATTTTGTGTTCAAAAAGCCTTTTTTTAATTTTAACATGTGCAAAATTCTTCATATTTACATCAA
Source organism: Salticus scenicus (assembly GCA_963930645.1). Classification (NCBI taxonomy): domain Eukaryota; kingdom Metazoa; phylum Arthropoda; class Arachnida; order Araneae; family Salticidae; genus Salticus; species Salticus scenicus. The sequence goes on from OZ005650.1 coordinate 153,370,513, forward strand.
TTATTCGTTCTTTCTTACAACTATTCGGTACTCGGCCAAAGTGCTACTCGGTGCAGTACTAGTTTGGTTTGCATTGAATTATATTGGAACGGTTTATTTTTATTTTTTTTAAGAAGGAAAAGAAATAAAAAACCAAATGACATCTATGTAGTTGAATATGCAGATTTATTCATATGTTATACATTTATTCATATTGGAAAGATTTTTTCAAAGATTAAAAATACTCAAATTTACTAAGATCTGTTTTCATGTATAATTTTTTTTTTAATTTCTGTGAAAATAATTAATCTCTACCCCACTCCCTCACTCAAAAAAAAAAAAAAAAAAGTAAAAAAGATAATTTTCATGCACGGGGATGAGACACATTATATTATTTCTAAATTTTACTCCTATCAGTGCTAACTTATTCTCCTTCGAAAAGATGGTCTGAATAGCCTGTACACTAATCGCACCGACTGTCCGATTAGCCACTTCGGGGTTTTTGCAGGTTTTGTTTGGTAGTTTCATCCCTGTTTATTACATTTTTCACATTTAATAATGTTCATATTAAATGTAATTTAAAATATTCTTAGTTATCGTCTCACTACAATGATTACAGTGTTGCATTGTTAAAGTTTTCAGAAATTTTTTAACATTTTATTTTTATTTATTTATATATTACATTTCTTGACTCATAGTTTTTTTTCACATTGGCAAACAACCGTTTTTTCTTGCTTATGTAGAAAGTGACGCAGCTTTGCTTGCTTATGTGTTTTTTCTTGCTTATGTTGTGTTACATCCATAAGTGCTTTAGTTTATCCTAACACTTTAGCGGTAACATGCATAAAATCACAATCATCACTTTACGCCTAACTTTTGGCAAGATTAAAAAAAAAAAACAATTTTGTCAGTTTTTTGATTTACAAAATGCTCTTAAAAAAAAAAAAAAAAATATATATATATATATATATATATATATCATATTAAACAAAATCTTACTTTGTCAGTTTCAACATGCATACTTAAAATAAGAAAATCCAGTAAGTACAAAAATACATAAATGCTGTTTGCAGAAAAATTTTCCAAATTATGAAAAATTTCAAATATTAAAAAAAAAACTTATAGCTATTACTTAATTTGTATACAACCAAAAATTTGCCATTATGATAATTTATGAAATACTGAATTAATTTGAACCAAATTTTTGCTTATGGAACCTGAAAATATATGAATAGTTTAAATGGATATTTTATGGTAGTTCTCATTTTGCTTGAAGATGAAATACATGGTATTTGACTTATTTTAAAAATCAGTTGACCAGCAGATAAATAAAAATTTTCTTGTACTGTTTGTTCCAGGGTTGGCAAGTTTCTTCGAAGATGGAAAAAACCGTGGAAAAAACCATGGAAAAAACCAGCCGGAAGAAATAGGTTTCTTCCAAGTGGAAGAAATGGAAGAAACTGTTTTTCTTAAAAATTTATCCTATAAATTGCAGATTTGTAAGATACATTGGATTCATTTATCTTATAAACAACTTTAAGTAACTTTAATTATACCTATAAAAATTTAAATTCCTATTTAATTAATAATTATGAGATTTTTACTGAAGTGATCTTTGGTATATGATGATCACGTTCCAAAATACTCAAAGTCCATTAAAAAAAAAAAAAAAATAAGTTGATTTCAATTTAAACAGTGTAAAGTTTTACAATCTAGACAATTGCATTTCTTTAACTGGTAATAAATAATAGTTTGTATTAGTTGCTTATACTTTCTGATAAAACAGCTCTTAACAAACATCCAGTTAATTAACCCTTTCGCTACCAGCGTCATATATATGTGACGATCCGGTTTTCTTACCTGAGCCTGGCGTCACAAATATGTGACGGGTGTTCATTATTAGTTTATGATAATTGTTTGCATCAAATCGTGTCGCACAGAGACTGCTTATGTTATAAAACAATAAAATAGATACAGGATGTTATTGGTTTTAGTTAGAACGTTATAGATACATCCCACAAAAATAAATAACAATTTTATCATAATTAAATAGTAAGACGTCTGGGCTGTGGTGGCGGTTTTTCTCCTGAGGCTCTGGTAGCGAAAGGGTTAAGAGTACTAATATTCAATAATTACTGTATTACAAAATGTCATCAAAAACTTTATTTTCCTTATAGTCATATACAGTACAGTCAACTCCCTCAAATCCGCAGATTTATAATCTGCAAATCCTTCTAATCCGACTTTGTTTTTTGAATGAAAAAGAAATTTATATCTCATATTTCAAAAAAATTCACATTTTTTTCTTTTTTAAAACAAATTTTTAGCTTAAACCTTATTTTGAAACATAACTGGGGAGAAGGGGGAATAACAGTCTTGTATTTATTATCCTGCAATTCATACAGACTAGTGCTTAAAACAAATCACTATTGCATCAACATTTAACAAAATTAATCAGTGATAAATATTATTTCAGAACTTTCAAAAATATTTTGCTTCGTATTTTTTAAATTTGTTTGTTTACATTTTATATGTGCCTATTATTTGAATATGCTTAAATTATTTACCATCATATATGAATTATGATAGATTAGTTTCATTAATATTGAAGAAATATTGTATTCAAAAATTATTAGAAACCGTCTATCCATTTTGATGTCTATTTATGAATTAATAATAACTGACTCTGTAACTGGAAAAGAAAACTGTAAACAAAAGCAATGATCTCTAATCTGCAAATTCCTGTAATCCGCCTAACCTCTGGAGTAAACTTTTGAGAGTTAGAGGGAGTTGACTGTAAAACAAATGAAAAGTTTATAAGTAGTTCAATACTGCACTTTATTTTTCAATCCCTGAGAACCTGCAGGAGAGTTTAAAAATAGGTATCTTAGTATTTATGGATACAGTTCGTTGGGTACTAGCTTCGAGTTTATACAAATATTTGTATCCTTCACAAAAAAAAAAAAAAAAAAAAAAAAGTGCAAATATTATGGCTAATTTTGTAATTATCACTTGTACTGTTTGAAGGTATAGTAATATGAGATAGTATCCATGCAAAAAATTCTAAAAACATTAGCATTGAAAAGTAAAAACCCATCACCTGTATACAATTTAGTGTTTGTTATCAAATAATTTATTTTTTTTTAAATATTTTTAATATTAATTAGATTATAGTTTAGATTTGACATTATATTTATGCTTTCAGTACATATAGTCCATAAATTTTAATTTTGAACATCTGTTTTGTCTTCTGGTTGGTTTTATCCATTTCTTCCGGTTTTTTTCCAGTTTCTTCCACTGTCCTGGAAGAAACCCAACGCTGGTTCTAAGTAAGTTTTTAATATTTCAATTCATGATAGTTCAGCATCATTAAGAGGAAATATTTAATAATACTGGGATTTTCAAAGGAATTTCATAAAACAGCACTTTGTTTTCAACGACAGTATCCTATAGCTTGCAAAAATTCATTTTTAGCCATTAGTGAGACATATTTTAGTTAAAAATAGATTTTGTTACTTATTTTTAAAATAAATAACACATAAAAATTTTATAAAGGACTGAAATTCAGTTTTATTGAAGAATTTTCAGTTTTTTGTGAAAAGAAAGTAAACAAACGTTTTACAATTTTTAAGTTTTAGAAAATTTTTAACGTGAGCAAATTTCTTATAGAAATATATTAAAAATATTCATTTCACGTATGACTGTTTAGCATCATTAAGATGAAATATGCAATAATAGGTATAGTGATTTTCATAAGAATTTCAAAAATATTGTTTTCAACGCCGATATTTCTGGATCAACAAAATTCTGTTAATTTTGAACCATGTTATTATACTATTACATGAAAAGTTTTTTTTTCAAAGTTTTGTTCTAATTACTTACAATATTATTACTGTATGTATTATAATTGCAGTGAAATTTTTTATTTTTAATTAACAAATCACAAAACAAAGACGTATGTAGGTTTAAATAAAATTAATAATAGGAAAAAAGTTGCCAATGCAAATTACGAATATTCCACGAAACTTTGAGTATATATCAGCCAGGCCGGCCAAAGCTTTGACCTTAGCAAGGCTTCATTCCATCTCTAATTTTTACTGTATATTTACCAAAAAATCTGCTCAACGTTCAAAGTTTTTCAAAATGTAAAAATTGTTAAGTATCTGTTTACTTTTTTTCCCCACAAAAACTGAAAATTCATTAATAAAACTGTATTCTAATCCTTAATAATACTGTTATATGTTATTTGTTTAAAAAGTTAGTAATAAAATCTATTTTTAAATAAATGTTTTCAAACTAATGGCTGAAATCAAATTTTAGAAAGAGTTGGTTATTGGTGTTGAAAACGCCAAGTACTATTTTTTGAAATTCCTATAAAAATCCCTGTATTATTCTATATTTGATCTTAATGATGCTAAACAATCATGAATTATACTTCAAATTACTCTATTATGAATATTTTTAATATATTTTTACAAGAAAGTTGCTCAACATTCAAAATTTTCCAAAATGTAAAAATCGTAAAGTTTCCTGTTTACTTTTTGTTCACAAAAAAAACTGAAAATTCATGAATAAAACTGAATCCTTTATAAAATTTTTAATCCTTTATAAAATTTTTATATGTTTATATATATTTAAAAAATGAGTAACAAAATCTATTTTTAACTAAAAGATTTCTCACTAATGGCTAAAAATCAATTTTTGCAAGCTACCCAATATCGGTGTTGAAAACAATGAATTATTTTTGAAATTCCTATGAAGATACCTGCGTTATTGCATATTTCATCTTAATGATGCTAAACTATCATGAATTATACCTCAGACAAGTCTCTTATAAATGTTTTTACTATATATTTACAAAGCAATTGCTCAACATTCAAAAGTTTTCAAAACGTTAAATCTGCGAAGAATTTGTTTACTTTTTTTTCACAAAAAGCTGAAAATTCATTAATAAAATTGAATTTTAATCCTTCATAATACTGCTATCTGCTATGTCGTATTTATTAAAAAAACAACAAATTTACTAAAAGATTTCTTAATATTGTGTAAAACCAAATTTTGGAAGCTACCAGATACATTAGAAAAAAAGTGTTTTTTGTGAAATTCTCAATGGCAGCTATGCGATAGAAAAAAAGAATCAACCTACCCTTCCTATGAGATGGAAGGACTTGTTTTAATCTTTAGATCAGTTGATCATTAACCCCTAAAAAGTAATGATATCAGAACAAAAACCCTTAACGGGTTAAAAGTTTGTGACGCAGCATTTTATTTCGATATGAATTGGTAATATGTGTCTTAAAAGTAATGATATCAAATTTGAGTGACGCTTTGCTATTAATTGAAATATATTACACAGATTTTCTTATTTCATCATTTGTTTTTTTTTTTCTTCTATTTACATCACAATATATACATAATATTTTCAACTTCAGCGCGAAAAAATATATAGAATTTACTCCCTGATACTTTTTCATCTGCACCTCGTGAATTCAAAATATGAGTTTTGAAAGAAATGATATAATTTCTGTGACGCCTCAGTGTTACTTTAAAAGATTTATTTTTAGATTTCATTACAATTACTTTTGTTTTGTTGAATAAAGTATATTGACACATTGAAATAATGCTTTTAATTTTCAAATATACTGTCAAATAATCACACTTTTACTGAATTTATATTATAAATTGAAATTATCTAGTTCAATAAATTGATTTGTCTATTGCGCCACGCTATCCAAAACTAAGTAAAAATTTTGTAAATGTTACATTGTATCATAGTACTAAGTGAAAATATGTGCAAAGAGTTTGTGTGATGCAAAGAAAACATTTACATAATTTTTATTTACAGTTTTGGATAGCATGACGCAATAGACAAATCAATTTATTAGACTAGATAATTTCAATTTATAATATAGATTCAGTAAAAGTGTGATTATTTGACAGTATATTTGAAAATTAAAAGCATTATTTCAATGTGTAAATATACTTTATTCAACAAAATAAAAGTAATTGTAATGAAGTCTAAAAATAAATCTTTTAAAGTAACACTGAGGTGTCTCAGAAATTATATCATTTCTTTTAAAACTCATATTTTGAATTCACGAGGTGCTGATGAAAAAGTATCAGGGAGTAAATTCTATATATGTTTTCGTGCTGAAGTTGAAAATATTATGTATACACTGTGATGTAAATAGAAGAAAAAAAAATTATGAAATAAGAAATTCTATGTAATATATTTCAATTAATAGCAAAGCGTCACACAAATTTGATATCATTACTTTTAAGACCCATATTTCCAATTCACATCGAAATAAAATGCTGCGTCACAAACTTTTAACCCGTTAAGGGTTTTTGTTCTGATAGACTATACAGGAGATGCGCTCATGGAATTTCGACTAGTAAAATTCTTCCAGAATGTCCGCCAAAGGGCGCCAAAAACTGGAAAAACATTAAATTTAACACAGTAAACGACCAAAGTGGAATACAGAAACAATAATAACAATCTAGAACAAGAATTTTGTGGTGTGGTGCATTGTAGAGGTGTTGCGACGTTGAATAATTTAAAGAACTCCATAACGTTTCATTTGCGAAGCATTACAACAGATCAGTTACGATCTGCTGTTAAACACATTGTCCTTCGATTTGAAATTTTGCAGGTGAATGAGGGTATGGTCACAGGGAGCACCTTTCCCTACATCGTTCTGGGCACGATTAACAACTGCTACTCTATGCAATTTTGTCCAAATCTGTTCTTCATTCTGCAAACTGAACTGTTTTGTTTTTCTCAAACAGCGTACTGTTATTTTTTCCTTACCTTTGCTTAATGTTGTTCGATGACAAGGTGATCAGAAACTAGTCAGTAAATGTTAATATTGTTTCTGTTTTTCGTTTTGGTCGTTTATGTTGTTAATTTAATTTTTTTTCCGGAAAAAGCGCCCTCTGCTGGACATTTTGGAATTAAAATGTTTTTCGAATATCCGTGAACGCATCTCGTGTATAGTCTATATTCGTTGCATTCCGTTCACCCGTTTGCGCTGTAGGATACTGTTTATAGGAGAAGTTTAATTATAACCACCTTGTATATCTGTATTTCCAGACAAATGATAAAGAACAAAATGAAATAAAATATACTCATTTCTTATGCCAAAAAGAAAGAAGAAAGAAAGTAAAAGATCTTAATAAACAAATAAATAAATACTTACTTTTTTTTCCCGAAAGACAAATGATAAAGAGCATTTCAAGTTTTAAGAAAAAAATAATATATATTATTTGCATATTAATACATAAACTTGAAACTTATCGTGAGGCTAATATTTCTTTAAATTAAAGCTGGCGTAAATCATAAAATACATGACAGAAAGAAAAAAAAAATACATCATAAATAAATTAGAACTTTCATAAATCAAATCCTTTTTTAATGTGCCGCGATGTATATATTATAGTACTAGCAGGCTACGCCCGCTTCGCTGGTCACTATTTTTAAATGAATCACTATAGTTAATGAATTCTCAAAATAGCATCAATTTTTATCATGCGAAAAAAAAAAAAAAAAAAAAAAAAAAAAAAAAAAAAGAGAAAAAAAAATGTGATTGGAAAAAATGTTGCAACGGATTCCCACTGCCGTTGTCAGCGCAGGCAATTGTGCGCTGCGCACGCGCATTTATGTTCAGCGCTCTTAATGAATCACTATATTATCGTAAGGGAAAAACATAAATAATAAAAAAAATTCTCCCATCAGTGGAATAATCGGTTCGAGCCACCACTGCCTGCGGCAGCGCATACAGGCGAGCAAGGCTCGCATGTTTATTCACCTACAGTTCCAGCCCTCCTAATTATTTTAGGCTTTAAAAAATACTCGCAGTCGTTCTCTTGGGCTTTTAAACCTAATAATACTAATTTCCAACATTTTATCTGAATTTCTTTATTTTTACTCCTGCGCCCGATCCCTTCCCGCCCTTCGTAATAATTCTGTACTTTCGAAAATATCCGCAATCGATTTATCGGGCCTCAGAACCTAACACTACTAACTTTCAGCGCTCTAACTCTTATTTATATATTTTTGCCCTTTCACCTCCCCTTCCCGTCTATCCTAATAATTTTACAAATTCGAAAATATACGCAATCGATTTCTAGGTATCAAAAACCTCCATGTACCAATTTAATAACTTTACAAATTCGAAAATATCCGCAATAGATTTTTAAGTATCAAAAAGCTCTATGTACCAATTTTGAACTACCTAACTCTTTTTTTTTTTTTGCCCCTCCGTCCCCTCCTCCCGCCCCTCCTAATAACTTTACAAATTCGAAAATATCCGCAATCGATTTGTAGGTATCAAAAACCTTTATGTACCAATTTGAACGGTCTAACTCTATTTTTATTTTTTGCCCCTCCACTCCCCCTCTCCCCCCCACCTTTCTGACTCTCCTAATAACTTTACACTTTCAAAAATATCCTCATTTGACTTGCAGGTCTCTAAAACCTATCTGTGCCAATTTTGAACGGTCTAACTATATTTCTATTTTTTTACCCTACTTTTTTTCCCCGCTCCACCTAGGACGAAATTCTAAAATTAAAGAAATTAGTTTTTATATATTTATGGGAGCTATATTTTAGAGCAAAAATATCTTACACATATATTTTTTTTTCTCTTTGCAATATAAGTATCATTTCAAATCACGTTTTGTCCCCTCTCCTCCCCTCTTGGGGGCTGAATTTCGAAAATTCCAGAAATTAGTTTTTAGGTATTTGTATTACCTATATATTAGAGCAAAAATTTCACATATATCTGTTTCTCTGTTTGAGATATATAGGAGTATGTGAAACCACGTTTTGCGCATGTGAAATAACGTTTTGCCCCCTTTCCCCCCTTGGGGACCGAATTTCTAAAATTCCAGAAATAGGTTTTTAGATAATTAAATTAGCTATATTTTAAAGCAAAAATTTTACAGATATGTCTTTTTTTCTTTGAGACATGAAGGTTTTGGGGAAATCACATTTTGCCCCCTACACCCCTTTGGGGGGCGAATTTCGCAAAATCGCATCTTAGGGGGTGCTTACACTATATGTTCCATAATCTGACCCAGTTTCGAGTCAGTGGCTCCAGTAGATTTTGCTGTGCGTTGATGAGTCAGTGAGTGAGTGAGTGGAAGTACTCTTTTATATGCACAGATAGAATTTGGAGACGTTGCAATAGGAACGTAGATTATTAAAATGAAATGAATTTTAAGTACAAACGATTACGAGTATATAACGAAAGCGCATAAATAAAATAATTTTCTTTTATTACCTTTATGACATCCTAAAAAAATAATTTTTGTGTTCTACAAATTTGGCTAATCATACCTTTCCGACGATACCACTTTCTTTCCTCAACTCCTATGATTAATATGTTAAAAGTGTACTATAAATTTCACGTTTGCCTATTAATATATAAATATATATGTTATTGCATTTCGTATATTATGTCATGCCTACAACATAAAAAAAAATCTGGAGTGACTCCACTCGACTTTCCGAACATTGAGTAATTAACAGTTTTGTAGATAAAGTAAAGAAAGAGGAGTTTTTAAACAAACAAAAGAGAGAAAACCATAATAGAGTGTTTGAGTATTTTTCTCCATCTATTACACGATGTTTTATTTAACGCTACTGAACTTTGAGCCCATAGATCATAATGATAAAGAATTTTTCGTTGTGTCCCTGTAAAAACCTATAAATGCTAGATTCACCAAAATGCTTATAGTTAGTGCAACAGTGATTTATAATACTCATATAAATTTTCAGCTCAATACAATAAGGCGTTTAGATGCTATCGTACTTTTAAAAATTTAGTCCCATAGGCCATAATGATAAAGAATTTTTCTTTGTGTCCCTGTAAAAAAACTGTAAGTGCTAGATTCACCAAAATCTATACAGTTAGTTCAACTGTGATCTATAACATGTGTACAAATTTTTTGCTCAGATTAATAAGATGTTTAGACGCTATCACACTTTGAAAAATTTGGCCCCATAGGCATAATGATAAAGAATTTTTCTTTGTGTCCCTGTAAAAAAACTATAAGTGCTAGATTCTCCAAAATCTATACAAATTGAGTATTTGTGACCTATAATATGTGTATAAATTTTTTGCTCAATTGAATAAGGCGTTTAGATGCTATCGCACTTTTAAGATTTTGCTCCCATAGGCCATAATGATAAAGAATTTTTCTTTGTGTCCCTGTAAAAAAACTATAAGTGCTAGATTCACCAAAATCTATAGGGTTCGTACTATGGTGACTTACAATATGCGTACCAACTTTCAGGTTAATCGAACAAAGCGTTTAAACGCTAGCGTGTTCACTCACACACATACACACATACATACACACATACACACATACACACACACATACATACATCATCGTAAAATAGTGAAAACGGACTCAGGGGACCTCAAAACGTATAGAAACATCAAAATCTCGAATTCGGATTTTTGACATGATTACAATACTTTCCTCACTATAGTGTTCGGAAAGTAAAAATAATTTTTATTAAAGTGACAGGAAATTTAAGTTTTATTGGTGATCAGTTTTGCCATGTTAGACACTTTTTAGTTGAAAATATAGCACATTTTATAACAAGCATTATCTGACGAGTATTAAGTATAATATATTTATATATATATATAAAATGTATTTTATTCATATATGTCTTTATATTTTATATTATTATCTAAAGACATATTTAAGTATATATCTAAAAAATCGAAATCAGGGATAGCGAAGGTACTATAAAGGTGATTGCACTTCTATTATTATTTCTTTTTTAAACTTTTTTTTTCTAAAAAAAAATTGAGTGTAAAAAAAAATGTTCTATTTATCGTACGATCTTTTTTTTTTTTTTTTTTTTTTTTTTTTTACTTATACATAAACCTTTAACGCATTTCCGTTAGGTTCTAACTCTAAGAATACTAAAGATAAATTATACAAACTACATACTTTTTCTCACTTCTCAGATATTAAAATGTGAAGCCGAAATCGGGTACTGCTATTGTACAAAATCTAGGTTCGGGCATGTTTTAACATGTAGAGGACCCCTAATTTAAAAAGTTAAGTAAATTTTAAAAAAGTGCATTTAATTTCTTGCTGAATGATATCTATCAGATTTTCTGCATCAATTAACGAAATGATAACGGGTGTTGCATTTTTTATTTTATTTTTTATTTTATTTTTTTGTTTCTCGAATGTACATTTCCGGATATGCCAACATTTTATTTTATTCCGGCACATTCTTAATACCCACCCTTTTTCCACAGAAAGTTTCTTAAATTATTTCATCGTAATTAAACACTATAGTATGTATCACCGCAACTAAGATTATAAAAAAAGGACGAATAGTAAAAGTGTTCTGGAATATATTGGAATGTTCGTGTGTTTATGTTGATCAATATTCTCATGGTTCCACCTTTTTTTTTTTTTTTTTTTTTTTTCAAACATCTTCTTGTTACCTTTCTCTTAAAAAAAAAAAAAAAAAAGAGAGAGAGAGAGAGAGAGAGAAGAAGAAGAAGAAGAAGAAGAAAGAAAAGAAAAATAAATCTTCTGAAATGCAGTCATGTCGAAATTTTAATTAATTTCGGAGCACTTTTAATAGGCGCTTTTTTTTCACCACTTTTCTTATAGGGAATTTTTCTACTTCTTTTATCGTAATAACACATTAGAAAAAATGTCACCAGAAATAAAGTGGTTTAAAAAAAAGAGGGTACTAACAATGTTCCGTAATAAATCAAAATGTTGGCATATTTGAAATGTACATGATTATTTTATAGTAAAATTTATTTTGAGAATAATTTACTTGTAAGAAAATCAAGAAATCGCAAGAAACCAGTAAATGTTTTTTTTGGGTTTCATGAATTGAAGTCTTTTATATTACTAGTAATAATAAATATTAAATGTTTTATAAAACTTTCTTCCAAATTAACTTTTTGTACATATAATAATATTAATTATAATAATATATATATATTTTTTTAAATAAAAATTTATTTAAAAGTATTAATTAAAAGTTTTTTTTCAAAATAAAATATTTGCTTTAAATTTAAACTTTGCGTCTGTATATTTACTACAGTATTTCAATTTATATCAATTTTTTTCTCTACATATAGGACTGAAAAATATGTAAAAATTAGGTAGCTATGTAAACATTTTTTTTTTAATTAAATGAGCTATTTAAATTAACTATAATAAATAGTTGAAATATTAATATTATAAAATAAAATTAATTAATTAATAAAATTAAACACCCTGTATTGAAAAAGTTCTATAAGTGATAGAAAAATGTGCGCTGCATTTTCAGTTTCAGCACATAAAAAAACATAAAGATCAGCTAAAATCATCAAATTAAATTTTATCATCTTCATTTCTGTAGGTCTGTGTTATCAGGTTGAACACAAAAGCGAGATTCGTTTATGAATAGCACGTTTTTTCACTCATCTCATCCTCCTTTGATTTGCTCCTTTGCCCACCTTCCGCCGGCAGTATGCTATTCCACTGTCAACAAACACAAAACATATGTCTTTGAACATACAAAATTTGGCTTTGAACAGTCTGCGGCAAATTCTGGTACCATTAGCCCTCTGAAGTGCTGTTACAATAAAGTGGCGTTCATAGTGCGGTTCCTTATGGTCGTTAGTGTTAAATTTCGATCCTCATTTTGTGTTGTTACAGAAGTATGACTTCGTCCAAAATTTTGAGGAATATATCCATTTTCCAAAAACCGATTTCACAGTACACAAATGACACTTTGACAAACTCTTAAAGCTTCTGCTACAACATATTGAATTTGAACCACCTGCAAACGAATGCTGCCTTCAAAGTATCAATTCACTTTAAGTATCCTACTGAGACCTCGTATTCACTGTTTAAAAACATTCAACGCCTGACAATTCTTATTAATTTCCACATGCAGTAAGAATGTTTTAGGTCACTTTTCTCTCAATATCTACGACACATCACTTTTTTATACATCCCCAACATTGTAATCGTTATAATTTATCTTCTAATCTCTATGCTCTTATTTTTTAAACGTATTATCGATTACATGGCTGTTTCTTAACAAACTCACGATATCCCCCAATTGTTTTGAAGAGTGTATATAAATATTTGCTAACCCTATATGGCTACCGGAAACTATTTTGAATAAAATTTTATTTTATTTAATCAGGGAAAACAATTACAGAAGTATAGAAAATATTTCTATTAAAAATTTCCGATAGCCAAACAGCGCAAAAGTTGACAGCCATGTAATACAAATTTATGTCTTCATAAAGCTTGCATTCGTCGATTTTGGTTCGAACTAGACATTAAAAATATGAGAATACGTGGAGCATTCTTACTAATGTAACATGCATTAACTGAATTAATAGACTGTCTTTTGACCGATTTTTTCCAGACAATAAATAACGCTTCTTTATTCAAAATGAATAATAACTTTTTAAAGGCTATTTTACATATATTTTCACGACGAATATAAATATCTATCTCAAACACAACAAATAGTAATAATTTTTATTTTGAAGAGTAGAAATAAAACAAAATTGCTATATTCATAATAAATTTACTATTTTTTTTTTTTTGTTGTTGTTGTTGTTGTTTATACATATACATCTTTTAAAGCAGCATCATTTCATATTGCAGCAGCTTTGTTATTTACATATCAGTTAAATTCGATTTTAGAGATTAACGACTAGATTGATTCATATTAAAATGCATTTTTAGTAATTTGGTTATTACGGAAATATCTCTTTTAAAATTCAAAAATTGTATTTTGTTGCTGATAAAAAGAAATACAAAATAATTTAATAAATACGTAACAGGTTTCAAAAGTATGCAAAACTAGCTAAATCCAGAATCCACTTATTACATTTAGCAGATTTTAACACACTAATTTTGACATTATAATATGCAATGCACAAATTCATGCATACCAAAAGAGCTAATAAAGATTAAAGTATTAATGAGATAGATTATTTATTGAAGTTGAAGAGGAATTTCATAAAAGAAACAACTGACATGCATATATTTTCTCTAGTTTTACATTCAAGTAATGTAAATTTAAGCGTTACATTTAAATAAAGTTTTGCATTTAATCCGATTGCGTTAAATTTAATATTCTAATTATCATTTGTATTTATATCAAATATTATGATGTATGATTACAAATTATAATACTCCCTATCAATCCACTATCAATTTACTCAAAAAGCGTTGCAGTATTCTTATTCATTAGATTTTTTTTTCCTTCGAAAGCATTTATAAGCCAGGGAAATATGTATATATATATATAAAGCCTTACCATTTGTTACAATAAAAAAAGATTCATAAAGAATATTCTTCTTTGCTGGCAATCCAAAATATCAATTGGTCACGCGAAAAAAAAAAAATGAAAGGAGATTACTTTTTTTATGGTTTAATACTTTCGTCGATTCAACCAATTACTGATATTTCTTTTAGGTATTTCTTTTTCTCATATTTTTTCTGATAGATAAAAAAAAAAAAAAAAAAAAAACATGAGTAGAATTTTTTTATAAGAGATAAAAAGAAAGAAAAATGTATTTTTTCTTCTTAAAGTGCATTATTTTATGAAATTTGCTATTTCTAAGTATTTTATGTAAAGTATTTTATATTTAGTAGAACTATCATGGAAGAAACAGAAAATTAATCTTTTTTTTTTTTTTTTTTTTTTTTTTTTTTTTTAATTTTTTGTTAACATAAATTGCCCACTGCATAACTTTAGTGCATAACATTAAAAAATAATAATAAGAAGAAGCATTTTTATCAAAACATTTTTTTTTCCCCCGAAACTAACGTATTTTGTTTTCAATACATTTATTCATATAAATTTCACACATCAGAAACAGAACAAAAATCGCTATATTTAAATAATCTCCTGCTTCTGATGCAAAATTATAATTCAGTGAAAAATATTAATAAAATATATTTTATATAATTACAAGGATATCACACGCGATATATATATTTATTTTTTGTACCATTATTTCCAAAATAAATAAATTATTTAATTAGTTAAAATTATAATCTATTTATTCAGGTAAATTTACAATTTGCTTTCATAAGTTTATTACATATTTCATGTTATGGAAATAGTGGTACGAAAGGAATTTAAGAACAGTCGCCTGTGGCAGCCCCTGTAATTAAGGTAATTGTAAATTTTTTACGAAATATAATAGTTAAATTTTAACATATTTAAGCATTTTTACGTGAATCAGGTGTACAAATTGAAAGATAATGCATTTATATTAACACCTGATATCACTTGAACGATTTATCTACGCAAATTCTATATTTTCTTTAAACTGATGTACGTTACTTCAGACATACTTTCAAAATTGTACTTCACGTTTAAAACATTATAAGACTACATTACGTAATGTAGGTTAAATTTTGGTTGCCTGTGTGTGTGTGATAAATGTGGGGAAAAAAGGGGGGGGGGATAATCAAATGGATTAAATGCTTTCTTAACTAAAACTTATCATTCGTACTATAATCAAAGTTATAAGAATTCATAGCACTCCTACTGAATTTAAGTCTCCAATTGCCCATTGCGTAGCACTAGTGCGACATAAAACCCATTCAACCAACCTAATGAATTTATTATTGAATCTTAAATAAATATAATTTTATTCTTATTCATTCATGTATGAATATTCTTCAAATAATATGCATGACATCTAATATATATATTTTTTTATTAATCTATAATCCACTTAACTTGCATTGAGAAAAAATACTGTAACTGACATCTACTCTAGAATCTAAATTGTCGCTCTAGAAAAAATAATTCCATTCCATCCTTACAAATTCCAGTACATTTGAAAAACGAGTTCTAGAAGCCTCTATTAGAATTCTAGAGCGTTTGCCTATATTCTTGAGGGCAAAGTTATTTAAACATCTCTGAAAATAAATGAGACTACAAGAGGTGGGTTTCTGCAACTACAATCTTGGTTAATTACCCAATTCTAGAAAATGAAACGAGAATTTCTCGCAATATAATTGATTCAGGATACTTAGAGTATTCAGAATATTGTTTCCCCATCTAGAAATGTGTACACTAGAAATTCTCGTGAATTTCGTCTATTCAGTTTATTGAAATTCCTTATATGCATAGCTCAGAAATCTATATTTTTAATTAAGGGATTTAGAAAATTGTCACTTATACATTCTAGAGAAAGGCGGTATATTTTTTTTTCTCAGTGTATATTTGGAATCTTAGATGTCGTTTTAAGATGTTTAGAGCTTAGATGTATATATTTACAATTTAACATTTACTGAAAAATCTCATTTTTATTATAAACGGTTCTACGAATAAGGGCATACTGAATACTAATGCTACCAAAACATTCTTCTGAATTCCGATCAAAAAAAAAAAAAAAAAAAAAAAAACTTCATGCAGAGTTACATTTAATTACTGCATCATAAGAAATAAAAAAAACACTTAAAAATTTTTTAGATTAATTACATCTTAAAAAAGAAATAAAAAAAAGTTAATATATTGATCGCTAAGTAACATTCCAAGATCAAGTTTTTTTTTTTTTTTTTTTTTTTTTTTTTTTCTAACAGTTTTATCGTGTATTTTAACTTGTCGACGATGTAAGTTCTGAAAATAATGACATTTTAATTTATGAAATTTTACTGAAAACTGTTAAATGTTTCGAAGGATTTTATAATGTTGTCTTTAGTGAAGATTATAAAATGTCTAGCCAGATTTTATTACAGTGTATCACAAAAAACTCTTAAAATTTATTATTCGTTTCTTTCATATAATTAGTGCATTAAATAATTATCTACAAATATTCATAACAGATATTTCACTCGATAAATGCAGATTAATAATGATAATAATAACAGGAAAATATTCAAAAATATATCTTCACATATTATTAGAACTTTCTCAAACTTAATGAATTATTTCTTACCTTACAAGGAAACATTCAAAAGGTGTCGTCTTCAAAAAATATTGAAAAAAAAAAAATATTTGCGATTCTACTCTTCATAAAACACCAGAAAGTGAAAAAAAATTATCGGCTGAAATGAATTACAGCGACCACAAAAAAAATTTAAATTAAGCATTTTTGGCGATTTAGCGCTGTTAGGCGATAAGTTCGCTCGCCCCTAGATTGTCCTGTACGAACAGAACCGTCTTTTGCTACTCCGCTAATTACTCAAAATCAATCACCTGACAGTGTGAAATCGCCATATATGCTTAATTTTGATCATTTTTGTTATCACTGTAATTCGTTTCACCCGATAATTTTTTCACTTTCGGTTGTTTTATAAAGAGTAAGATCACTTTTTTTTTTTCAATATTTTTTAAAGACGACACCTTTGAATGTTTCCTTGTTATTAGAAATATATCGACTTCAATATATGAGACCAATAAAAAATAAATAAAAAAAAAACTATTTAAATCATATATTATTTTTGTAATTTATTTTAAATTATTTTAGTCATTTTTTTTTAAACTCTTAGGGTTGTGATGTCATTTCTAAAAAAATGTAAATTCAATCAAATGCAGAAATAAAGATTTAAAATGAAACAATACATTTTTCAGGTTTCTTATACATACTTACTAATAAACGGAATTTAAGATATCCTATATATAGAACAAACCATCATAATCGTTGGGCATATTGAAAAAATGTATCTCATAAAAATGCCACTGTTCTATTAAAGCGTTTTATTTAATAATCATGAAATCAATGTTTATGTATAAAATTTCTCTCAAATTCATGCTGGTTGAAATTCAAAACCATATGACCTTGCATATTTTACAGCTATCCTCAAATATATATGTTTACACATTTCCATATGGCAAATTCTTAACCTTGGTCATCTTTGCGAATACAAGAAATAACGTTAAATGTGATCAAAGCCCCATGAATCTCTGCATCTATATAGGTGTGCACATTGTTTTGTAAAGCAAATTACATTATAAAGTCAAAAGTCCTAATTCTCTCACAGAAGAAAAAAAAAGTCTTCATTATTTGTTGTAGACGACTTTAAATTTTGTATAGAAAGAAATAATATTCTGCAGAATATAAACGTTTAAAAATTCTAAAGAAGAAAAAAATAAGTCAAATTTTGAGTTCAAAAGATAATTTCAGTTTAGGTTAATTTGTATTAATATTTAAGTTCTATTTTTTATAAATCTATTAAAAGTATATCATTAGTATAGCACGCATGGTTGTTTTTTTTTTCTGCTGGCGATGATTGTTTATTATTATTATTATTTTTTCATTGGAGGTTTTTTTTTTTTTTTTTTTTTTTTTTTTAAAGTCTGAAGTTCTTTTATGAAAATATTTTTTAACTTATGCTCCTCGTTTTAATTTGTATACAGTTTCTTTCTTTCTTTCTTTTTTTTTTTTTTTTTTTTGGAAAAGTATTGTTTGGTGCAATCAAAGAGTTATCAAAATACATTGTGACCTTGTAAAGGATACATTATATACGATGTAACTTGATAGAACTTAATTGCATAGTTAATACCTGTGAATAAAATTCATTTTCAATTGTAAAATTTTTACAGGAATTAAATAGTATAAAATAAGATTCTGTTTTATTTTGCTATAGACTGCTACTAGACACAATAAAAAATACAAAAAATTTTTATCATTAAGAATATTAAGAAAAATGTTTAATTCTGTAGATGCTTGAGAAATAACAAATATGTATATATATATATATATATATATACGAATCGTTTAAGGAAGGAGAATTTGACTTTACTTAAATTAAATTAAATTTTTCTTTGTACACACAGATATAATCTACTGTTTTTTATTAATATTGTTCTTCTTTATTTCTAATACTGTACTATTTTAAACCTTTTATTAAGTTATTATAGAATTATTTCGATAAAATTTTAAATTTATTATGCATTAACTACATTTCAAAGAATACAACAGTATTTTCTATTAGATAAATTCCATTATTGAAAAGCGGTTTCAAAACCTAATTTACTTAATCTTCTTTAAAGACAACTTAATTCCACATAGCTGTGTTTGGTGTTTTGCAGACATTCTTTACGCACATTTCTTCTTCTTTTATTCTCTTGTTAAACACAATTTAGTTAAGCCCAGTATGGAACTTTCTCAAACACGTTAATAAGTCGGTAAACATTTGAACGTGACTTAAGAATGTCCGAAAGTTAAACTTCATTTTCAGATAAAATTTGTCCTCTTTTATATTCTTTCAGATAGAATTTATTCAACATATTACATATTACTCAATTTTTAGTTCCATTTTAAATCTAGGTTCCTAGTTCTCTTGTTGTTTCTCGCTCTTCTGTGTTTTTCTCTCTCTCTCTCTGTGTGTATATATATATATATATGTGTGTGTGTGCAAATTTATTGCAGTTTGCCCGTTATCTTAATAGCACATTATTTAATAGTTTATCTTTATAACAATTTATTTGCAATTAAATAGAAATAAATTTATTTTTTGTAAATAGTGGTGTGAAAGTTTTCATAATTCGTAATAAAAGAGTATTCGGAATTAAATATCTACCTGTCTATCTATCAATCTATCGATATATATATATATATATCCACGCACATATATATATATATATATACACGCACATACATATTGAAATATATATATATATATATATATATATATATATGTATATATGTATATATATATATATATTACATACATATCACATACATATCACATACATATTATATACAGATTACATACATATTTTAAAAAATTGTTAAATTAATACTTTTCTTATGTAAACTTTCAAATATATATACATACTTAGATGTGCATATACTTAGATCAAAAAAGGAATACTGTAAGTTTTTTGTAAAAAATGTTATATTAGGCATTCTAATAGCTACATGGAAACATTATATTGAAAATAAATGGGTCTTTTAAATGCTGGGAAATGTAGATACATGCACATTTTCATTGCCTTTTAGAAAAGGATGTGGGTTGGTTGGTGGTTGGTTAGGTTTAACGTTGCACTATTACTGCGCAATCGGTAAATGGCGACGGTCTGAGACGCACCCTTGAGAATGGTCGGGAGATATGCCATCACAATTTTGATCGTCCACGGAGGAATGGCTCTCCCGCTTCGGTGATCTCGAGAGGTGTATTTCGGATGGGGACATGGAGGGCATTGCGGCCACGACGGATTTTAATTGCACTAGCTACCATTAGTGTATACGACGGTTTCTGGCTAGCTCGAGTATTGAACCTGCAACCTTCAATTACGAGCTCGGCCCTCTATCGACCGCGCTATCGCGGCCCGACAAGGATGAGAGAGAAACAGTAATTGAAAATAGGGAATCAGCCATTTTAATGGAAGACGTAAAAACCTTCCTTTCAGGGCTATATTTCAAATATATCCTTTATCTGAGTTAGAAATCTAGACAAATATTAGCCGCTGAAAAGGGAGCCAGACACAACCTCTAGCTGCGAAATTCATGGCAATAGCAAAATGTCTGATTGCCAAAATCGTTTCTGGATACTAAAATTAACCGAAGAACAAATACAAATATAGACCGATACTTAAGGTTGTAAGGATAGCAAAGTTAGCTACAATTAAAATTCGCACTTTACGAGTAAAACATGAATGTGCAGAATTTAGGATTCAGTAGATTAATAGAGTTAGTTCTCATCCAAAATTAAAATTAAATTGTAATCTGCGATATGTTAATTTTATAAAGTATTTTGGAAATTGATTGATGTAAAAGGAGAAGGAAGATTGTTTTTGGGATGGTAGTAGGGAGGTAGACGAGAGATGTAGATGGTGAATTAGAAGTAGAAGGGGGTTGGATAAGTTAGTTGTTAGAGGATATAGTTGAAGATAGTAAGTCGAGTAGTATCGTGGTGTCAGGGAATCCTCCCACATACGAAAGATTACTAAGCAGTAAGAGTTAATGAATTTAAACGAAGTAATTGAAATCATTTGTGGTTAATTAAGTAAATTAAAAGTATTTAAGACGGCTGCCCATTGAAAGTTATAAAGATATTTAATGTAGTTATAGTCCAACGCCCACCTGTCTATTAAGCTCAAATAAAAGCTCATTTATTTTATAAATTGACTTTGTCATTACTTCATAAATTTAATTAAGTAATTAAGTTGCAGCTTCAATCTAAAGTTAAATGAGCATGGTGACGACATTTCGTTCGTCACACTGGCGCCCAACTTTGCTCGAATCCCCCCCCCCCCCCGGGGCTAATGTTTTTTGATGGCACCACTAGCGTGCTTCAATTTTTGGATGAGCATGAATGTTATTTTAAATTGTATAAAATTGATCTTTCAGAAAAATATGCTTGGTTAGCATATTCCTTAAGAGGAGAACCGAGACAGTGGCATAAATTAATCGCCTGCCATTCACTTGGCCCAAATCCAACCTACGACGATTTAAAAAGTAGAGTGATAAGTCTCTTTGCCACTCGGTATGACAGATTGAGATTAGAACATGACCGTTCCCTCCCCCCTCACGAGCGTCAGTGGGAAGCAGTAATAAAACTAGTGGAAAAAACCACAAGAAGTTATTAAGTCACAGGAAGCAAGCTCTATTAATTTTAACCAACCTAAAACTGGCAATGAAACCGTTATTTCTAGTGACAAAAGCCAAACGCAAGTTAAATCAAATGAGCAAACTTCGCTCGCAAACAGCGATACAGACGAATCTACGTCTGTTATTCAGCCTTTGGCTACGGATAAGAAATCCGAAAAATTAACTCATGCAGCGACGGACGTTGTAAAGGAAAATACAGTTAAAACAACTGTGGCTGCTGAAACCGTGAAACCGAGTAAAAGTGTAAAATCAGTAAATGTTGCGGTTAATCTTGCTAACCCACATTTAGATAACAGTTTTGAATCTATACAGCCGACAGAGTCAATTGTCTCTAATGAGAAATTGCACGTAAATGGTCAAAAGGACCCGCCGACTAAAGTAAAAGAAAGTGAAAAGTTTATCCACTGTGCTTCTACGGATCACGTAATTACTTTTAAAGAAAATCTAGTAGTTAATGTAAGTGAAAGTAATACATTTCAAAATACAGTGTTAACTAACTCTAGTTCTGCACATTTGGTACATAAATTCAATGATAAAGTCGTAAATCAGACGGAAAAGTCAGATAACTGGGTCGCTAGTTTAATTCACCCGCCGCCTAAAGTAAAAGAAAATGAGGTTGTTTTAAAGAAGGTAATTTCAAATGTGCATTTAACCTCTTGAGAAGTTTCTAGACAGTCTAGCAGCAATGCATTCGAAAGTACGGAGCGACAGTCTTCGGCTGCTGTGACTGTGAACAGTGACAAGGTGCCGAATTCGAAACCCCTCAACATAGCGATCAGATTCCGAGTTTACAACCTCCTCAGGACACCGACCCTGCAACGTCTGATCTGGATCTGCGAGCCACCAGCACTGAAATCTCTATAACAACTCTACAGGCCAGTCTGACCCGCATCTCTTGTTTTGCTGCTATATAGGAATCTATATGTCAGGAGCTATGGTTCTATATTTTTCCCTTTGTAAAGTGTATTTCAAGCATAACAGTCCTAAAATCTACGACATGTAGTAAAAAAGCCATTTGGACTTTTAACCATAAGCTAAAAGCCATGAACTTTCTAAAATATCAAAAGGCAAAATTTAAACTTTTAGCATGAGCTTTCAAACTCCCGAAATTTCATGTATTGTTTACATGTCATAATTTTTTTTTCTGTTATATAATATATGCATGTATGTACTTTAATGTTCTTTTATTTTATAGCCATCGCCTGCAGAGCGGGTAATATAACATATTTTTTAGCCTTTGTAAATATTTCCCCCTTTTGTTCGTATTTCTGTCCATATTGTATTTGCATATATAAAATGAAATTTTATTAATTGCATAAAATGAAATTTGATAAATTGTATAAAATGAATATTTCTTGTTGTAAACTTTTGTATGCTAAACTAAAAGTCTATGTATATATTATTAGTTGGGGTAAAAAGAGATTTTTTTTTTCGCTATCTTTCCTATAAATCGTGTTTAACGACTAGACTTAATAAACTAACAATTTAGTTTTTTCCGTATGCAAATAGCTAGGTGAAAATATTGCTTATCTATAAAATTAATGTCATTTATCTATATACAAGTTGTAGTGTACCTTCTATTTTGATTTATACGTTAAAAAGAGTTTTAATTTTAGAAATTCTGATGTCCAGTTGTTAATCTCAAGATCTCCTGATTGTTACTTTGAAATGAAAACTGATAATTTTTGGAAGGAGGTATTTTTTGGACATTTGCGAAAGACTTCGGATCTCTGAATTAGAAGTTGCTTTCTTGGACGTTTGCCAGCAGCGTTTTTCTTTTCTCAAGTAAAAAGTGCTTTTTGGACGCATGCCAGCAGTGGATTCTTTCAAGATCAATCTAATAGAAAACTGGAAATCCTTTTTTTTATGAACACCTGAAATAAAGACTTTCTTTTTTTGCCATCATTTTGCACAATTTAAATTTGAATGATTAATGATCGCATTTTTGTGTTTAAGCGATCCCTTTTGTACTTTTTTTTTTTTTTAAATTAATGAAATTTATTCCTTTCCATTTTTTTTAAAGGAAAGACGTTCTTGTAATTCCTCGTTGTATATCGTTGGACTTTAACTAAGTTTAAAGCGCATAGGGTTTCTGTCGTAAACCACCTTAGATTGAGCTTACAACTATTTATCATACATTTCTCCTAAGTGGACAGTTTTAAGCCCGGCGCTCTTAATTTTTTTTCACTATTAGATTTTTAAAAAAAA
Source organism: Salticus scenicus (assembly GCA_963930645.1). Lineage (NCBI taxonomy): Eukaryota > Metazoa > Arthropoda > Arachnida > Araneae > Salticidae > Salticus > Salticus scenicus. Next base: position 153,394,287 of record OZ005650.1, read on the forward strand.
ACAAGTACTTATTGTTGGGCAGTTTAATTTAAGATTTCCCCCCTATTTTTTTTTTCTAAAGTCTTATGCAGTTCAATTTTAGCAGTAAGTAACTGCGGCTATTTTTCAATTAACATAGCATTGTTTTACTTTAAAATTTTCACGGGTGCAAACCCGTTGTGGATTTTTACATGAAAATTTTTCTTTTGGGGAGGAACTGTGAGGATAGCAAAGTTAGCTACAATTAAAATTCGCACTTTACGAATAAAACATGAATGTGCAGAATTTAGGATTCAGTAGATTAATAGAGTTAGTTCTCATCCTAAATTAAAATTGAAATTGTAATCTGCGATATGCTAATTTTATAAAGAATTTTGAAAAGTGATTGATATAAAAGGAGAAGGAAGATTGTTTTTGGGATGGTAGTAGGGAGGTAGCCGAGAGAGGTAGATGGTGAATTAGAAGTAGAAGGGGGTTGGAGGAGTTAGTTGTTAGCGGATATAGTTGAAGATAGTAAGTCGAGTAGTACCGTGGTATCAGGGAATCCTCCCATATACGAAAGATTACTAAGCAGTAAGAGTTAATGAAGTTAAACGCAGTAATTGAAATCATTTGTGGTTAATTAAGTAAATTAAAAGTATTTAAGAAGGCTGCCCATTGAAAGTTATAAAGATATTTAATGTAGTTATAGTCCAACGCCCACCTGTCTATTAAGCTCAAATAAAAGCTCATTTATTTTATAAATTGACTTTGTCATTACTTCATAAATTTAATTAAGTAATTAAGTTGCAGCTTCAATCTAAAGTTAAATGAGCATGGCGATGACATTTCGTTCGTCACAAGGTTTACATCCAGAAGAAATCGAATGATAAATGTGTTCTTTATCAAGAATTTTGATCAATACTGGCAGTAATTTTTATTTAAAGCTTACAAAACATTGGTGGTTTATGTTTGTAAGCCCGTAGGCCTATGAAACATGTAGTGTTAAGAACAGGGAATAATTCTCTTTTTAGAGAGCAGCATACCAGTTGTAAGAAATGTTAAGGGTGAGATGTTCTTTTCTGTGACAAGTTTAGTTTTACAATTGTTCTCTTAATTAGGCTAATTCTTATATGTGGCTGCGTGGGATACAAAAGTGTCATGCTTTTATAAAAGGAGTTATCAGTTTTGGAGGGAATGGTGTCATATGGGATCTTCAGAGAACATACCCATATGACTTATACTCATCTTTTGGAGCATTTGCGCTCATTTGTAAACCACATTCTGCCTGTTACAAAATGTGACAGAAATTTGGTTTTCTCGGAAATGGATCTAACGATTTTAATAAAAATAATGGCACAAAGGATTTAAGAAGTGGAAAATTCATGTGAATATTTTCATCTTCCTGATATTTAGCGTTCGATGTTATACTCATTCTGCCCGTGACAAATCATGTCAGAAACATGATTATTTTATTTTATTTTTATTTATTTATTTATTTATTTATTTTTTTTTTTTTTTTTGTAACCATTAAAAAAAAAAAAAAAATTATAAATACTTAAAAAATGCACACAGTGGATTTTAGAAACTACAGTTCAATTTGAAATATTATAATTTTCAGGAAAATTAGTTTTCACTGTTAACCCTCACACCGGTTGTCGCAAATTAAGGCGGGACACTGTTTTTCTCGCAAATGTTTCTTACGATTATAATAAATACATAGGATTAAAAGTTTTATAAGATGATAAAAATATGTGACGAATGCTTACATTTCGAAAATTTCTCGTCCCTTGTTAACCTCGACATAGACCGTAGTAAATAATTTTCAGAAACATAGTTTTCTCAAAAATGAATCTATAAAATTTGATAAACTTGAGATTAAGTGTTTCTGTTATGACAAACTTATGTAGCTTATTCATATCTTTATGAAAATTAACATTCATTGATAAACCCCACTCTGCCCGTCGCGAAATATGGAAAAGACTTAGTTCAGATTTTTATACAAACTGCTTGAAGGATTTTGATAAAAATTTAGAATTGGACGCTTTTCAAGTACACGATTCAATTTGAGTTTCCCTTATCTTCAGAAAATTGGCGTTCACTTCTAACTCCGGTGAAATATTGTACAATCTTCGTTTAATTCGCTTGTACTTAATGATTTTGATAGTATTTGACTTTTTGAGTTAGTGTTTTTTTAAGGTGCTAAATCGGTGTAATTTACCCTCAGATTCAAGATAATTGACGTAACCCAGTGGAAAGAAACACGGCACAAATTTGTTATTTTTGAAAAGTGTTGAAGCGATTTAAAAAAATATTTATAATAAAGAAATAATAATAATATTAATAAATAGATATGAAAAACTAATCTGATTTATCTTCTTCTTCTGGAAAATTAACAGTCGTTGATAGCCGTTGGTCCGCCTTGATCATAATATTACAGAAACTGGTTTTCTAGGAATCTGTTCGAAAGATTTGGAAAAAAGATTTTGAATGAAAATTTTTTTAGATGACAGTAAGATTTGAATTTTCCTCGTCCCCAGGAAAATTCGCGTACACTGGTAATCAGCGAACCGCTTGGAGCAACCAAATCACTGTATTTACGCTACGAATGAATTTACAAAAAATCTATGAAATTCGGTCATTTAGGTAATTTTATTAAAATGTTATGTCATTCTGTGTTTGTCAAAATTATATATTTCCAAACGTCCTTAATGTTAAAGAGCTTTATTTAACGTTTCATTTTGATTAAAATATTTTTCTTCTTTTTTATAATTGTTTCCATTATTAAATATTTAAATAGTGGCGAAATGTCAAACGAATATATTTATGCATATCATTAGTACATTCAGTATTTTTAGACAGATTTAAGAAATTTTAATTTATAATATAATTTGAATACAAATAAAATAATATCTCATTTTTATCGTGCATATTAGTTTTTTCTGCTGAAAAGCTAGAGTAATTGCATGATTTTCTAACTTTTGTGACAATGCAAATTACCATATTTTGATTACAAAGCGTTAGTGAAAATGAGGTTAACCTTCATAATATTCATAGCTGTCAACTTATGCGTACATATAAGTATATTTATTTTTTTTTCTATCGCAAATTGTTAATAGGATTTTTTATACATTTTCTGCAAGTTTTCAATGATTAAATAAGGTAAAAATATTTATTCAGAGAGAGTAAAGTGAAAAAAACGTACATGTTGGCAGCTATGGATATTTTTTTAACTGAAATATTATTTCTTATTCAATAACTCATTTCTTTTGCTCAAAAACGTTTAAATTAAACAGTGATTTTGGCTTTATAGTAAGAAAAATTAAGGTATTAATAAATAAATAGCAGTGATATTTTAATTAAAAAAATTTAACCAAAATCCTACAAAAATGTAAGGAAGTAATAGTGATACTAATAGTGCCATTTTAAAATTTTAAATAATATTTTTAATATAAATTCATAAAAATATAAAAATAAATAAATAAAATAATCTTCGATATATAAAAATTTTAATATCGTTGTTGCTGAATGAGAAATTTTATTCAATGTTAATCTGACAAATGTTTACGTTTGCAAGAAATTAGGAAAACTTCTAAAAAATTCATAAGACATAAATATGCACATTCCTATATCTCCTGCGAGAGCAACATAGTCTAAAGAAATATTTTATGCATTTTAGTTATTAAATCTATTTGATAAATCATGGAAAATAAATTCAAAATCTAACTTTATCTTCATTTAAACTTCCATTTATATCCAAGCCAAAGAAACCAAATGAAATGAATAGATACTGTCATTATTATAATGGAATATAGAATATTTCTTAGTTGAAACATTCTTTGTGTATAGTTAATACAATGCAAGTTAAAAGAAAAGACTATTTATTCTTCAAATACTTTCATTCTTTATTGAAAGAATTTCATCATAGAACTGTCGTGACATAATTAATAAGTTATAAAGCAAGTGTTAGAAAGTGCGTTTATTTTAATTTTAAAATGTAAAGAAGTTTTGATACATACATTCTGAAAATAAATAAATTAAATGAATAAATAAATATCTTATTTATTGTATAATCTGCACAAACTTATTTGTCTATACACTCCTTCTCATAATTATAAGGACACACGTTTTTCTATATTAACTAAACACTGAACACTATTATTTAAACATATATATTTTTTATTAATTTCAAATTAATTAATAGATGATATTTAAAAAGTTTTATCGTTTTTCGATCTTAAAATCTTTAAATACGGTCAAAAAGATGATTTTTCAGGTGTTCACAATTATAAGGACAGCTCGAATTTTAGTAATTTTTTCAATTATTGTTTAAATTAATTATTTTATGGGGCCTCTTTTTAGGGTGGAGCAGTCAGACATTCTCTCTGGTATATATATATATATACATTTTCTTTAATATTCAGTTTCAATACCATTTCATACAGCATGGTATTCTGAATACATTTAAACTATTTTAAATTGCTTTCCACTTGCATGCATTTTTCTAATATGATAAGTTAAGGGTTTTTTTTCAACTTTTAGACCACGGGAAAGGTAACAATACAGAAGTTTCTTTCTTCAAACTATTCCCTATTGCTCTAGAAGTAGATCAAAAATGTAAGTCTTCTTGAAAATAATATTATTACCCCCCAAAATCTAACAAAATTCTGATTATTCCACGTTTAAAATTTGAGGATATTCTCTTGATGTTCATAATAGTTGAAAAAAAATACTAAATGGTAGAGACTTCTTGCTCCTATTACAACTAATATTTTCTAAAAAAGTATTCTGCATTTAAAGCAGGCAGATTGTGGCAACTTTCTGAATACGACGACTAATGAGATGCTCTCTAGTAATTAAAAAAAAAGTTAAAAATACATGTATCGAATTTTTTTCTATTTTTTTTCTTTGATTTCTCTTTATCTATTTGGTGTGTTGGATTATCTTCTATTAAAGGAAAATATGACCAAAATAAAACGTGGGAAACGGTTCGGAAAATAAAAAGAATTAGAACATTTGTTGATTCATTTGTAATCCTATATCTCACTGATTCATTATTATTATTATTATTATTATTATTATTATTATTATTACCATTTTTTTCCAATTTGACACTGATCCTCAAACTATCTTTTTGGTGGAATGCGCACTGAATAGCATGGCTTGTTGAATTCTCTTTGCATTCCGGAATTTTTTTTACAATAAAATTTATCAAGTAGTTCTTTAGCTATTCTATAAAACATTTGAAATCAAAAGAGCCCAAATACGAAAAATCCATTTAGTAACTGTTTCAATAGTTTACTAACATTATACGTTATTGGGTGTTACTGTATATCATTTTTTATTAACATTTTCTGAAATTTTATAAAGATCCTCAAACTATCTTTCTGGTGGAATACTCACCAAAACGCATAGCTTGTTATTATTATTATTATTATTTATATTATTATTATTATTATTATTATTATTATTTATATTATTATTATTATTATTATTATTATTATTATTATTATTATTATTCTGGAAATTGTTACAAGAGAATTTATCAAGTATATCTTTAGTTGTTTGACAAAATGTTTGAAATCGCAAGAGCCCAAATACCCGAAATCCGTTTAGTGACTGTTTCAACAATTTTTCGTAATACAGGGAAAATCAAAACTATCAGATGCCTATGCCACTATAAGGAAAGTTTTCCTAATTAATCGACACCAAAATGCATAGTTTGAATTTGTGAATGCTTATAGAAAAGGCTGTATTTCATTTAAAAAAAAAAAAAAAAAAAGTTGTTATTAGATTTAAAATTATTATGTCTATATCGAACAAACAAATATTTCGTACTCCAAATTGAATAAAAATTTTAAAGTTTTTCAAAATATTTGTTAAAAAAAAAAGGCATAAAGTCTAAATTATAGGGATATGTTTCATGATATTAATAAATGAATATGTAATTAAACTTTTGAATAAACACAATTTATTTACTTGTAATTAACAAATACAAAACGCAAATATGTGTTTCCATGTGACTATATCTTTCATTTCAAAATTCATAATTAAGTAATTATTTGCTTTTTATTTGCATGTCTTCATATAATGCTTCATAATAATTCTCATAAATGTAAACGTCATTTCAAGAAAGTTAATTACTAAGATGTACTACCTAACAAATGAATAATTAAGAAACATAATTACACGAGAAACTGCTGAATATATACTTCCTAACATTTCTACGGCTTAAAGGAAAAATCTTGATCTATGTTTGTGTCAAAAAATATGAAAAATGAATTAATTAATTAGATTAATGGAAATGGTTTGTTGAATTTTTTTTTTCTTCGAAAATATTTAGTTATAATAAAAATGTGTGGGTTTAATTTTAGTTTATTTATATAACGGATGCAATTCTGTAATTTAATTGGTGGCATAATTCTTTGAAATATGTAAATAAACTTATTAATATATATATATATATATGTATATATATATATATATATATATATATATATATATGTATATATATATATATATATATATATATATATATATATATATATATATATATATATATATATACTAGCAGACCCGGCCACGCGTTGCTGCGGCTAAGTAATACGTTGATAATTTGATAAGGTATATAGTATTTCCCCACAACTGGATTTGGCGATTTTGTTTTTCTTTTTTTTTTTTGGCGCCTTTTTGAACGATTACGAAGTCGTTCTGGATTATTTGCAATGAAATATGTTAACCTGCATGCTTTTATTTCAGATTTATGATTTAGCCATAATCGCCAAATCCAGTTGTGGGGAAATACTATAGTTGTTACCCACAACTATAACTTATAATATAACTTCAGTATATCCCCACAGCTGAATTTGGCGATTTTTCTTTGGCGCCGTTTTGAACGATAACGATGTCGCTCTGGACTGTTTGTGATATAATATGGCAGCCTATATGTTGTTTATTTTCGATTTATTATTTTATGTTTTTGATTTATGATTTAGATTATCATTTATGATTTATAGATTTATGATTTATAGATTTATGATTTAGCCATAATCGCCAGCAAAAAATCGCCAAATATCGTTGTGGGGATATACTGATTAATATATTACTGAAAAGATTAATATATTTTAACGAAGTGGTGAGAAGATTCTGAGTATGTTAAAATTTTAATAGTAAATTCAAGTTAATCTAGAAGGAAAGCATTGAGGATTAAGATAAGAAAATTGCAAGATTTTACGATCGCATTTTCAGCAATAAATATGAGTCAAAATTTAATGCAAAATACATATATAAATCACAAATTTAATCAGGAACGTTAAATTGGTAAGTTATTAAAGGAAAAGTAAAGAAAAATAAGAGAAATAATTAACTAAAGTTTCGAACATCGATCATATAGATTAGCGTTACAAAACAAATAAACAGACTTAAACTCTTCCAGACTTTTAAATACGTTTTAAATTAACTTTTAAAATTTAATGTTAAATAAAACAGACTTTTAAATAAGTTTTAAAATATTGAAATAATTACTTTTTATTTGGAACGTTATGTATAGATCACAAATTTCTTAAAGAAAACGAAGTGATACAGATTAGAATAATGCAACAAAAATTGAAAAAGCAAGGTTATGTCGTAAATAAATTTTTAACACACGTGTCACGTAAAATAAATTGTAGCATATACATAATGTAACTGACATAAGATATTAACATGTTGCAGCGGAATAAATTTCATATCTATCATCCTTGGCGGAAAAAATATAATATCGCCAAATTATCTGGCGCACACATTTAATTCCTTTCAAAAATCATGGTTATTTTAACAACTTATATTAAGAGAGTAATGAATAATATGAAACAATATGTCGCACAATACATATTACGAAAATATACATCTATCTTGTATATTTTCGTGTTACGTTTTTGATCGCCAAATACGAAAAACTCCAAGGACGACAGAGCTTTGAAATTTAAAATTAAAATTTTGTCAATTTGACAGCAAAATAACTCAATCTAACGTATGCACATGATAAATAATACATATCTATACAAAAATATGGGGATTAAAATCCGGAAATAATTTTCCTCGTTTTTTAATAATTTTTTATAAAAAATACAATGGGTGATTAACATAAGAAATCTTTTTCTTGATTTCACAGGCGGTCAGTGACGTCACACGTCGCTTGTGTATAACTACATACTTTATCAATGCGAATAAAATCTTTAAATTGATTATGACGTCAATTTTCGTGAGATGAATAATTTAACTTTTTATAATTTTATAACGTTCACGTTTGATTAAATGTATTTACTTTTATGTCGAAAGAAAATGAACTCGTATTTTTTCTTTTTGGCAACAATTAAACTTATGGAACTCACAGATATTTTGGAGCAACTTTAACAAAGGTCTATAATTAACAAATAATTGCAATAAAACAATATTGTGACAATAAACTGAGATAAAAACTATCCTATCTCTCAAGTTGGACCAAACTGCACACAGTGTGCAAAATTTCATTAAAATCGGTTCATTAGTTTAGGAGTTTATCGCGGACAAACATCGTGACACGTAATTTTTATATATATACGGATATATATATATATATATATATATATATATATACTATTTTAGCTGTACATAAATAGACGAAAGAAAAAAAAAAAGACTTCTTTAATCACTTTCTAAAAATTTCTGAATACAAAGTTAAATTTCAGAAAAATTGATTTTTACTTTCTCTTACCCATAGGGTCGAGAAAATATGATTTCAAGGTAAAAGTTTCGAACGTGAGTTTTTGTTATACGAGGATCACTCTGAAACTTTTGAGATACGCCTAGATAATTAATGTTAAACTTACCCGATTTTAGGTGTGTTCATAGTAGTCTCCTCCAGCATCAATGCACTTCTGTAGGCGAATTCTCCAAAGTATAAATGCCTCTAACGATTCATTTCTTGGAATCGATAGAAAAAAATGCACTTACAGCCTCATCATTTTCATCTTTGGAATAAAAACAACGCCCACGCAAGTTCTTTTTCAGATTAAAAAGTAGTCAAAACTCACACATAGCTGGATTAGGTGAATAGGATGGATGTTCAGCAACTTGATGCGTTTTTGTTGAAAAAATCAAACTGTCAATTCTGCGGAATTAAAAGGTGCATTTTCATGGTGGAGAATGAGTCCTCTAAAATCCACTTCTTTAAAAATTTCTGGAAGACATTTGCTAGTGTACCAGTTAGCTGTGACTGCCTTCTGTCCTTCAAGCTTGATAGCTTTGACCAATCCTGTGTCTCGAAAGAAAACGGCATACTTATTGAAATTTATTTTCACTCAGTCGGAAAAATAAATTTCTATAAATATGATTTTCTTAACAATCATTTGATTGTGTGATTTTAATATATTAAAAAGGCATACATTACTTTTTTCATAGCACGTTATCTTTTCACCATTGTGGGTTTGGCATCATCCTCAAAGACCCCAACTCAAAGCTTTACAGAGTAAGCTCGTTCACATAATGTTAAAAAATGTCGCAAAGTAAACTCGACGTTAGCGCTTCTTGTCGTATAGTGGCTGCGGTACCCAAATAAAAGCTGTAAAAAACCCGCCCCGTATCGTGCTTTATTTAAAAATTTTATCTCTTATGTTTTTAATGAAAACAAGCATTAATTTTATCCCTAAATGAACATTATAGATGTGATTATTTATTTGAAATTAGTAACGTACATTTGACTTTAAATACAAAATATGTTAGATGTTAGCTAATAATCTCAAGTAAACACTTTATTATTAGCTAACATCTAATATATTTCGTATTTAAATTCAAATGTACGCTAATAATTTCAAGTAAATAATCGCATCTACAGTGTTCACTTAGAGCTAGAATTAATTAGTGTAAAATATAATTTTTCAAATCGATCTTCTAATGTTGTAAATTGTATTGTAAATACGAAAAAAATCATGTATTAGTAATTTAAGAAGAAAATGTTAATGTGTGCAATTTCCAAATTTAAAATTTTGGAAAAGAAATCGCTTATAAAGGATAACTTTATCATTATCTCTTTTATTAAAAAAAAGCAGTATGTCATGTTCTATAAAATTAATCAGACGCAGACAAAACCATTCGCAAAAATTTTATCTTCTAAACAAAATATATTTGTAATCGCTTTATAACCAAATCTATAACTAAAATAAACATTTAGGAATGATAAAATAACATTTAGGAATGAAGAAATATAATAAACACTGACTTGTTCTAACCTCATAACAATTCAAACAACCGAATTCACAATTCCATAGATTATCTTCTGATCCGTAATGAAAGAAAATTCAAGAGATTAAGATTTCAATAATTTTATAAATTATTGAGAGAATACAGAGGCTGTTCGCTTATTTTTAGACGATTTTGATGGAGTGTACTGAAGCAATTTCACTCATATTTCGAGTTTTATTTGTTCAGTTTGATAGCCCTTGTTCTTAACTAACATTCTACATCATAATTTCTATGATAATAATGCTTTTTATAATATCGGTATATTTTTCTACTCCTCTTGAACGGCTTTCCAGAGTCCACAAAGCATTGTAGGTCGGTGTTTGGATAATGTTGATTTTAAGAGTCGAAGAACACAAAAATCCAACTGTGATACATCAGAAGATTTAGCAGGAATGTCAGTGAAGGGTATGGTTTTAATTCCCGTTTTTTTGTTTCATTTTTTTTCTAGAAAAGCAATTGCGGATTGTGATGTGTGGCTGCTTGTTTTGTCTTGATACAGTTCAACGGATTGATAGCATTGTGGATAAAGATCTGGATTTTCATTTTTAAAAATTTTAATTAAAATATGTTCTTGAATGTATTTAGAGTTGATTTTGACATTTTTTTCACAATTTTTTGCTTTTATCTTGTGCTTGTATGAAAAACCAGTGGCAATCATAAATCCTTTAGAAAAACTTTCTTTTGATGCTTTGAGCCATGTAACAATTTTTTTTCTCCCCTTTTGTGATAATAAATTGACCTTTTTTTATTGCAACCACTTAAATAGACCCAAGATTCATCTGTTGTTGAAACATTTTTCCATTTTTCTCCTGATAAATGCTTTTTATAAAGATTTCACTAAAAACTACCTTTGGAAAGAGCGGAAACCTATCCTTCCATCCACTCTGCCATTTTAAAAGCGCATTTTTGCATCTAAACAAAAATTCTAAATATCAGAAGATAAATAAAACTTCCAAAAATATAACTGTTGTGAAAATAAAATTCTCCATGCAAACGATTTTTTCTTACTGCGAAATAAAATCGCCAAAAAAATGTGCGAACAGCCTCTGTAATTTTTATAAATTATTACGAATAATTACGAATAATTTTATAAATTATTAAAATATTTTATAAATTATTGAATTATTTAGTATTTAAAAAATAATTTTTAAGAATTGATTTAAATATATTACTTATTTTAAGATGCGGGAAAATATGCGAAATAAGAATATTCTAATAAGATAATTTGCTTTTACACGTAAAATAAAATCTTTTTGTAAAAAAAGTAGAACGGACTCCAAATAACGTCACTTTTTCTGAATAGAAACTTCTAGATTTCACAAAATGTGTTGAATGGGTTTTGATGATATACTTGATGATACTCTTCAACTTTGTAATTCACTTTTTTCTCTAGAACCGTTTTCGAGATAGGAACACTAACTCCGCTATTTTCCACAAGGTGGCGCTGCAAGCGGTTTAACCTTGTACTGCATGGCCACTTTGCTATACCTACATACCATTTTTATCACTATAGCTGCAACCGTTTAGCAGTTAAAAGAGTTGGGACTGATTTTTTTGGGCACCCTGTATTTTCTTTAGATCGTAAAGATATTACAATGGGACCTATTTCAGACCAAGACCTTTTCAACAAAACAAAAAGTATCAAAATCGGACCATCCGTTCAGAAGTTATGAGCTAACAAACATAAAAAAAAACATACGGTTTGAATTGAGAACCTTCCTTCTTTTTTTGAAGTCGGTTAAAAATACATGAATTTTTTCGTTTAGATGTGCATTCGTTCAAACACAGTTCTAATTTAATTTTAAATATGGAGCATCGCGCGAGTAAACAAATTCTATTCGAGCATGCGCAGTTTCAGCCTGAGTAGTTCAGGTACCTCCAACACGAGATGGCTTTGTCATCGATCAGTGACGTAACAATGACGTAACCATGCCATAGTACGCTACCCATTGCTCCATTGTACTGAATAACGCTTACTTTGTAAAGCTTTGACCCCACTTTGCTTTTTTGGCTTGTTGGAACATCAAAAAATGTTGTGTACGCTTCATCACCAGTTATTATTTTAGAAATAATGCTGTGGCCACCATCATTAAGTAATTTTAGTTTTTATTTGCTGATTCTGACACGCTCATGATTTTGACGCTCTGTTAAATTTTGGAGAACCCAACGGCAAACTAATTTTTTCATATGCAATTCATGAATAATTAAAACTTTCCAATAAGGTTGAAAAGCGTTAATGACTTCGGTTTGTCTGTCTGTCTGGCTGTCCGTCTGACTGTCTGTCTGTCCGCGCTCTAACTCCCGTAAATATTTATGGAATTTCTTGAAACCGAGATATGTTAATCAAGTTCACTATCGAATGTTCCCTATTGAAAATGGAGTTTATGCCTCTACATGTTTCTGTACATGGACCCCCGAAAATATTTCAAAGCATTGTGTTCTATGAGACGCATTTCTATAAACCATATATTTATACCTTTACTGGGCACAAATCTTAATGAAATTGAAATATGTTATTCAAGTTCACAATCGGATATTTTCTGTATAAAATGGATTTTATACCTCTATTAGTTTGTGTACAGGGATCCCCGAAAATATTTCAAAGCATTGTGTTCTATGAGAGGCAATTCTATAAACCACATTTTCATACCCTTACTGTGCAAAAATCTTAATGAAATTGAAATATGTTATTCAAATTCACTATCGGGCATTCCCTATTGAGAATGGAGCTTATAACTGTACTGCTTTGTGTACAGAGACACCCGAAAGTATTTCAAATCATTGTGCTTTATGAGAGATATTTCTATAAACCATATTTTCATACCCTTACTGTACAAAAATCTTAATGAAATTGAAATATGTTATTCAAGTTCACTATCGGATGCTTCATGCATAAAATGGAGTAAATACCGCCACTGATTTGTGTACAGGGATACAAAATAGTGTTTCAAAGCATTGTGTTCAATGACAGGCTTTTCTATAAACCATATTTTCATACCCGTACTGTACAAAAATCTTAAAGAAATTTAAATATGTCATACAAGTTCACTATCGGATGCTCCCTGTTGAATTTATACCTCAACTGGTTTGTGTACAGGGACACTCGAAAGTATTTCAAAGCATTGTGTTCTATGAGAGGTATTTCTATAAACCAGAATTTCATACCTTTACTGTAGACATACCTTAATGAAATTGAAATGTGTTATTCAAGTTCACTATCGGACGTTCCCTATTGAAAATGGAGTTTATACCTCTACTGGTTTGTGTACAGGGACACTTGAAAGTAATTTAAAGCATTGTGTACTATGAGAGGTATTTCTATAAACCATATTTTCATACCTTTAATGTAGACATATTTTAATGAAATTGAAATATGTTATTCAAGTTTACTATCGGACGTTCCCTATTGAAAATGGAGCTTATAACTGAACTGCTTTGTGTACAGACACACCCGAAAGTATTTCAAAGCATTGTGCTTTATGAGAGATATTTCTATAAACCATATTTTCATAACTTTACTGTAGACATATCTTAATGAAATTGAAATACGTTATTCAAGTTCACTCTAGGACAATCCCTATTGAAAATGAAGTTTATACCTCTACTGGTTTCATTACAGGGACACCCGAAAGTATTTCAAAGCATTGTGTTCTATAAAAGGTATTTCTATAAATAATATTTTAATACCTTTACTGTAGACATATCTTAATGAAATTGAAATATGTTATTCAGGTTCACTATCGGATTTTTCCTGTATAAAATGGAGGAAATACCACCATCGGGTTATACACGGGGACATTCAAAATTATTCCAAAGCATTGCGTTCTATGAGAGATATTTCTATAAATCAAATTTTATCAACTTTGCTTTCCACGAAGTTTTAGGAAATTGAAAGATGTTATTTATGTGCACAAAAGAATGCTTTGCATAGAATATAGCATGATTAGCATTATATTTACAGGGTGGTACAAAAATATCCAGTTATATTAAGAGCTATTGATAAAAAATTGCTGTAATTGTACTTTCTTTTACGTTAAGCGTTTTTAACACTTTCTAACATTTTTTAAGTATGAATATGATTTCCGTTTTGTGTATCTGCTTGCCTGTCTGTCTGTCTGTCTGTCCGTCCATGCTCTAACTCCCGTAAATATTTATGGAATTTCTTGAAACTGATATATGTTATTGAAGTTCACTATCAGATGTTCCCTATTGAAGATGGAGTTTATACCTCTACTGGTTTGTGTACAGGGACACACGAAAGTATTTCAAAGCATTGTGTTCTATGAGATTTATTTCTCTAAACCATACTTTCATACATTTCCTGTAAACATATCTTAATAAAGTTGAATTATGTTATTCAAATTCCCTATTGGATGTGTCCTGTATAAAATTTAGGAAATATCACCACGATTTATATACAGGGACACTCAAAGGTATTCCAAAGCATTGCTTTCTATGAGAGATATTTCTATAAACCGAATTTTAATAACTTTACTTTCCACGATGTTTTAAGAAATTGAAATATGTTATTTAAATGCGCAAAAAAAATCTTTGCATAGAATGTAGCATGATTAGCATTATATGTACAGGGTGACACAAAAATATCCATTTATATCAAGAGCTATTAATAAAAAATTGCTAGAATTGTACTTTCGTTTACATGAAGCGTTTTTAACTTTCTAACATTTTTAAGTGTGAATATGATTTCAGTTTGTATATCTATCCATCCTCTGTCTATCTGTCTGCCCGCGCTCTAACTCCTGTAAATATTTATGGAATTTATCGAAACTGATATATTTTATTGAAGTTCACAATCGGATGTTTCATATTGAAAACGGAGTGACTATCTCTTCTGGTTTTTGTACAGGGACACCGAAAAGCATTCGAAAGCATTGTGTTCTATGAGTGTTATTTTTATAAATATTTTCCCTATAGAACGTTCCCCATTTGAAATGACATTAATAGGACCTGTACAACTAGTCTGTTTACAGGGACAATAACAACAACAACAACAACAACAAAAAAAAAGCCAATGTATTACAATATATTAACTCCTGTAAATATTTATGGAATTTATGAAACTGATATATTTTATTGAAGTTCACTATCGGATGTTTCATATTGAAAACGGAGTGACTATCTCCTCTGGTTTTTGTACAGAGACACCGAAAAGCATTCGAAAGCATTGTGTTCTATGAGTGTTATTTTTATAAATATTTTCCCTATAGAACGTTCCCCATTTGAAATGACATTAATACGTCCTGTACAATTAGTTTGTTTACAGGGACAATAACAACAACAACAAAAAAAAGAAACAAAAAAAAAGCCAATGTATTACGCTTTAGGGCAGAATTTTTTAAAGTTATATTTAAAAGTCTTTCTACTAAAAAAATCATAAGAATATTGAAATGTATTGTTTATATTCTAAAAGAATATTTTCTATAGAATATGATATGATTAACTTTCTGATTTACAGGGCTACACTAGAATATTCAGAGAGACGAAAGCTGTATTTATAATCTAATGGCTGCATTTTGTTTTGCGTTAAGCCTCTTTAACACTTTCCAAAATGTCTAAGAGTAATTTTAAAATCAATTATTCTATCTGTATATTTTACAGTACTTCTGTCTGTTATGTGATAACGAGGGAAAGAATATTAAAAGTTATTCGATACAACAATTACGTACAGTTGGAAAGTGTTACTAATCAATGCGTAGTGCATGATTTTTCTTTCTTATTTTTCTTTCTTTCTTTCTTTTTTTTTTTTTTTTTTTTTTTGTCCTTTAGCGTAGTTCTTTTACAGAGACCCAAAGAAAAATTGCCTATCATTATGGCCTAGGGGCTCAAATTTTTAAAGTGCAACAGCGTCTAAAGGTCTTCTTCGTCTGAGATGAAAATTTATACACGTATTATAGGACACGTATTATCGTACAAACTATATAGATTTTGATGATTGTAGCGCTTATAGTTTTCTTACAGGTACACAAAAAGTTATTATTTATCATTATGGCCTATCAGCCCAATTTTTAAAGTGCGATAGTTTCTAAACGCCTTTCTCGATTGAGCTGAAAATTTATATGCATGTTATATATCACGGTCGCTCAACTTATATAGATTTTTATGAATCTAGCATTATAGATTTTTACAGGGAGACAACGAAAAATTCATTAGCATTATGATCTACGGACTCAAATCTTTTGAAGTGAAATAGTGTAAAATTAAATAATTTAGGAAAATTCTCAAGTACCCTATTACTATTTTCACTATTGTTTATTTAACGACTTGTCTTACTTAATGTTAGAAAAGTCGAGTATATATATATATATATATATGTGTGTGTGTGTGTGTGTGTGTGTGTGTGTGTGTGTGCATAGCTACATGTAAATGTTTTTCTTCAGCTATCGCAAAGTTTTATTGTGTCTCATTACTAAATTTTTATTTATAATTTTATCCATTTAGTTACAGTCTAGACATTTCAAACATTTAAAAGAATTATTATTATTATTTTTTTTATAACTTTATTATAAAGAGTATTTTAAAAGTCTGAGAATACGAAAATTTATTTCAAAATTTTTGTATTTTAAAGAAAAAAATCTATCAAATAACATATATCTAAAACTCCGTGTCTCTAGCGGTCTTTAGTGACACAAATTCAATTATTTCAAATGGTTATAACCTTATTTATTTCTTGTATAGTCGTACTGAACAGTAACAATCTGTCTTAATACTTGAATCCATCAATTTTACATTTAATCAGTTAGCCCTCTATATTATTGCTGTTATGAAAAATGGCACCAACACCATTTATGTAAATTCTTATGTAAAATCCTGAATCAGAATATGACATCCAATTTGCCTCATAATCTCACCATATTTTCTTTGAGACTCCTCCCCTTTTTATCACTATTCAGAAATTTTATGTCTGTGAATTTCACTTGGAGGGGGTGGGGAATTATTTCAAATATTAAATACCTTCTGAAGGGTTACAGAAGTGGAAAATTCCAATGATTTAACATTTGTAACAAGGGTGAAATTTAAGGGGGGGGGGGGGGGGGAAATTTGCCACTGAAATTACAAATTATATTTACTATATTTTATTAATCTATTATTACTGTTGTTTATCCATTATATATATATATATATATATATATATATATATTTGCTGTTGATATTGTTTTTATATGTTAAAATAATCATTCTACACCCTCAAGTGAAATTAATGGCCACAAAATTACAGAAAAGGGATAAAAATCGGGGGGAGGGGAGTAGCGTCTCGAGAAGGATGTGGATGATTTGGCAAAATGGGGATCATAATCGGATTCAGAAGTTCATTTTACATGATAATTAGCAGAAATTGTATCAGGGCTCGTTTTTTTTTCTTTAGCGCGCTGTAATTATTTGCTGTAAAAGACTGAAAATTCAGAACTATCTCGACAAGATTTCAGTTTCTTTCAACGTGTTAACTTAGTTATTACATTTTAGACTGAAATATTGATGACCATATTAATCATGTTGACAAAATTACAGCTTAAAGATATTTGTTGGTGCTCTACTTGGTATTGGTGAAAAGCACCAAACTTGACACACTCTCTTTAAATTAGAACTGGTATTCCGTATTTAGCATCTGATTATCTTTATAGATTAATCATATAGCAGGTGTACGGTCCGTCTCATATTTGTGTTAACTATGGTAACAAAAAAATTATAAATTAATAAAATAATTTTTGTCGTTTAATGGATACACTTGATTAATTAATAACCAAACCACAGTCCACGCAATAGGTATAAAATAAATAATTCTGTGTTCGATCACTTCGCATAAAAATTACGTTATTAGTTGTTGTTTGTTGTTTGTTAGTAATATTCCTAACAGTTGTAACTATTTATTTTCTTTGTTGTGCACCATGTTTAAATATAATACATGTTATGTGAATGTAAAAATTTTGAACTTCATTGATTATTAAAGTATTAAATGTTGTTATACACAAAACCACATGTCCTAGCTCATATCACCCTGTTGGGTTGTATTCCCAGCGAAGAACAATGACGAAACGCTTACGTAGAAGCGTTCGTCATCAAAAACTACGTGACCTCACACCCTATGAGATTAACTAAGAAAATTTATCAGTCTGTAGCAGTCTCTCTTTCAGAAAGGAAAGCAGAGTTTCATCTGCGTGTTAATTATTTGAAATGTTCTAAATTATAAAATGTGGAGCCGCTTTGACAACGCTGTTCATGCTATTGTTTAAAATGTGATCCATCGACTCTGTACATATCGTGTTATTTGTCGTCATTAAATTAAGTCATGTCCCACAGTCGTTGGAGTATTATTGTGTCGTAGTTTTGATTTAAAAATGGTTTTATGTAAAAACTAACTTTTTATGTAAAAACTAATCATTTGTATATTTTACGTGCTGTACTAGCTAGCTTCCAGCAACATAAATGGAGGCCTAACTTAGGGTTAGGCCCAAATATCATTTTTCCGAGACAACAGAGATCATTTTTCCAAGTCATGTGTTATACCACCGAAATATATATCCGTGCTGTTCGAGAACTATTAGAAAATGTGTGTGAATTCCGAAAGTTTTAAAGTTTTTTGCACGAAATGGTGTTATCTCCGAAATTGTGTGCGCCTATGCTCCTAATATTCATGTGCATGTAGAATTCGTGATTTTTGTTCAGTGATTTACAAATTAATAGAAAAATCTTTTGTTATTTCATTTTGAAGAAATACCATCTTAAACCGGCTGGCATATATAATAATAATAATAAAAAAAAAAAAAAAAAAAAGAAAAAAAAAAAAAAAATGTTTTAGTATTCTTCTGTTGACAAGTAAATTTTATCCAGCGATTGAAATTGATTATAATAAATGTGTAAAGGGATAATGATAATTTTAATTCAAGTTCAATAAGGTAAGCGCTTAAATATTTGTTATTTAAATAAAATTTTGAAATTGTGATAATTTTCAAAAGAAACTTGAGTTTTCTTCAATGTATGCATACATTTTATTGAAATTTAAACATGATGTTCTTATTTTTTTCGCTTGAATATTTAGATTTACAATTTAATATTTTCATTCATACGTAATATTTTTGGTTTTATTAATGTATGATACAATATAAAATATTATGTTCTTAAAATTGACAGTTCTGTTTTGTTATATTAAATCATTTTTTTTTCAAACATATTTCTTTAAAAATTAAATGTTGTATTTATATTTATTTTGAATAATTAATTTACAGTTTATTCCGTGTAAAGTATTAAAATTTTCAGTACAATAGCAAATGATTAAAAATAATTTGTTCTTAAGATAAGTAATTTTGATTTACTTTAAACGGTACATTTATAATAAGAGTAAGTGTGGTTCGGAAATTTGTCCTTTTTTGAAATATTCAATTTGAAAGAGATGAAAGAATTAATTAATTAATTAATACAAATAAATATATTTTGAAATTTTATTTTGTTTTGTTGGTGTTCCGTTTTTCAGAACATAAAGGTATATTCTATTAAAATGGTTTTATTTGAGTTATGTTGTTCTCATGATTTTAAATTGGAATATAATTTTGAGTATTCGATATTTAAACGTTATGAATATTGATATCATCTGCATACACAGAAAAGTGTTCTTAATTTAAGAATGTAAAAACAATATTGCTATATTCTTGAATAATATTTTATTTGATTTATAGTATTTTAAAAGTAAATATTTCTAAGTAAAATATGATTGTGCTTCACATTTTGAAATAATTTTAAATTGAAAAATATTTTTCCGTATTATTATTAAGGTAAATGTTTTTGGTTTTACGCTGAGAAGTTTGAATAATTTTATTGTTTAGGGGTAAATGCTATGTGAATTAATTCTTAATATTAAAAATAAATAAATAAATAAATAAAATGAAATAAATGTTTAGTAATATGTTAATATTTTCTGTTTGAAAAAACTGAATATTTTATGTTATTTTATTACTTAGTAAGTGCTGTTTGAAAATGTGGGGTATTTATATACTTTCTTCACCTTGAAAATTATGTAAATATCTTTCGTGGGTGCGAGCGTCTTCCTTTTCAAAAATAAACATACTAGTTGTATTTGAGCTGTTCTTTGGGGATTTGTAAAGTTTGATAATAATAATATATATATATATATATATATATATATATAAAAAAAAAAAAAAAAAAAAAAAAAAAAAATGACAGAAATAGGTAAAACGGTAAGGATGTTTTCATCAGGTTACACTTGAATTGGAATTTGATGTGCAACCAACAATGCGAATTTCTAAATTAGGCGATATTATTAGATCCTCCCCAGTGTTTAGCGACGAGGGTTTAATTAACTCTCTCGCAAAAAATGTCATTGAATTACGAGAGGAGGAGCAACAGGCAGAAATCTATATAAGAAAAGTGTAAACAAGAAGAGTTGGAAGAAAAACGTAGTGTAGAAAAGTAAGAGATAGAAAAACGAAAATTGGAAATTGACTTCGAGTTAGGAAAACTCAAATTATAAGCTTCAGAATCTAATAAAACGAGAAATATAAAGGAACGAACAACGTCATCTTCCGAGAATAAAGTCGATGTTCAAAAGTTAATGCCCTCATTTAAGGTAGAATCTGATGATATAACCTTATTCCTCGTACTACTAGAAAAACAACTCAAATTATCGAAAGTACCTGAGAATCCTTGGGTATCCCACCTCTGATAGCGTTATATCAAGTTCGATTTCCATCCTCATAGTCCGTAAGTCTGAAGAAAATGCTTCAAATTTTGACTTCGTAAAGGATTTATTGTTAAAACGTTTCAAGCTCAGTGCCGAGAAGCTTACACACTTAATTTTTCTCATCGCAAGCAAAAGGAAGGCACCTCGCGTGACTACTGTTTTGAGTTAAGGGCATATTTCGAAAACTGGTTAAAAGAATTCCCTGTTACCTCATTCGAAGATCTTCATAATTTGATCATTGTTCAGCATATGAATAGGGGTGTTCCTCCTTACTGCAAATAACAATTTTTGGACGAGTGGGAACAGCTGAATTCTCCTGACAGTTTATCTGAAAATCTTGATGCTTATGACAACATCAGGTCTACAAAAGTAAAAAAGGAATACTGTCTTCAATAGCGGTAAAATGAAATCCCCTTTACAGGAAAGTAATAAGAAGCCAACTAAGTCTCCTTATGAACAAAGGAAATTTGAGAATTCCTCGAGTAAAAAAATCGAAGATATCTTGCTATACCTGTGGTAAGCCTGGCTTTATAAAAATGAAATGCCCTAACTGTTCTCCTGCCGTAGAAAAAAGAAAATATAGAAGCTCGAAAAATCCTGGTCTTTAGATGTAACACTTCGAAACTATCGGCTCCAGATATCCCTATTACTCTTTGTAATAAAGAAGTGTATGTCGCGTGCAGATACTGGTGAAAATACTAGTATCGCCGGTGGGCATATGTTTCTTTTGTTCAAAGAAAATAAGGTTTCCCTGAAACCCCATACGCATAAAGTTACATTGGCTGATGGAGTAATCCACTCTGTTGAAACTTTGTCGACTGTTTTGTTCGTAACCATTGATAGTAGAACTTTCAACTCTGAATTCATAGCACTGCTAGAAACTACAGGAAACATGACATTAATGAGTATGGAATTCTTAAAGCAAACTAATGTCGTTATAGCCTTGTCTACCAAGTCTTGGTATTTTGTTGATCAACGTAAGAATAAGTACTTCCTTGTAAATGATGGTGAAGTAACTGATCACCATCTAATAGCAAAGTTTGAAGTAAATTCATATGATTTACGTGAAGATGAGGGTAAGCCTTGACAGCTGACCAGAGAAATTAATTGAATAATCTTCCTCGAAAGTATGAGAAGTGCTTCAAATCAGGGGAAGAAGTAACACCCTTTCCGGACATCACATTGATACAGGGAGTCATGTTCCGGTTGACTCACCTTCCTACAGGTTGACGTCTGCAAAAAGGAAGTTTTTAAAAAGGTACTGGGTGCGTTGTCTCGCCCATTCTCTGATACTAAAGTAAATAATAGAGGAGTCTGTAATTTTGTAAGTGCCGACCTGCCATCTAGAAGCCCTAGTAGCATCCGTAAAGCTCAGCTAGAATGAAAATTTAAAGAAAATAGTTGATTGTTTCGAAAATAATCAGAGGGATGATGGTTTTGTAAACAGGAAAGATAGAGGTTATCTGATAAACCAAGAGATATTGTACAGTTATGCCCCAGATTAAGATGCTGAAGAAGCCCAACTTGTGATACCAGTCGAGGAAAGAGAGGGTATCATGAAACTACATCACGACTCTCCATCTGCAGGTCATTATGGTGAAAAGGAAATTATCAACGTATTTTACAGCGATACTATTGGACAGGCAGGAAATCTTACATTGAAAACTACTTAAAGAAATGTTCTGAATGTTGCGTTTCAAAGCAAAAAATCAGAAGCCTACTGGGTTCTTGTAGACTCCTGCATGTGCTCAGCGCTTCGAAACTCAAAGTATAGATTTGCTTGTTCCTCTACTAAAAAGTAAACAAGGACATAAATTGATCTTTATTAAGGAAGATTGTGACACTTGATGGGTAAAATTATTCCCTTTAGTTTTAGCCACCGCACGAGAGTGTGCAACAAAGTTAAATAAAAAAAATATTTCTTAGATACGGAATTCCAAGAAAGTTGATTAGCGACAATGGTCTACAGTTTATCAGTGCAGTACTTCAACAAGTGTGTCGTGCTCTTGACATAGACAAAATATTGACTGAAGTTGACCATTCACAAACGAATCCAGTCGAGAGGAAAAATAGATGCCTTAAACCTCGTCTTGCTTACATTGTTGGTGATGCTCACGACTCTTGGCTAGAAAAATTACTAAGTATTCGTTTTGCCTTACATTCGTCCAAATCAGATACCATTGGACATACTGCGGCATTCCTGACATTTGGACGTGAATTACGAGCAACTGAGTTTGTTGTATTTGACCTAAAGGCGGTGCTGGACAATGACAGCTTCGTTCCAGAAATCACGCCGTATCAAACACGTTTGGCCACGATCTAAAAAACTGTAAAGGAACGTGTGGAAATGAAACAAGATTAGAGAAAAACTTATAAAGACAAGAACCGTAGAAAACTGCATTCTAACCCTGACAAAAGGTTTGGGTTATGTTACACACTATCAGCAAAGCCCATAAAATATATTAAAAAATAAAACATAGAAATTCATGCCAAATCGTGATGGACCTTATGTAGTTCTAACTCAAAGATCTTTAGTATCATATGATTGGGCAACTCAGACACACCAATTGGGACCTATCATGTTTCTGCCGTAAAACCCTTCACTGAAGTTGAAATCTCTCCAGTTGCATCTCTAAAAAAAGAGGAAAACCTAAGACTAGTACTGTTGCTTCCAGTGCGGGACGTACCTCGGAAACAGAGAGGAGGATATAATACCCAAAACCACATCTCCAAGCTCAGATCACCCTGTTAGGTAGTTTTCCCAGGGAAGGTCAATGATGAAATGCTTACGCAGAAACGTTCATCCTCAAAAACCACGTCACCTCGCATCATATGAGATTCAGTAATAAACTTTGTCAGTCTGTAAAAGTCTCAAATGATCGCAGAGTTTCATTTGCATGTTTATTATTTTAAATGTTCTAATTTATAAAATGTAGTGCCGGTTTTACAGCGCTGTTCACGCTATTATTTAAAATGTGATCCATTTACTCTATAAATATTGTGTTGATTGTCGTCATTAAATTATGTCTTGCCCCACAGTCGCTGTAGAATTATTGTATCCTACTCTTCCCTGTCATTGTTTTGATTTGAAATTTGATTTATGGAAAAACTAAAGATTAAATCGTTTGATTATTTTATGGGCTCTACTAAGTTAAGCTGCCTTGAAGAACATATCTGTCAAAAATATGTCAATTAGGGCCGGTATATTACCGCTCATCTGGAAGTTCACAGTACAGCGTAAAACCTGCCGCGTATTCTGTACATTAGAACTGTTATCCCACTTACAGAGGGAGTTTGTTTTCGATAAAACCCGTGGTATGATCCGCATCGTATCTTTAATATGTCTGTGATGTCGACATATATGTAATATGACCATGGTGTCATTTTACTTCTGTAAATATCTAATTAAAATAATTGTTGCCTTTTAATGCTCATGATTGATTGATTATTACTCATATTTAAGATCTAATCAAGAGATATAATGAATATTTCTGAGCTCGAGACAGCTTTAATTTGATTAAAAAAAAATCAATTATAATATAATTCATGCATTACGTTCGGTGTATTCATGTGACATAAAAGCTGGGACATACTTACTTGTAAGAGGAGAAAAAATGTCATATAGAAGAGCAATCTGTTGGCCGATATGCATCTAGTTTAATCAGACTAATGTTTCAAATTGACCAGGATAAAGAAATTTCAAATACAAAATTAATTCACTTAATGACCGATATGCACCCAAATAGCGTCAGTAGTTTTTTTTTTTTTTTTTTTTTTTTTTTTTTTAAGTGAAAACTTTTTTAGGCGCGTTGAGCACTTTTGGGTGAACAAAAATCATTGAATTCCCGCCATCGTCAGCTGATGCTTTCCATTTGAAGTGAAAACTTTTGAGTGAACAAAAATCATCGAATTCGCGGCATCGTCAGCAAACGCTTTCCATCCATGTGTGATACAAATAACCTATCATACAATTAACTTGCTAATGTGAAGTATTAGTAATTATATACTGTATATTGTTTTAAAATCTGGTGCGGCTTTATACGACTTCTCTCATCTCCGGGCACTGTCTCTATTGCAGTTAGACCTCTCAAAACCGTGAGAAAGCCCAAAGCTGCCATTTTTCTCACGTTTTTGAAATCTGGTGCGGCTCTACACCACTTCTCTCATATCCGGACACTGTCTCTCAAAGATTGCAGCCCGAAACGTTGCAGTTAGACCTCACAAAACCGTGAGAAAGACCAAAGCCGTAATTTTTCTCAAGTTTTTACAATCTGGTGCGGCTCTACACGACTTCTCTCATCTCCGGACACTGTCTCTATTGCAATTAGACCTCACAGAACCATGAAAAAGACCAAAGCCGCCCTTTTTCTCACGTTTTTAAAATCTGATGCGGCTCTTCACGACTTCTCTCATCTCCGGACACTGTCTCTCAAAGATTGCAGCCCGAAACGTTGCAGTTAGACCTCACAAAACAGTGAGAAAAGCCAAAGCCGCCATTTTTCTCACGTTTTTACAATCTGGTGCGGCTCTACACGACTTCTCTCATCTCTGGGCACTGTTTCTATTGCAGTTAGACCTCACAAAACCGTAAGAAAGGCCAAAGCCGCCATTTTTCTCACGTTTTTACAATCTTGTGCGGCTCTACACGACTTCTCTCATCTCCGGACTTTGTCTCTATTGCAGTTAGCGCATAAGATAAAATTGTAATATAATTTGCGTAGTAGTAGTTTATATTAATGAATAAAAAAACACTTCATTTAAAAGTATTTCCTACACAATAAAATATTTCCTGACGATTCAAGAAATATACACATAGATGTTCTCGTTTTCACTTCTGTCGGCACTCCTGAAGTGCAACTTTTTTTTTTCTATGAAAGTGAAGACATAATTTCCATAAATTGCGTCTAATTGTAGCATATCAGCGCCAAGTATTGACCGATATATGACTAAATTTACATTATTTTACTTATGTCAAGGTCCAAACAAATATAAAATTTGCCAGAATCCATTCCATTATTTCCTGCGATATAGGATTCATAAAATTAATTCAGACGCCGATTTGTTTGGATACAAAAAAAAAAAAAAAAAAGAAAGAAAAAGAAAGAATGAAAGTACTGTTAAAAAATAGTTAAAGCTTTCTCAGAGTATCTCAAAACGCCTAATTCGAACAAAAATTGCAATTCGAAAAATTTCAAAAACACAAAAATTATTTCTTTTATATATTTAAAGTAAAAATTATAAAAAAATACATCTAGTTGAGACGCCGAAAACTAAAAAAAAAACTTTTTAGTGGCATTTATGTAAATTTGCGTCTAAATCAGGACCTTTTAAAAGTTATAACATACACATAATTTTGGTATATTGAGAGTTTAAATATAAATAGGCTAAAACTAAAGAAAATTATCCTTATTTTTATAAAAACTCTTTAATGTGTTGATCTAGAATTATTGTTATATCTATATGACATATGTTCTATTCCTCGATAACACAACCGTGTGCTTAAACAAACACTGAAACTCTAAGCAAGTCTTAAAAAAGAAATACATTTTTGTATTTAAATAAAGCCTAATATTCAATATCATTAAAATAGTGTTTGTTATTATTATTATTATTATTTATTTATTTATTTATTTATTTTTTTTTTTTTAAGGCTTATTGTTGAAATTAAGACAGTGTATTTTAAATAAATAAACTGAATCTAACGAAAGAAACATCCTTATTATTTGACCATATAATTAATTTTATTATATGTTTAAACTAATTGTAACACACACTGCATTATTTAAATTCCATTGCACACCTAACTTATTTCTAAATGGGGAAAGACGATTTGCATATACCACTGCTTAAATGCTTTAAAAATTCATTTAAATTAATATCAAAATATCTTCCGAAAATACATATCTGATCAAGATTATCATAAAAAAGTCATATGCATTCCTTTTAAGTTTCCATCTTAAATTATAAAATAAATATCACTCCTTTTTTAATGGTTTTGAAAATAACATTAATTTACGTAAACATATATTTCTCCATATTTCGATTCTTATTTAATCAATTCTGTATATATTAAAATCTTTCTCTGTGAAATTATTTTCTCATCAATTAATTTAGTAATGCATCTCATTACATGTTCACAATAATGGTAAGAGCACTTTAGGATATTATCGAGAAAGCATTGTAAATACAGTTAAATATAAATACATATTTTTCTATTGAAATATTAAATCATTAAATGCAATGCATCTTTCCGAAAAAGCAAAAACGAAATATTAACGAATCTGTTTGTTTCTAAGAGCTATTAAATTTTTATTTTACATAGTATTTCTAAGAATATGTACAAAATTTAATATCCGTGAAACTTTTAAATAAAATATATTTCTCTTTGAATATTAAATTGTTTTTTTTTTAATGATGAATCACGGATATTAAATTCCTAGCGCAGTCTCTCTCTCTTTATATATGTACAGTCGGTAACAAAAGTGTCCGAACACTAGCGAAAAATGCTATGTAAAAAATGTACACTTCATACGGTTTTGTAAAATAAATCCGTATCGAATTATGGTTTTACACTGACTAAGAATAGGATTCGACAAGGATTTATTTAATAAAACCGTACGAAGTGTACTTTTTTTAGATAGCAATTTTTGCTAGTGTTCGGACACTTTTGTTACCGACTGTATATATATATATATAGATATATAGATAGATATTCCGATTAAAAATGTTATTATAAATAAATAATGGTATGCAAAAAGTAGGATGGTATGAATCCTGAAATAAATAAAAAAAAATTCATAAAAATAATCTTTGATATTTGAAAAAATACAGTTAATTAATTTTTAATATATAGTCGACCTTTGAAACGAAACCTAGTATGCCATTATAAACTAGACTTTTATTAAAACTCGAATAAACTACTACGTCAGAAACGCCAAAGAAAAGTATTGGAAATGCATACAGCTGTTTCGGTAGCCTATAGCGTACCGTCTTCAGCGCAAACAGGATTCTGAATCAGGAGAGGTGCTCGTATATATAGGAAAGGGGCCGGATTTAGTTCAACCAATAGGATTACGGGAAAGGTGGGGAGAGTGGGCAATAAGAATTTAGGAAAGTTAGCTGTGTAAACAGTAGAAAAATTAAGAAAATGTGGACTGAATATAAATTTTTCAACAGTCAGACAAATAGGGAATAGCGAAATCACAATTTACAAGGTTTTTAAAATTTTTATAAACATGAAAAGCTTCAAAGAAATCGAGTTCATGATTGGATTTAGGTCTGCAAATTAAAGGTCTGCAAATTTAAGGTTTCTAAGAAACTTTAAATTCAATTGACAGTAATATCCAATTTACATATGAAATAGAAAATAATGGCTCCCTTCCATTTCGTGATACCCTCGTCTCTCGCACTGTAAATGGATTTTCAACTACCGTCTATCGAAAAGATTTTGCTGTCTCCCTTCCTCCTCATGCGCGCTCATGTCACCCACCTAACCAAAAAATGGCTGCTTTCTATACTTTTGTAAACCGTTCACTTGATATTTATTCTAATCCTATTTTATTAAAATCTGAAATTAAATACCTGAAAGCCATTGCAATTGACAGAGGTTATGACCCTTCCATTATAGACAAAGCTATCCAAAAATTACAAATCCCTCGTATTTCGTCTACTAAATCAGTCTCTTCTAATATCAGTATTGTCTTACCATATTTTCCTAAATCCAGTCAAACCATAGGTAAAATTCTCAAACAATATGATTTTAAAATAATACTTTCGTCTTCCAATAAATTCACCTTTTCTCAGTTAAAAGATCCCATTGATATGCATAATTCTTGGGGAATTTATAGTATTTCCTGTCAGTGTGGTTTATCATACATTGGCCAAACTAAACGCAGTCTTAAATTTCGTCTAAAAGAACATATGAATTACGTCCGCAAACAAGAAACTAATAAATCGGCTATTTCTAAACATTGCTGGGAGGAAAATCATAATTTTAAATTTAATTCAGCCAAAATATTTTGCAGACCTAAATCCATTCATTAACTCGATTTCTTTGAAGCTTTTGATATGTATAAAATTTTTAAAAACCTTGTAAATTGTGATTTCGCTATTCCCTATTTGTCTGACTGTTGGAAATTTTATATTCAGTCCACATTTTCTTAATTTTTCTACTGTTTACAGAGCTAACTTTCCTAAATTCTTATTGGCCACTCTCATCAACTTTTCCGTAATCCTATTGGTTGAACTAAATCCAGCCCCTTTCCTATATATACGAGAACCTCTCCTGATTCAGAATTCTTTTTGCACTGAAGACGGTACGCTATAGGCTACCGAAACAGCTGTATGCATTTCCGATATTTTTCTTTGGCGTTTCTGACGTAGTAGTTTATTCGGGTTTTAAAATTCCAACGCCAAGTCTCCTGTTATTACAGACTTTTATTACTAATCTGACGACAACTGTTCGCATATTTATGCGACGATTTGCGACGAAATAATAAATCGAGAGCTGACATTTTTCTTTCTTACTTTTTTGACTGCATTAGTTGCCAATACTTACCCTTTTTGGCTACTGGAAAATTTTAATAGAAATTTTAATTTTATTTAATCAATGGAATTTGTGAAAGAAGTATAAAATGAATGTCTAGTAAAATTTTTCGGTAGCGAAAACGTGTAAAAATTTGCATCTATGTGACTGCATAAAATTTAATATTAAATACAAACACTATACTTCATTACATTTTCTATTTAATGGAGATATAGTGCCCGGCAGCAAAACGTCATCTGTTTTTGTGACTGTCTTCAGCATATTTTTTGCCCAGATCCCTGGAACATGTGAAATGAGGGACATCTGACAGCACATCAGACTTTTAGAAAAGCGTCTTGCGCATTTGTAAAAGGTATATTTATAAACTCGCGGATGTAAAAGGTATATTCATGAATATTATTGATTTCGATGGATAATACCATTCCAACACACGTAACACTGTTACGACATTAGAGAATTGTATTTTACCGTCTAATTTAATTTGTTTTATTATTTTACATTGTTTATTTCAAAGAACGTTTCAATATTTCATTTTCAAAAGTAAATAAATTAATTTATTAATTAAATTAAATTATAATTTAATAAATAAATAAATAAATAACAGTGATATTTATGCAAATAATTATGTAGATCTTTACAAAATGGTTAACGAGCTATATAAAAATATCTGTGTAGTGAATTAATGATTTCTTAATTTATTATACGTTGTTCAGTAACTGAATACAATCTAGCTTTTTAATGAGTAAAGCAAATTTCACTTTACATGTCTGTCTCTCTTTTTTTTTTTCCTGAATTCATTTGTAACACAAATAATAGACTCTTCCCAGTTTTGTCTGCTCAATCATGTGATAGAGAAAAACGAATAATCGAATTCTGAGAATTGAATTCAATTAAATATTGTTCTTAAGAACAAAAATGTTAATACTTAATATAAAATAAAATAAAAGTAATATTGTGCATTTGTAAACGGTAGATTAGTTGAATTTGTAAATTTAATATTTTTTTTAAAACACTTTATGTGTTTATTTATTTTCAACTGTAAGAATCGATTTTTGTATGTTCTACTGTAACTGTTACATTAACTGATCTAGTTTGTTCTTGTGGAATGTTTATAGATTATAATTTGAATTTTTAAAATGATTTCATTTAATTTAATTGCATAAAGGTGTTACAACAACTTAATTAACTTAGTTACTGGTCTAAATAGATTTACGCAATACGATATTGCGCTATCAGTGGTTTAAGTACCTAAAATCAGAGTATTTAGCATGTTCTTTACGAACATCAATAACAAATATAAACTAAATGATGATGGTAAATGTATACACAAACAAAAGATGATGAATAATGATATAAAATGGATTAAAAATGATGATGAATAAAAAAATAACACAGATTAAATACGATTGATCAAAAATAAGAATAGAAAATATGTTATTTCAGCAATCGCTATAGGTAAACAAGACTTTGTTTTTCCTCTATCACGTGACCTCTGACGTCAGGTGGGAAGAGCCCATTAAATAAATAAACAGTAACACACACACAGACACATATATACATATTAATGTACATAATATTTTTGTGACAGTCATTCTTTCCTTTTTCTTTCTTTTTTAGCACAATAACTAACAATAACTAAATAAAATAAAATAAAATAAATAAATAAATAAAATAAAAAAATAAAATAACGTAATCATTCATTTACTAACGTTAAGCTTTTCAAGGGGATTATAAATGCGCTTATTTAATATCAAAATTCCACAAAATTGATGGAAAAAAAAAAAAAAAAAGATATAACTTCCAATAAAAATATCAGTATATTTCCTGCACTAAAGACAAAGCACTAAATGTTACCCAAACAGCTGTCTGATTTTAAGTTTTTTGACTTTGGCGTTAAGGCGATGAGGATTTCCTTGGTATTAAAAAGAAAAATTTTGTTTAAAATTTAGGGATAAATTATTATATAGGGTCATCTGTTTAAAAGAGTACCCATTGATGTTTCTTATTACCCTTAAATATGACAGATGTGGCAACTATTCCGACTTTGAAGTGTAATTGTCTGAACCTTGTTTAAGTGTGGGAGACAATTTCTAACACTGTTGGTATCTTACAACTTTATCTGTGAGGTAAAGCAGAAATGGAGACGCACAGTGTTACTTAATCCAGTGATAATTTTATTTTTGAAAAACAGAATTTAATTCAATTTTTTTGCATTTTAATTTCTTACAGAAAATATTGAAAATGTTCGCCACTATTTTGAATGCAAACATGAACACGTCTAATCAAGTTTTTTGACAAACTGCGCAGCATTTCTTCAGTTATGATCAGTTTTAATTCATTGATGTTTGCAGGATTTCTCTGGAAAGCCCAATGAAATGATAATGTAAAAATGATAATGATAATGTAGAAATAATGGTAATGTGGGAATGGTAAAGTAGGAATAATACTGTAAAAAATTTGAATTAAATTCTGCTTTTGATAAATAAAATTTTCACAGGATTAAATAACATTGTGCGTCTCCATTTCTGTTTTACTTCACAAGTAAAGTTGTAATGGTCCAACTGTGTTGGATATTGTCTGCCACACTTAAACAAGGTTCAAACAATGATACTTCAGTGTTAGAATAGTTACCACATCCGTCATATTTAAGGGTAATAAGAAAAATTAACGGGTAGTCTTTTAAATTGATCACCTTGTATTTGGGAATTAAAATTAGGTGGGAATAATATATCCTGTTTACTCCGTGGTTAAGAATTTCTCTTTTTATTTGTCGCTAGCTCTCTAAACTGAAATACTTTGGGAAGTAGGATTCTCCATTTATTATTAGAATATCTGCCATTTTTATTGAGTGTGCAGCTAACGTAAGCTCAGTAACCCTACCACTGCAAACCTCTTTTCAACTCAACATTGCAATTAAATTAAATGTTTTTTGGTGTCTAAGACAAGTAGTATTCCCTTTAAACAGCGCCTACAGAATTATAGTTCGCTCATCTATAGCAAACATAATTTTGGTCCGTCGAGCCGAAGCTTTTAGTAATTTGGTTTATATAACATATAGTGCAATGGCAAAAATAACAGCCAGGGATATTTTAAACAGAAAGGGAAGTTCAATGAAAGGACAATTGACGAAGATAGCAAATGCCATAAAAAATAATGAGTTTACACAAAGGTAACTCGAATTAAAGATCAATTCCTTTCAAACTTTGAGAAAAAAGATCGAAGATTTACGAAATGAATGTTACAGTAAGATAGGAGATAATGATTTACAGGATTTTGAAAATTCTTTGTCTGAAATCGAGGATAATCTCGAAGAGAGACAAATCTGCTTAATTCAATAAATCTTAGTTCTGATCAATTGATTTCTAATAACATTACTGTCGGAAATGTTAATTCAAATAATTCAAAAATCAAGTTACCTTCTATTGCATTACCGCAATAAGTCTGCGCAAGAAGCCGAATTTTGCCAGCACTGGGAATACCACGTTTGTCAATGATAAGGATAGTGTCACTTTATGCCAAGCTTGGATCTTGTGCAATTCAATTACATTTTTTTTTTTTAATTATTATTCACCTGTTATCAAAAAAGTATGCATATATATATATATATATATTTTTCTTTCCTCAGGAACACAATCACGTAAAATTAAAAAACACATTTTGGTATTTAATAATAATAATAATAATAAAAAAAAAAAAAAAAAAAAAAAAAAACACGGGTATAGTGTTTCTGTAACCGTTTTATAAAATTAAAGACAAATGAAATATTCTGGAATAAAAAAAGCGTCGTTTAATACTTTTAAGCAATATTTAATTTTTTTCAATGAATATTTAAAAATATTTAAACACTGCAGTTACAGAATTATTTTATACGACTATCCACATGAACTGAACTTAACCAACAAATTATTTTTATTTTGGATCATTTTTATGTTCCGAACTTAATAAAAGATACCCAAATATCATTTTTCATTAACATTATTATTTATTTATTTATTCATTTATTTATTTATTTATTATTTATTATTATTATTATTATTATTTTATGAGAATATTTTAGGCAAAAATATTCAAAACACAGAATGACTTTCTTATTTAAAAACTTCTAAAGCATATAAAAATAAAAATAAGACATATTTAACGTATAAGTTGCACGAATTTTGTTAATAATAAATATTTGACTCAGGTGTTAAAATGTTCCACGTAATCGGCACCAGTTATGTTATTTAGAAATATTAATTGTATTCATATATATATATATATATATATATATATATATATATATTTTTTTTTTTTGCAATTAAACAGAATTGAAATTATTGTTATATTATACAGGTGGAAGATTTCTGTCAGAAGACGGAACACATTCCCTTCTGATTTGACTATTATTAAAAATAAATAAATAAAACTTAAATTAACTTAATAAATGTATATATATATATAAATATATAAATCTCTGAAAAATAAATGTAATTTTTACAGTATATATGTATATATATATATATATAGGATTTCATCTTAAAATTTTCTACTATTGAAATTAGTTATCTATCAAAAAGTTAGTTTAAAAAAAACTGAACGTAAGCTGTAACTCTCCTGCCACTTAAAAAGATCTCGATACAGCACGATGAATAAAGATTAGAACACCATAATAAGGTTTATCTACGAATGATGAGATATTTAAAAGAATAACTAAATTTCAGCACTTTTGGAATTTTTGCATTGATAACAATTGTTCGAATAAAACTTTTATCTCTACTGATATATTTGATAGTAATCTCATAAGTTTAGTGAACTTTTACTTTTTTCATAATAACTTTTTATTTCTGCAAAACGATTACTAATACTAAAATTTAACCGCATATTTGCAATTTTTTTTTTTTTTTTTTATAAATATTATAAATGTAATCGCGTAAATTTTATTCATAATAAAAACACTATATAAAACTGCATGGATATATAAAAATATTATAAATTAGTAGAATAATCTTTACATTAAATTGCACGTTTTTGTTAAAAAAGAAAATAAAAAATAAACTGTAAATCTTCAAATTTGCAAGACTTTTTAAATTATTCTGCATGAATTTTTAATGAATAAAATCTTTTTTGTAAAAAAATAGAACCGACTCCAAAAAGCAACTACTAGTTAAACAATTAGAAAAAAAAAAAATAAGAAAGAAAGAAAAGAAAAAAAAAATGGTATGAAATGAAACTGCGAATTGCGCCTAAAAGTATAAAATAATTTCCTTCGCCAAACAACCTATAACACTACAATTAATCATAACTTTTGAAGTCGGCGCAAAATTAAATAAAATTTAATTAGTCTTTAAAGGTTTGTTTTTAGATCCGTAGCAAAAAATGCTGTTGTCTCGAATGATCCATTTTCATGTTTCCTTTATTATTTTATCACTGTGTACAATTGATCCATTAGTAGCATCTACATAGAACAGTGAACATTCTTCACAATGCGGTATTTATGTTTCTACGAAGTTAGAGTTTCCTTTGCAAATTTGGTATAACTTTGATAACTATCATTTGGCGATCAAAACGTAAGGCAAAAATATACACGCAAGATGTACATTTTCATAATATATATTGTACGATGTGTTGTTTCATATTCTTGATTACTCTCTTAATATTCCTTATCAAAATTATGATGATATTCCAAAGAAATTAAATATGTTTGCCAGATAATTTTGCAATTTTTCTTTCCAGCATCTTCGCCAACTTTTGCTGCTTACGAAATCTTATTTGTTTACTTGAATCAAAGTAGTTTTCGGCTGCGTTTTGCAGGTGACAATGTGAGATATGTATTTTGAATACGATTTGATTTTTGAATTGAATAGAGGTATCAATTTTTATTTAATTTTGCGCCGACTTCAAAAGTTATGATTAATTGTAGTGTTATAGGTTGTTTGGCGAAGGAAATTATTTTATACTTTTAGGCGCAATTCGCAGTTTCATTTAATACCATTTTTTTTTCTTTTCTTTCTTTCTTATTTTTTTTTCTAATTGTTTAACTAGTAGTTGCTTTTTGGAGTCGGTTCTATTTTTTTACAAAAAAGATTTTATTTTTCTCTTTTCAGTGAAAACTTATTTACATAGCAGAACATCAGAAGACGTTCGACGGCAGTTTCACAAATTACAACTTCCAAGAAAAGTGCCATAACTCAAAAAATTGTTTATGTCACTGAAAATTACATGAAATGCACCCAACGTGAACAAAAAAGTTACATCTCCATCTAGAAAGTTGTCCACTCGAGACACAGTTGTGCCAGTTTTATTCTAGTCAAATTATTTTTAAGTTTATTTTTCTCAAATGCTGCATTTTTAAGTTGTGTCACTTTTCTTGCTTTTATCGGACATGAGCAAAAAACTATCTATTGAATGAACATACGTTAAATTTAAAAGTCTTTAGAAATGTAAAGAACGGATACGCTGTATTTTTAACCAAAAATTCTGTTAGGCATATATATTGAACTTTACAGTGAATACGCGTTACCTGCTACGGTGGAAATTGCGCAGCGTAAAGTTCAAACAAAGAGCAAAATATGCATTGCAGCTGACGGATAGAAGTTTCAACATCGATACTTTCATACTGCTTTTACCAGTGTAGCTGCATGCGTTCAGCAGTTAGAGTGAGAACAGACTTTTGTGAGTATCCTGTAATTTGTCTATATCTTAATGAAATAACAATGAAACCTATTTCAGGCTAAGATAATTACGGCAACAAAAAAAGTATGACAATTAAATCATCTCTTACGAAGTTATAAGCAAACAAATTTCAACAACAACAACGAGAACAGGGTTTGTATTGAGAACCTCTTCCTTTATGAAGTCGGTTTAAAACGTCTATGCGTTAATCGATGTGACCGCTTACAATAACCATACTTTGAATTTTACATAGCATAAATGACACCCGCTACGCTACAACATATGAAATGTCGTTCAAGTGTGCACAAAATAGGAAATTGTAAACAAACAAATGCACGTTTTAAGTGTTCTGTTTTTAGCATTAATGTCTAAACTACCTTTTCGTAGTAAATCGATGATGGTCTGCAATTTTATAATTCACTTTTTTCCCCTGTCTTGAACCGTTTCCGAGATAGAAACGCTAAATCCACTGTTATCTAACAGATGGTGCTGTAGGCGGTTGAATCGCGTAGCACATGTCCACTTTACTGTACCTACATAACACTTTTATGATTATAGCTGCAGCTGTTCAGCAGTTAAAAGAGTCGGGACTGACTTTTTTGGGCACTCTGCATTTTCTTTTGATCGTAAAGATATTACAATGGGACCTATTTCAGACCAAGACTTTTCCAGTAAAAAAAAAAAGTATCAAAATCGGATCATCCGTTCAGAAGTTATGAGCTAACAAACAAAAACAAAAAAGCATACTCTTTGAACTTTTTGAAGTCGGTTAATTAGAGCATCTCTTATGAAGTTATAAGCTTACAAACACCAACAAAAACACATAGCTCGAATTAAGAACACCCTCAACAGTCTCCTTTCTGAAGTTGGTTGAAAACGACTTTGCGCTAATTGATGTCACCACTTACAGTAACAGGACTTTGAACCACAGAGTATACGTGTCATCCGCTACGCTGCAAAGTGTGCAATGTAGTTCAAGAGTGCACAGTGTAGGAAATTGTGAACAAACAACTGCACGTTTTTGACCGTTCTATTTTTAGCAATAATTTCTAAAATCTGTCTTTTTGTAGTAAATCGATGTTGCTCTACAACTTCGTAATTAACTTTTCTCCCATCTTGAACCGTTTATGAGATAGAAGCGATAATTCCGATGTTTTTCACCAGATAACGCTTTATTTTCTTTGGCTTGTAAATATATTACAATGGGACCTACTTCAGACCAAAATCTTTACAAAAAAAAAAAAAAAAAAGTATCAAGTAACCGTATTTTGAACTATATAGCGTATGTCTCACCAGCTACGCTACAACGTGTGCAATGTAGCTCAAGTGTGCATAGTGTAAGAAATTGCGAACAAACAAATGCACGTTTTTAGCATTGTATTTTTAGCATTCATTAACTATCTTTTCGTACTAAATCGATGATGCTCTGCAGTTTTATAATTCACGTTTTTCCTCTGTCTTGAACCGTTTCCGAGATAGGAACGCTAGCATGAATGTCTAAACTATCTTTTTGTACAAAATCAGTAATTTTTTTCAACTTTGTAATTCACGTTTTTCTCTAGAACCGTTTACGAGATACGAACACTATCTCCGCTATTTTCCACCAGGTGGCGCTGCAAGCGGTTTAACCGTGTACTGCATGGTCACTTTGCTATACTTACATACAGTTTTTATTACTATAGCTGCAGCCCTTTAGCAGTTAAAAGAGTTGGGGCTGATTTTTTTGGGCACCCTGTATTTTCTTTAGATCGTAAAGATATTACAATGGGACCTATTGCAGACCAAGACCTTTTCAACAAAACAAAAAGTATGAAAATCGGAGCATCCGTTCAGAAGTTATGAGCTAACAAACATAAAAAAAACATACGGTTTGAATTGAGAACCTTCCTTCTTTTTTGAAGTCGGTTAAAAATATTAAGTATTATTTATCATTGATTCTACTAGAAATATTTTTTTTCTTGTAAATGGTAAAGATTTCTTTATTGCTAATCATTATTTTTGATTAATTATTCGCAAAAGTTTCCAATTAAGAACTTTTCGAATAATTTGCAAAATTATTATTTCCTATTAAAGTCTTTCTCTGTTACGACTACTTCTGATGTTATGTAATGATTAAGACTAAATGTTTGCGTTAGGTTCAAACCTGAATTGAATATCTTCCTTAGCATTTCTTTAGTGCGCGGAAGGTAATTATTTGGAAATTACGAAATGTTTTGGCGTGGAAAAGCAGTGCAATTCAGTCCTTTAAGAAGAGATTCAATTTTCTCTTAATTCAAATAATATACATAAATCTAATTTCTGTTCTTTGAGTTAATTTTATAGAAAAGTAGGCGAAAAATGGAACAATATTACAAATTAAGAGAGAGATTGAACATTAACCCTTTGTTGACCCTAACACTCTAAAACGCCCTAAACAGTGTTACCAAATTGGACTCTTTTATACAACTAACACCAAAAATTTTGAGATGTGATATTTGGCATACATAATGGACGAATATCCTCCAAAGTAATTTGGAAAACCTTACAGTTAAAATTTAGTGGAGGATAAGTCTTTAAATTTGATAACTCTGACTAGAAAGTGAAATTAAATAGGACCGACAATAGGGTTAAAACAGTTCCTTATATATATATATATATATATATATATATATATATATATACTTTTTGTTTTTTCTTTTTACAAATTAGTTCACCTCCCTTAGAATCAAATACAATAACATATTATACACTAGTCCACTAGCATCTCTACGTGTAGAAATTTCATAAAAATTCCAATTTTGTAAATATTCCTTTACATGTTGAATCACGTGTTTTGAATCATGCCTAACATTAAGAAAAGGGATCAACACTTAGTAAATAAGTAAATCTATGTCACCTGTCAAACATAATTTTCTTTTCAGACAGCATTACATGAAATTACACAATTCCTTCATTAAATATATGAAGTATATTTATTCTTCCTTATAAATCGAAGCAATCGAAGTAAATACTGCAAAATTCTTTCTTTTTCTGAATATATTTGGTGCGATAATTTTGAAATAATCAGAAGTGGCAATAAACTAGTACACTATCATGACATCAAGCAGGTGGTATGTGGAACTGCTTTACATAACATAGCATGAACTTTCCGAAAATGGAAAGATATATTGATAACAAATTACACTAATATTTCCAGAATTCATTCTTTAATTTCAAAGAAATCGAAGTTTAATAGTGATAAACATGTTTCATACTATATAGCTTTCCTGGTGTGAAAAACAGTGTTCTTCGCGGAGCTTTGTGGCAACTAAAGGTGCTTGATTTCAGAAGTGTCTTTCTGGAATCACTTGGTAACAACTTTCTATTTTTCGGTTATTGCTTTTTCAGGTGGAATTATTGTGTGAATGTACAAATGATATGGATGAGTATAAGTATTTGAAATAGGGGCTAACGTGTTAGCTACATGTTGAATTTTCTTCTAGATATTCAAAGAAATCTAAATCATATCAATTATTATTGCCCTATACAATCATGTAACCTCTTCTAATATGAATAGTGCCTATTCATACATGCTCAATGGCTTCATATGGGGTTTTCATTTCATGTACAGTCAGAAAAAAAACACCCTCTTACCTAATTTCGTAGTAAATTATATTACAAACATGCGGCTGGTACCGATCGATCTGTAATAACGTCTAGTTTATAATGATATAATTAGATTTTGCTTAAGGGATCATCTACATATTAAAACAGGCATCAACTTCATTTTTCAATGGTAACGCATATTTTTGTCCTCATATTCAGATTTCTGAGATCAAGGTGGTTCAGAAAAGTCATATTTATATACTTTAAATCAATTCTTGATGGTGTTAGAAGCGAAAATGTATTAGGAGTCCGTCTATACATCCAGCAAAAATCCAGAAAAGTTAATTTACAGAACGAATTGTGTTTCCTTGTGAATTAATTTTTTTTTAAATAGTTTACTTTTAATAAAATGGAATAGTTCATTACGTTACTTCATGCGTTAAAATTTAAATAGCTTGATTCATATAAATCCTACAATGTTCAATTACAAAAATCTAGATAGCAAGATAAAAGGATAATAGTAATAATGATAAGGATAATAATAATATTAATATTAATCGCGGTAAAAATAAAAAATAAAAGTGTTTATATTAAAAAAAAAAAAAAAAAAAAAAAAAAAAAAGTTGGGTATATTTTTGTTTTACACAGTATTCTGAGTAATTTCAGCCCCGCATGAAAGTGTTACTATAAAGATTTGCATTTAATTTGTGGCGTACAAACCTACGATATACAAAATTACTGATAACAAGATTTTAACAAAAATCTGAGAAAGGATATTTAATATTCAATATCAATACTGTTCAAAAGCATTCGTATTTTGAGTAATAAGTCACGTCTTTATACGTTTCCATTATACGTTTCCAAATTATTTAACAAATTCATGATTAAAGAATTGAAATTTTGTCATCAGCAATCAAAAAAGGTAAATTTCAATTGTTTAGATATGCTAGAGTTCTATAAAGATTCAAACAAAATAAAATTAAGGAAACAAGAAACATTTTTAAAAGTAAAGTTTTGTTTGAGAATTAAGCCAGAGGGTTGGGTTTATTATTTTCTTTTGGAATGCCATCAAAATTTCCCGCCTGCAATGCGTTAATTTTACAAAAATATGTTAATTTGTATCGTAAACATCGAAACCTTACTTAGAAAACAATGAAACACAAACAAACAAAACAAAACGAAAAAGGTAAATAAATAAAATTTTTCAGTATTGGACTGAATTTGCATAAATTAGTCTGATAAAGTATGTCTCACATAGCACGATTGCCTATTGCCCAGAATGAATACCGCGTTATACAGTAGTCTATTGTACTTGGATTCTTAAATGTAAGAGTGTAAGATCTGTATCTTTGAAAGTAATAAGGCATATTATTTTGTTTTAAATTCTTTTTCCATAATAAATGTGAATTTTACGCCGTGA
Source organism: Salticus scenicus (assembly GCA_963930645.1). Taxonomy (NCBI): domain Eukaryota; kingdom Metazoa; phylum Arthropoda; class Arachnida; order Araneae; family Salticidae; genus Salticus; species Salticus scenicus. The sequence goes on from OZ005650.1 coordinate 153,435,396, forward strand.
TTAAAATTAAACGAAATTAAATGATATTGCGCTGTATTTCAATAATATATTTTAGAAACTAAAAAAAAAAAAAAAAAAAAAAAAAAAAAAAAAAAGAACAATTTTCCACTATTTGATTCTGTAATAAAAAAAAAAACACTTAATAAAAATTTAATATTTCATTATGTTACGTCATGTGATAAAATTTAAATAACATAAAGCTGAAAAACAGTACAGTAAACAAATGCGAAAATATCACAAGGAGATTAAACAGAAAATTCGTTTTAAAATATCTTATAAAAATTATTAAATACACAGGGCGACATGTAATATTTTGATTTTATACTTTTTGCTGATCTTTATGTTTTTTGGTGTGCTGAAATCGAAAATGAAGCCAGTTTTTCTCTATCACGTATAGAATTTTGTCAATACAGGGTGCCTACCTATATAACTTCTCCCATTACTCTTCCACCAGTATTACTCTTCCATACGGTAAGTTTTATAGTATGTTCCCATGATTAATTTATCATGGATACCTATTGTCGTAATAGTGCAGCACTAGTGTGACGTAAAAGCATATCAACCAACCTATTGTTATTATGGTATATGTAAGAAATTGTGTCGTTAAGCACCCTGTATTGGCAAAATTCTATACATGATAGTGAAAAATGGGCTGCATTTTCGGATTCAGCACATCAAAAAGCATAAAGATCAGCTAAAATCATCAAATCGAATTCTGTCTATTTCATTTTTGTAGTCCTGTGATATTAATTATAAGAATTTAAAGAAAAAGGAAAAAAGAAATAAAAGCAAAAAGGATTGTTGACTCTTTCAAACAATAAGACTCGCCTTTCCGCGTTTCCTAAAACATGACATTTAACTTGAGGTGTACGTACCCTACAACATTCAAGTACAAAAAAAAAAAAAAAAAAAAAAAAGAAAAGAAAATGGCAACAGGGTTAAAATAGAATTTTAGCAGTGAGAAACTAGAAAAAGTTATTTAATATTTATGAAGAAGGACTTAACATTTCAAGATCGGGTATGTTCATATCTTGCTACGCCTTAACACATTTTTCTGATATTTTTCATTATAAAACAAAATAATTTTAAATATTTGCAATAAAATAATATAAGTTTTGTCTTCATCAATCGATGTAGTAAATGCCATTGAGATTTATGCATACCAGCTTCACATATAGAGTCAAATACGGATATGCATACTAGTCCTTTTTTAATACTGTTTCAGCGATATAGAGGCGGGACTTGTTTTGTTTTGTAATTCTTTCACAATCACTCGTTTGCATTGGGTTAATTTTACAAAAATAAATCAATTTGTATACCATGCGTCAGAATATTCTTTAGAAAACAATAAGAATAACATAAAGGTAAATTAAAATAGTTTTTCGTCTGAATATGTACAGATATTTACTCACAGAGGATACAGGTTTCAAAAAGTGGTGGTCCCCGAACAGCAATAACAAAGGAAATATATCTGTAACTCAAAAAATAATGTTAGGAGCGAGATGTAAATTTGGAAACCCATGTTTTAGATGATACCTGATCTATTCGTTCAAAAATTAATACAGGTTATAATTCATAATTTTTTCGAATATGAATTTATTAATCATTTTCATAGTTCAATTTTATTTTATTTTTATTTCTTTATTTATTTTTAATCAAAAGTATGCATGGAATATGTTTGGGTTTCTTCACTCTAACGCATAAAAAGAAACAGAATTTGAATATAATAAATTTTTGGGAAGTTATAAATTAATGTTTCTCACATTCAATTAACATTAGCTTCCCCATATTTAGACAGCTTATAAATCTATGAAAAATTCAGCAAAATATATAAACTATACCATTTTCCGCAATGATTTTATCCAAATAATTCAAATAAATTATAAAAAATGGGTGTTACCAGTGTTAAAAATGAAGTTGTTGCCAATATTAATATGTAGACGACCCTCAAACAAAAGCTAACTATACCATAATAAACTAGATGTTATTACAAATCGATCGGTACCAGTCGCATGATTCTACAACAATTTACGCCAAAATTAGGCGTGTGCGTGTGGTTGGGATGGGGGAGGGGTTACTGACTGTATGTTGTCTTTATGCAGATATAAGTAGAAACAAAATTGTTAATGCAGGAAATATATATATATATAAGCAGACCCGGCCACGCGTTGCTGTGACTAAGTTATACGTTGAATTATACGGCTGTAAACTATTTAGTACAGTCAAATTATTATTTACGAACAAAGAAGAAAACGTTGTAGCCGATGTAAAAACCCACAGGGTTGAGATTTGAAACTTAGGTCAAAATTTGGAAGCGATTGATAAAAATTTTCGTAGTGTTGATATTAAGCACAAATTAATTTTATTGTAGGGTCCGATAAATTTTAATGGAGAAGTGATATACATATTATTTCTAATGCTACTTTGGATAAAATTGCTAAAATGACTAATATATAAATTAAATTCTATTAAAATTCTATTAAAATAAAAGTATAAAAGAAACAGACGATTTTAAAATCAATTTTTATGGAGGAGTGAAATATAATATCTGCTATAATGGATAATTTTACTATAAAATGACCTCATCATTTTAAATATTTTAAAGAGGGCAACAGCTGTAATTATAAAAAGGAAAACAATAAGGCTAAACCAGAAAAATAAGTAAATTTGATAAATATTTTAAAACTTTAAAATTGGAAATCATATGAAATATTGGACATTTAAAGTAAATACATGTATCATTTTAAATAGAAAAAGATTTTGGAAAAGTTTAGTGTATTTTAACGAAGTGATGAGAAGTTTTTGAGTATGTTAAAATTTTAATAGTAAATTCAAGTTAATAAAGATGGGAAACATTGAGGATTAAGATAAGAATAATTATAAGATTTAAAAAAAAAAAAAAAAAAAAAAAAAATTCTTTTTATATACCATGCTTTTAAATTTTAATATACTAATAATATACTAATTAAAAGGAAAATGATAAATATTCTATCATAGTTTGAAGTCAAATTTGTTTTCAAATGTCTAAATAAAATATCTGATGTAAGATACTAATATTTTGCAGCGGAATAGCATTTCTGTCATCCTTGGCGAAAAAAAAAAAGAATATCGCCAAATTATCTGGCGAAAATATTTAATTCCTTTCAAAAATCATGGCTATTTTAACAACTTATATTAAAAGAGTAATGAATAATATGAAACAATATTTCGTACAATACATATTACATGTCATACATACGTACAATGAATAATTCATATTACATTTCGTACAATGCATACGTCTGGCATGTATATTTTCGTGTTACGCTTTTGATCGCCAAATAATAATAATAATAATAATAAAAGCCAAGGGCGACAGAGTTTTGAAATTTAAAATTAAAATTTTGTCAATTTGACAGCAAAATAATTCAATCTAACACCCGCGATAACTAATACATATCTATACCCAAATATAAGGATTAAAATCGGGAAATAAATTTCCTCGATTTTTAATAATTTCTTACAAAAAATCCAGTGGGCAATTAACATAGGAAATCTTTTTCTTGGCTGCACAGACGGTCAGTGAGTCACACTTCGCTTGCGTATAGAACTCATAGATATAGTATAGCATATATAGAACAGAGTGATCATTGGGGAGAAAAAAGTTATTCCTTTTCATTTGGGAAAAGACGACGTTTTTACCAAAATATGGCCGTCTTTCCCCGAGTGAATACACACGGGAATACATACTAATATTTTAGCAAATAAAATTTATGAATAATTTATTTGCTAAAGGGGAATGGAAGACTCCAGATACAGTTTCAAATTCATATTTCTTTTCTTTTCTTTTTTTTTTTTCCAATACCACTTAATGGCTGTTTCCAAAGCTTTTATTTATTTATTTTTTTTTTTTTTTGGCATCAAAAATCTTTGTACGATAACATGGGGATGAGAGATCTATATATATTACTATATCTATGATAGAACTACATTAGCACTTTATCAATGTGTATAAAATCTTTAAATTGATTATGACGTCAATTTTCGTGAGATGCATAATTTAACTTTTAATAATTTTTTAACGTTCACGTTTGATTAAATGTATTTATTTTTATGTCAAAAGAAAATGAACTCGTATTTTTTTTTTTTTGGCAACAATTAAATTAATGGAACTCACAGATATTTTGGAGCAACTTTAATAAAGGTCTATAATTAACAAATAATTGCAATAAAACAATATTGTGACAATAAATTGAGATAAGAACTATCCTATCTCTCAAGTTGGACCAAACTGCACACAGTGTGCAAAATTTCATTAAAATCGGTTCCTTAGTTTAGGTGTTTACCCCGGACAAACATCGTGACACGTAATTTATATATATATACAGATATATTAGTATTAAACAAGCTAGTGGACGTGGGGATGCTTTTTTTTTTTTTTTTTTTTTTTTTTTTTACAGTTAATAAAAATATTCAGCGCTGTCTGTGAATCAAAATACATCTATTACAGAAAGACCATTGCCTCGTAAACCAATTGATGCTTGTTGATGTACAAACAGTGAAACATTCCTTCGCAATTTAAGGCAACAGTACACGCAGTTTGTAATATTGTGTTAGGTTTTTAGAATAATGCATAATTATTAAAAAAATATTAATTTATTCTTTAATATTTAAACCTTATTTATGATAATAATTTCATTACATGATTTCATGATGTGCGTGCCCCATTTCAAAGAAATATTTTTATATAGCTTACAAATTAAAAATGTACACTTCATATAAATAGGAACATAATTTGATCTTGGATATTATATTTTTTTCTAAATGTGTTCTAACAATTTCATCAAAGAATTAACAATATATATATATATATATATATAACATAAACAAAGAAATTTTATCATATTTATCTTTATTTTAATCGATTTTTAACTTTTTGGTTCTATGTTTATCAGCAGTAATCCAAAATATGACAAATGATGTGTCAGAGGAAGCTGAATGGAGAAATCGCTTTAAGTTCTAGTTAGGCCCGACTGCGTAGTAGCTGCTTTAATGATGCACTCTTGCCTATTTTTCATCACCTAATAAAGAGCCATGCTATTATTAAAAAAAAAAAAAAAAAAAAAAAAAAAAAAATTTGTAAGTTTTTTTTGTTCGATTAGGTGTGTTTACTTACAAATCTATTTATCTATTAAATAAATTGTTATTTCAATTTAATCATAATAAACAACAGATGTATCAAACCAAACATTTATCGAATATTAAAAACTATTTATATTTTTATTTCGACATATTTATGATTCGCCATGTGACTGACAGCCATTTTTGAAAAAAAAAAAAATAAAAAAAAATAAAAAAAATAAATAAAAATGCAGCAATTTTCAATAATATTATTTTTAAGAAAATATAAAATATGGAGTAATTGTTGAATATTTAAAGCGGGTAAATGACAAAAAATAACATTTTTGCAATGCATTGCATGACATGTCTAATACTGTGAATATTATACATATTATTGGAAGATAACTACAATGATATCCTTGTGAAAAGTTTTCTTTTCTTCAACAACAGGTACGTAGTAATTGCATAAACTAAATTACTACGATCTACATGGCATTTGGTTGGTAGTTGGCTTTATAACCGAATGACTACAATAGAGCCCCAGGCCTATAGGTGGAATGCTCTCCGTGGGGGGGGGGGGTGTCAATCTAAGGGGTCCTAGCCCTTATGTACGCGAGTTTCGAATTAAACCTCGGAAAACGCTGAACGACTAGATTGATGAGCACGACCTCGAACCGAACCTTGGAATTCCATTCAATCAGTTTTGAGCGAAGAATCGCTCGGCCACTAGTGGTTCTACAATCTACATGTGAAACAAAGACAAATATATTTTTATGACTTCAGCCTAAAAACAGTAACTAATTTACACAAACTTTATCAATATTTCAATAAAATATTTAAATTAATTTACTCTTTCTCATTACTTTAATTCTTCAGTTTTTTAAGAATTAATTATTATTGTATTTATGTATCAACATTAAATTGATTTTAAATAAAGTTTTTAGAAAAATCATGTGTCAAAATATTTTATTGTATACGCGATAATACTTTATTTCAATTATTTCTAGTTTAGAATTTACAATATTAATTAAAAGTTAAATTATATACATATATTAAATGATTGCATAATAATAATAATATTTTCTTTCAAAAACTGTCACTTATTTAAAAATTAAATTTTCAAAATAAAAATGTTCAACTTTTAATTATATACATATGCTTAACTGCTTGTAACTTTATAATATTTATCTTAATTTATTATATATATTTCGCTTGTTTAAACAGTGAATTTTTGAAATAAAATAGTTAAACTCTTAAATATTTCTAATAGATCGTTTTGCTAATATTAAATATAAAATAAAATTGGCATTTAAAATTTTAATCACCTTTATAATCTTTCTTTATTAAAACTAATATTTATCTTAAATATTTCTGACGAAGAATATTTTAAATTAATAGTTTAATTTTAAAAGATTTATTTGCCATTAAAACTCAAATAGCACTTTATTCACAATTTATTATAAATTTAATATTGCAAAAATGTTTACTTTAAAGTATTTTTTTTAGTTCTTACGCACAATGGTGTATGAAGAAAACGACTGATTTTATTTTTATTATTTTTTTTTTTTTTTATTTACTTAATTTATTTTTCGTAAAACTATTACTGTGAATGAGATTGTTAAAGTTGCATAATAAATTTTATATAGTTGTACTAGCAGGCTTTGCCCGCTTCGCTGGACATTAAACTTAAATGAGTTGTCATTAATCTTTATTAATAACATAAGTTCTCGCTGTGATTGGTAGAGGTTTTCTCGCTCGCAACGTGAAGAGCCTGGGTCCCCACTGTCTTCGGCACAACTTACCTACTTCTTACTTCCCCTTCCTCAGAAGGTGAGTTCGAAGTTTTGCAAAATCCCACTAATGTACATAATGCGTACACTTAACCAATATCCACACACCAAAATTCGCCATTCTAAGATAATTGAAAGCGAAATCAAACGGAAAAACGTGTTTTTACACATGCTTATTGCCCTCCGACTCCGAGAAGGTTGGGGGGGGGATTTCGAATTTCGGAAAATCCCGTTACAATAAGTGCCGGTTGCATACAAACAATTTTTTCACCAAATTTCATGACCACAGAAGTCTTTAATTGAAAATATTATAAATAAAAAATAAAATATACAGACACGACATTATTTCATTATTTAAAACATGAAAATCTGACATTGACAGATTTTAATTTTGTGCCAGAGGCCTACTGCTAAACTTGTTAATATCGACAAATTCTTGTTTAGTTAATTCGTGACGATCTAAATTCCATGATAAAGTTTTCACTAAATCAAACCAATGAGTTTCAGCTGCAGATACTGTAACAAATAACGTTGGAAGTCCAAACTGTCTTATAGCCGCAAAACAACAATTTTTGCTCTTCTTCCCAATGAGAGGGAGGTGTGCCTTGGGGGGGACTCATGTCAAAGGTATGCCTTGGGGGGACTCATGTCAAAGTTGTACCTTGGGGGGGGGACTCATGTCAAAGTTGGGCCTTGGGGGGGGACTCATGTCAAAGTTGGACCTGGAGGTGACTCATGTCAAAGGTGTGCCTTGGGGGGGACTCATGTCAAAATTGTACCTTGGGGGGACTCATGTCAAAGGTGTGCCTTGGGGGGGGGACTCATGTCAAAGTTGTACCTTGGGGGGACTCATGTCAAAGTTGGGCCTTGGGGGGGACTCATGTCAAAGTTGGGCCAGGGGGGGGGACTCATGTCAAAGTTGTGCCTTGGAGGGACTCATGTCAAAGTTGTTCCGTGGGGGGGACTCATGTCAATGTTGTGCCTGGGGGGGGACTCATGTCAAAGTTGTGCCTTGGGGGGGACTCATGTCAAAGTTGTACCTTGGGGGGGACTCATGTCAAAGTTGTACCTTGGGGGGGATTCATGTCAAAGTTGGGCCTGGGGGGACTCATGTCAATGTTGGCCCTTGGTGGGGACTCATGTCAAAGTTGGGCCTGGGGGGAACTCATGTCAAAGTTGTGCCTTGGGGGGGGACTCATGTCAAAGTTCTACCTTGGGGGGGACTCATGTCAAAGGTGTGCGTTGGGGGGGACACATGTCAAAGTTGGGCCTGGGGGGACTCATGTCAAAGTTGGCCCTTGGTGGGGACTCATGTCAAAGTTGGGCCTGGGGGGGACTCATGTCAAAGTTGGGCCTTGGGAGGGACTCATGTCAAAGTTGTACCTTGAGGGGACTCATGTCAAACGTGTGCGTTGGGGGGGACTCATGTCCAAGTTGTGCCTTGGGGGGGACTCATGTCAAAGTTGGGCGTGGGGGGGACTCATGTCAAAGTTGTGCCTTAGGGGGACTCATGTCAAAGTTGTACCTTGGGGGGGGACTCATGTCAAAGTTGTGCCTGGGGGGGGACTCATGTCAAAGTTGTGCCTTGGGGGGGACTCATGTCAAAGTTGTAACTTGGGGGGACTCATGTCAAAGTTGGGCCTGGGGGGGGACTCATGTCAAAGTTGTGCCTTGGGGGGACTTCATTCAATAAATCCCCATTCAATAAACCAACTGAAATAGACCCTTAGCACTATTAAGAGTGTATTATAAAAATTCGACAACGCTGTACCGACTGAAATAGGGGTACCTTGGGGGGGGGTCTCATGTCAAAGTTCGGCCTGGGGTGGACTCATGTCAAAGTTGTGCCTTGGGGGGACTTCATTCAATAAATCCCCATTCAATAAACCGACTGAAATAGGCCCTTAGCACTATTAAGAGTGTATTATAAAAAATCGACAACGCTGTACCGACTGAAATAGGGGTACCTTGGGGGGCACTCATGTCAAAGTTGCGCCTGGGAGGGGACTCATGTCAAAGTTGTGCCTTGGGGGGACTTCATTCAATAAATCCCCATTCCATAAACCGACTGAAATAAGCCCTTATCACTATTAAGAGTGTATTATAAAAATTCGACAACGCTGTACCGACTGAAATAGGGGTACCTTGGGAGGGGGGGGTCTCATGTCAAAGTTGGGCCTGGGGGGGACTCATGTCAATGTTGTGCCTTGGGGGGACTTCATTCAATAAATCCCCATTCAATAAACCGACTGAAATAGGCCCTTAGCACTATTAAGAGTGTATTATAAAAATTCGACAACGCTGTACCGACTGAAATAGGGTTACCTTGGGGGGGACTCATGTCAAAGTTGGGCCTGGGGGGGGACTCATGTCAAAGTTGTGCCTTGGGGGGACTTCATTCAATAAATCCCCATTCAATAAACCGACTGAAATAGGCCCTTAGCACTAATTAAGAATGACGTATAAAAATTCGACAACTGTACCGACTGAAATAGGCCTCTAGCACTAATAAATACAAAAAGCACAGCTTTAGTATGGGAACCCTTTGGTGACTTTAAATATTTTAAGCCATTTTTGCGATGAACTGAATTGGCTATCTCAATTGTGCAATTAAAGATCTTGGCGAGAAACGTCAGAACTACTTCGGAGCCAAATTTCAAATTTTGCCAAAGGGATCCAATACTAAAGCTGTTTCATACCGAATGTGGGTTGAAAACGGGAAAAGGGTAAAATAAATCAGAAATATCCGACCTATATTTATAAATTTGATACCAAATGAAAGGGGCGATTTTTCTGAATCCAGGGGTGCAAACAGGTTTTCGATGCGACAATTAGATTTTTAAAAGATAAATAATGAAATTTAAGTGGCAACGGAAAAACGGAAAAAGGGTCAAAATAAATTAGAAATATCAGACCTATCGTTACAAATTCAGTACCAAATGAAAGCGGTGATTTTTCTGAATCCTGTGGTGTAAACAGTTTTTCGATACGACAATCAGATTTTTTAAAATTAACTAAAGTATGAAACTTAGATGGCAACACATCATTTCAATCTTTTCATAATTTGTAGTGCGAATCACGCGAATAAAAAAGTCTTTAACTTAAAAATTTATTTTTATATTTTATTTTTCCACTAACAGGCTTTGCCCGCTTCGCTGGACATTAAACTTAAATGAGTTGTCAAAATCCCATATCTTTATTAATAACCCAAGTTCTCGCTGTGATTGGTAGAGGTTTTCTCGCTCGCAAAGTGAGGAGTCTAGGTCTACACTGTCTTCGGCACAACTTACCCACTTCTTACTTCCCCTTCCTCAGCGGGTGAGTTCGAAGTTTTGCAAAATCACACTAATGTACATAATGCGTACACTTAATCAATATACAGTCTGGGTCCCCTCTGCCTTAGGCACAACTTACCCACTTGTTACTTCCCCTTTCTCAGTGGGTGAGTTCGAAGTTTTGCAAAATCCCACTAACGTACATAATGCGTACACTTAATCAATATCCGCACACCAAAATTCGCCATTCTAAGATAATTCAAAGCGAATTCAAACGGTAAAACAATTTTTACACATGTTTATTGGGAACGACTTCAGTATAAACCCACAACGATATTTGGCGATTTTTTTTCTTGGCGATTATGGCTAAATCATAAATCTAAAAATCATAAATCATATATGATAAATGATAAAATCATAATCTAAATCATAAATCCAAAATAAACAAAATATTAGGCCGCCATATTATATCGCAAACAGTCCAGAACGACATCGTTATCCTTCAAAACAACGCCAAAGAAAAATCGCCAAATTCAGCTGTGGGGTTATACAGAAGTTATACCGTTTATTGCCCTCGACTCAGAGAAGGGGGGGGGGAGATTTCGAATTTCGTGAAAACCAGTTACAATAAGTGCCGGATGCGAACAAACAATTTACGCACCAAATTTCGTGACCACAGAAGTCTTTAATAGAAAATATAAATAAATAAGTACAAAATGCACAGCTTTAGTATGGGAACCCTTTAGTGACTTTAAATATTTTAAGCCATTTTTGCGATGAACTGAATTGGCTATCTCAATTGTGCAATCAAAGATCTTGGCGAGAAACGTCCGAGCTACTTCGGTTCCGAATTTCAAATTTTGCCAAAGGGATCCAATACTAAAGCTGTTCCATATCGAATCTAGGTTGAAAACGGAAAAAGGGTAAAATAAATTAGAAATATTAGACCTATATTTATAAATTTGGTACCAAATGAAAGAGGCGATTTTTCTGAATCCTGGGGTGCAAACAGTTTTTCGATGCGACAATTAGATATTTAAAAAATAACTAAAGTATGAAATTTAATTGGCAACGGAAAAACGGAAAAAGGGGAAAATAAATTAGAAGTATCAGACCTATCGTTACAAATTCAGTACCAAATTAAAGAGATGATTTTTCTGAATCCTGGGGTGTAAACAGTTTTTCGATACGACAATTAGATGTTTTAAAATTAACTAAAGTATGAAACTCAGATGGCAAAACTTCATTTAAATCTTTTCATAATTTGTAGTGCGATTCACGCGAATGAAAAAAGTCTTTATCTTAAAAATTTATTTTTGCATTTTATTTTTCCATTCAAAGCGTTTTAGTGAAAAAATATTTATGGCGCATGCGCAGGCGTTTTTTACCCACAATTTAAACACTAATCAGAATTTTGAAAATTCCTGTAGATATAATTTTAAGTTGGGTGAAGACCTAAGTTTCTGCCAAGCGCCGTTGAATTCCGTCCAGCCGTTCTCGAGTGATGCCCGGACAAACGTGTTTTAGTCTTTTACCCCCCAGGGGGGAACGGGGGAGAATTTCTGAAAAGTTGATGGATATAATTTTAAGTTGGGTGAATACCTAAATCCCTGCCAAGCGCCTTTGAATTCCGTTCAGCCGTTCTCGAGTGATGCCCGGACAAACGTGTTTTAGTCTTTTACCCCCTAGGAGGAGAACGGGGGGGAATTTCTGAAAAGTTGATAGATATAATTTTAAGTTGGGTGAAGACCTAAATTCCTGCCAAGCGCCGTTGAATTCCGTCCAGCCGTTCTCAAGTGATGCCCGGACAAAAAAAGCGACATTCGGACACGATGACATACACATAGACACACACACACACACACACAGGCAAAATTTTCTGAAGTCATTTTCGGCTTTCATGGGGTGTAAAACGTGAAGATATCGCAAAATTGTTCGATTCCGACAAATTTACAGACAAAACTCTGATTTTATTAATATAGATATGATCTAAATGACATTGTTAAGAAGTGAGAAAGAACTAAATGTTTAATTTCTAATGATTTTTTCTTCTTTTGTTGTTGTTCTTGTTTCTTTTCTTTTCAAATATATATATATATATTATTTTTTACTTTTTTCTATATATATAAGAATAAATTACTGGATTAATAATTAATTTTGACCTAAAATTTTTGAGTGGTTTTTAGAAAATGTCTGTCTCTGTGTCTGTTACAAAATTTTATTTGATGCTGAATTTCACGAACTAACGAATAGGTGCTGGTGTGGCTATAGGATTAAGGCCGATTGACTGTACTAAGGTCCTAGGCCTGAGATAGAGTGTAGTCCACTGGGTCTTTCTAAGGGATTAGAACATATTACAAAAGCATTCAAGAAAGTCACAGAAAACTTAAAACGACTAGGTTTATAAGCGCAACCTGGGATCGAACCCGGCACCTAAACTGTACCAGATTCCAGGGTAGAATTTCTAGGTCGCTGATGACCCACTTATAAATAGAATTAAACCAAACTTGATCATTTGTCGGATTGGGACTTTGAGGTGTCTCTCTCAACAAGTGGCACAGTCTTCTCGTTTAAATATCTATATTAATAAAATCAGAGTTTTGTCTGTAAATTTGTCGGAATCGAAAAATTTTGCGATATCTTCACGTTTCACACCCCATGAAAGCCGAAAATGACTTCAGAAAATTTTGCCTGTGTGTGTGTGTGTGTGTGTGTGTGTCTGTGTGTATGTCATCGTGTCCGAATGCCGCTTTTTTTGTTCGGGCATCATTCGAGAACGGCTGGACGGAATTCAACGACGCTTGGCAGGAATTTAGTTCTTCCCCCAACTTAAAATTATATCTATCAACTTTTCGGAAATTCCCCCCCGTTCCCCCCCCTAGGGGGTAAAAGACTAAAATACGTTTGTCCGGGCATCACTTGAGAACGGCTGAACGGAATTCAACGACGCTTGGCAGGAATTTAGGTCTTCACCCAACTTAAAATTATATCTATCAACTTTTCGGAAATTCCCCCCCGTTCCCCCCTAGGGAGTAAAAGACTAAAACACGTTTGTCCGGGCATCACTTGAGAATGGCTGGACGGAATTCAACGACGCTTGGCAGGAATTTAGGTCTTCACCCAACTTAAAATTATATCTATCAACTTTTCGGAAATTCCCCCCCGTTCCCCCCTAGGGGATAAAAGACTAAAACACGTTTGTACGGGCATCAATCGAGAACGGCTGGACGGAATTCAACGGCGCTTGGCAGAAACTTAGGTCTTCACCCAACTTGAAATTATATATATAGAAATTTTCAAAATTATAATTGGTGTTTAAATTGTGGGTAAAAAACGCCTGCACATGCGCCATAAATATCTTTTCACTAAAATGCTTTGAATGAAAAAATGAAATATAAAAATAAATTTTTAAGTTAGACTTTTGTATTCGCGTGATTTTCACTACAAATTATGAAAAGATTGAAATGAAGTGTTGCCATCTAAGTTTCATACTTTAGTTAATTTTAAAAAATCTAATTGTCGTATCGAAAAACTGTTTACACCCCAGGATTCAAAAAAATCACCTCTTTCATTTGGTACTGAATTTGTAATGATAGGTCCGATATTTCTAATTTATTTTTCCCTTTATCCGTTTTTCCGTTGCCACTTAATTTTCATACTTTAGTTATTTTATAAAAATCTAATTGTTGCATCGAAAAACTGTTTGAACCCCTGGATTCAGCAAAATCGCCCCTTTCATTCGGTATCAAATTTATAAATATAGGTCTGATATTTCTAATTTATTTTACCCTTTTTCCGTTTTCAACCCAGATTCGATATGGAACAGCTTTAGTATTGGATCCCTTTGGCAAAATTTTAAATTCGGCACCGAAGTAGCTCGGACGTTTCTCGCCAAGATCTTCAATTGCACAATTGAGATAGCCAATTCAGTTCATCGCAAAAATGGCTTAAAATATTTAAAGTCAACAAAGGGTTCCGACATTTAAGCTGTGCTTTTTGTATTTATTAGTGCTAGAGGCCTATTTTAGTCGGTTTATTAAATGGGGATTTATTGAATGAAGTCCCCCCAAGGCACAACTTTGACATGAGTCCCACCCCCAGGCCCAACTTTGACATGACTCCCCCCCAAGGTACCCCTATTTCAGTCGGTACAGCGTTGTCGAATTTTTATAATACACTCTTAATAGTGCTAAGGGCCTATTTCAGTCGGTTTATTGAATGTGGATTTACTGAATGAAGTCCCCCCAAGGCACAACTTTGACATGAGTCCCCCCCCCAAGGTACCCCTATTTCAGTCGGTACAGCGTTGTCGAATTTTTATAATACACTCTTAATAGTGCTAAGGGCCTATATCAGTCGGTTTATTGAATGTGGATTTACTGAATGAAGTCCCCCCAAAGCACAACTTTGACAAGAGTCCCCCCCAAGGTACCCCTATTTCAGTCGGTACAGCGTTGTCGAATTTTTATAATACACTCTTAATAGTGCTAAGGGCCTATTTCAGTCAGTTTATTGAATGGGGATTTATTGAATGAAGCCCCCCCAAGGCCCAACTTTGACATGAGTCCCCCCCAAGGTACATCTTTGACATGAGTCCCCCCCAAGGCACACCTTTGACATGAGTCCCCCCCAAGGCACAACTTTGACATGAGTCCCCCCAAGGCCCAACTTTGACATGAGTCCCCCCCCAAGGTACAACTTTGACATGAGTTCCTCAAAGCCCAACTTTGACATGGGTCCCCCCCCAAGGTACAACTTTGACATGAGTTCCCCAAAGCCCAACTTTGACATGAGTCCCCCCCAAGGCCCAACTTTGACATGAGTCCCCCCCAAGGTACAACTTTGACATGAATCCCCCCCAAGGCACACCTTTGACATGAGTCCCCCCAAGGCCCAACTTTGACATGAGTCCCCCCCCAAAGTACAACTTTGACATGAGTCCCCCTAAGGCCCAACTTTGACATGAGTCCCCCCCAAGGTACACCTTTGACATGAGTCCCCCCCAAGGTACACCTTTGACATGAGTCCCCCCCAAGGCCCAACTTTGACATGAGTCTCCCCCAAGGCCCAACTTTGACATGAGTCCTCCCCCAGGCCCAACTTTGACATGAGTCCCCCCCAAGGTACAACTTTGACACGAGTTCCCCCCCAAGGCACACCTTTGACATGCGTCCCCCCAAGGCACACCTCCCCCTCATTGGGAAAAAGAGAAAAAACGTTGTTTTGCGGCTATAAGACAGTTTGGACTTCCAACGTTATTTGTTACAATATCTGCAGCTGAAACACATTGGTTTGATTTAATGAAAACTTTATCATGGAATTTAGATCGTCACGAATTAACTAAAGAAGAATTTGTCGATATTAACAAGTTTAGCAGTAGGCCTCTGGCACTAAATTAAAATCTGTCAATGTCAGATTTTCATGTTTTAAATAATGAAATAATGTCGTGTCTGTATAATTTTTATTTTTTATTTATTTATTTTATTTATAATACTGTCTATTAAAGACTTCTGTGGTCACGAAATTTGGTGCGAAAATTGTTTGTATGCATCCGGCACTTATTGTAACTGCATTTCACGAAATTCGAAATCCCCCCCCCCCTTCTCGGAGTCGGAGGGCAATAAACATGTGTAAAAACATGTTTTTCCGTTTGAATTCGCTTTGAATTATCTTAGAATGGCGAATTTTGGTGTGTGGATATTGATTAAGTGTACGCATTATGTACATTAGTGGGATTTTGCAAAACTTCGAACTCACCTGCTGAGGGTGGGGAAGTAAGAAGTGGGTAAGTTGTGCCGAAGACAGTGGGGACCCAGACTCCTAACATTGGGAGCGTGAAAACCTCTACCAATCACAGCGAGAACTTAGGTTATTAATAAAGATATGGCATTTTGACAAATCATTTAAGTTTAACGTCCAGCGAAGCGGGCAAAGCCTGCTAGTATATATATATATATATATATATATATACTAGCTGACCCGACAAACGTTGTTTTGTCATTTAAATTATTTCTAGAGAATATTTTGCTAGAAAAAAATAACTAACTTATTGTAAGTGTGTAAGGATGTGGTATATAAGTGAAACAGGTATGGAGCGCTGTGAACGGTGACTGTGAATTCCGATTATAACGTAAAAGACATAATTACCGACATTTTCGCTACTTGCTTCTTGCTACTTGCTTACTTGCTACTTTCTACTTGCTACTTGTTATTTAAAACCTCCGCTGAATGTCGAACAGAACAAAATTTTATTTCATACGGCAAATATTTCAATTTAAGAGAGAATCTCTGATAGCAACGAATTTCACATAAAAATTCCGTCTTTTTTGAATAAGCTGTAACAATCTGAACCGATTTGATGAAAATTTTTATCAAAACGTTATTACAATATCTAAAATCATTACATGTACATTTATCACAACTCAAGCAATCGATGCATGTGAGTATGTGTATAGTATGAGCGAAGTGAAATATAGAGTTCTTATTCAATAAAAACTTAAACTCGTTTTAATTAAAGGTGAAAAAGTTGAAACTCAATTTATTTTATAACAGGTATATATTTTTTTTAATCTACAAAAACTGAATTTACCGTAATGCCATTGGATGTACATTATTTTTGGTTAATCCTTGAGGAGTATACACAAACAAATTCGAAGGTTTTCCAACCCTGGAACACGCAACATATAATTGGCCGTGAGAAAAGCACGGATTTTCTAAATCTAAGCCACAAATTAGAACCCCTTTGGTGACTTTAAATATTTTAAGCCATTCTTGCGATGAATTGAAATAGCTATCTCAATTGTGGATCTAAAGATCTTGACAAGAAGCGTCCGAGCTACTTCGGTGCCAAATTTCAAATTTTGCCAAAGGGATCCGAAACTAAAGGTGTTCCATACAATAAATAAATAAATAAAATATTAGTGACATACACACGCACAAAAGTATGGGACCCCATTGGTGACTTTAAATATTTTAAGCCATTTTTGCGATGAATTGAAATGGCTATCTCAATTCTGGAACTAAAGATCTTGGCGAGAAGCGTCCGAGCTACCTCGGTGCCAAATTTCCCATACAAAAAATAAATAAATAAAATATCAGTGACATACACACGCACAAAAGTATGGGACCCTTTTGGTGGCTTTAAATATTTTAAGCCATTTTTGCGATGAATTGAAATGGCTATCTCAATTATGGAACTAAAGATCTTGGCGAGAAGCATCCGAGCTACTTCGGTGCCAAATTTCAAATTTTGCCAAAGGGATCCGATACTAAAAGTGTTCCATACAAAAAATAATCAAATAAAATACAATTAATTAGCTACACAAATAAATTTGTACGTTAGGGTGGTTGTTAATCAACGCGCGTGTAAATTTGATAGAAAATTATATAAAATATTCACTCAAATTCCGCACCAAATTTGCAAAATGTATAGTTTTTTATGCACACTTCAAAACTCTTCAAACACTAATTACATCTTGATGTAATATTTCAATTAGGACACAATTTTTTGTATAACAATAATAACACGAAGTTACAAAATATTTTCATGAATTTGATCGCAGCACCAACTGTCGGGACAAACTGGAATTACAATAGAATATACGCAAGCGAAGTGGGACGTCACTGACCGTCAGTGGATGCAAGAAAAAGATTTCCTATGTTAATCTCCCATTGGATTTTTTATAAAAAATTATTAAAAATCGAGGAAATCTCGATTTTAATCCCCGTATTTGGGTATAGATATATATTAGTTATCCTATGCATGTGTTAGATTGAGTTATTTTGCTCTCAAATTGACAAAATTTTAATTTTAAATTTCAAAACTCTGTCTTCCTTGGCGTTTTTTGTATTTGGCGATCAAAAACGTAATACGAAAATATACATGCCAGAAGTATATTTTCGTAATATGTATTGTACGAAATTGTTTTATGTTATTCATTACTCTCTGAATATAAGTTGTTGAAATAACCATTATTTTAAATATGTTCGCCAGATGATATGGCGATATTTTTTTTCCGCTAAGGATGACAGAGTTTTGAAATTAAAAATTCAAATTTTATCAATTTTACAGCAAAAACAACTCAATCTAACGCATGCACATGATAACTAATACATATCTATACCCAAATATGGGGATTAAAATCAGGAAATAATTTTCCTCCGTATTTTGTAATTTTTTGCAAAAAATCCAATGGGCGATTAACATAGGAAATATTTTTCTTGCATCCACGGACAGCCAGTGACGTCATCACTTCGCTTGCGTATTATTGAATATTCGATACTACGATCGTAGCGCAGTCTGCCGGATCCAATGTGAAACATTCCAAAATCAACAACAATTTATAAGTGATAAATTAATTAAATAAACAATTTAAATTGGACTGAATTGTAAATCTAAACCATTCTTGAATCCACCTCAAGACACACAAAAAATTTCATTAAACTCGGTCCAGCTGTTTAGGAGGGGTTCAGTGACATACACACGCACAAAAGAAATATATATATAAAGATAAATACAAAGACACAGCTTTAGTATAGACTCCCCCCCCCTACTTGTTGACTTTAAATATTTTTGGCCATTTTTGCGATGAATTAACATGACTATCTCAATTGCGTAACTGACGATCTTGGTGAGAAACGTCCGTAATATTTCGGTGCCCAAATTTCAAAATTTTCCAAACTAAAGCAGTTCCATACAAAAAAAAAAAAAAAAAAAAAAAAAGAAGAAAAACTGTTTTATGATATCAAAATAAAAATAAAAAATTCTAATAAATTCGAAATTATTACTATTTGCAATTAAGGTGAAAATATAAAAGAACCTTTATAAGTTACATATAAAGTATCAATTAAAACGAAAATTTTGTTTTACTGTAGAAAAGAAAAGTACTACTAAATTAAATAAAAATTTTAAGCTAATACCATGTATCTCTATGAAATTATTTATTTACACGCGAATATTTTCATAGTATATATATATATATATATATATATATATATATTTTTTTTTTTCTTCTAATTTTTATTGTTTATCACGCGAAATTAAAAATATTTTATTTCCGGAAAAAAATAAATAAACGTGAATTTTGTTTATTTTGGCATCAAATATATTTTTCTTTTTAATCATTTTAAAGTTAAAATGGAGTTTTTATTTAATATCTTTTGATCCAATTATCCGATTGAACTGAATTGTAAATCTAAACCATTCTCGAATCCACCTGAAGACACACAAAAAATTTCATTAAGCTCGGTCCAGTCGCTTAGGAGGAGTTCAGTGACATACACACGCACAAAAGAAATATATATATATATATAAAGATATATATATAAAGATATATATATATATAAATATATTAATATGGTATTTTAAGACAAAATTCTTTTCTTAAATATACAATGAGAATATTATTTTACCAATTATTGCGAAATACATTTTTTTTCTAATAGTAATAGACAACCATGCAAATAATTATATCTAAAACCATTGCTTCCCTCACTGGTTAGTGAATAAATATAACATGTGAATATTTTTTTGTAAAAACTAGTCAATTTGTTATTTCTATGGATGTAAGTTTTCAATATGAGTATATTTGAAAACAACTACGATTATTATTACTATTATTATTTTTTTTTTTTTTTGATACCTTCAAAACGAATTGTCGAATTATATATCTGTAATAATATAAAACAAAAATAACCTTTTTTTTCTTTTTTACAAACAAACCAAAAATCCTGAAAAATACATAACCTCAGATTTTAATAAATAACAAACTTTGAAAAAAATACCGCCTTAATGCAATTAGCTAGCAACTACTGTTTCTGGCTGAAATAAAACAGAACCTTCATCAGATGAAGTAAGTGCGCACGAGTGATACAAGCAAAGTGGAAACACACAAATCAAATAAAACTGACATCCGCTGTAAATACTGGTGCGACAGAAATTTTATGAAAGAAAGAAAAAAAATAATAAATATATGAGACAAATCAAATAAAACTGAAAGTCAATATACGTATACTTGTGTGACAGTAATTATATACAAGAAAGTATAAAAAAGTAACAAAATAAATAAATAAATTATAAAAGAAATAACAAACTCTAAAAATAATAATAAATAAAACTATGCATGTAATTTCCAAGCATCGCACAGAAAAAGACGTGGAAGGAAAATCATTAATATATATATATTTTTTAATTTAAATTTTATAAAAAACTGTATGTAAATACAAATGGCAAGAGAAGACAGAGAAAGAAACAATTTTAGCTTTAGAATATTCAATGATCATGAGACCAGCAGTGGAAAAGATTAAACGGTTTGGAAATGTCTTCCTTACGAACATTTCGTCGGTGTTTATTTATTCTTTATTTCAAACGCTTCCGAGTTTGACCAATATAACCTAAATTACGTGCAGAATAAAAGATAGAATAAATACCATGCTGGTTATGATTACGAATGCAATCATTAAAAGAAGATAATTTAATTTTGTTGAGGGTTTGCAAAAGACATTTAATCCGATGTGTGAAAAAACCTTTAATATTTTGAAACAAAGAGAAAAATTAAAAGATAAAACAACCTGTAGGACTCAAAATATTATTTATTTCGTCATTTTGTGCTATACTTCTCTGATGTGAAAATAGTTTGCATCATTTGAAAAATAATTTTTATAAATAATTATTTCAGTGTGAGTCTGTATAGTAAAATATGGAACAAAGTTGTGTGATACCCGGGTAATACTAGTTTTGTTTTTATTTTTTACATTCTGTTTATTTAAGAATTAAATAGAAAGTAATTGCTTATTGAATCATAATTGTTACCAAAACTAAATGCAAAGCTGGTGTACAAACGATAAATAGACAATAAGACTTCTTCACACACCATAAATTTAAAGCCAGCACAACCGGTTTCGAAAGGTTCATCATGTGCAAAAAACACGTGCTACTGCCTTGGAGGCAAAAGCAAGGCTGAAAGCAGGGCAAAATCCAGAGGGGGAGGAGCAACACAAACAACCAATAAGAAGCATCATGCAGGACCATTCAGAGACCTTCATTTCAAAAATAATTTTTATAAATAATTATTTCAGTGTGAGTCTGTATAGTAAAATATGGAACAAAGTTGTGTGATAACCAGGTAATACTAGTTTTGTTTTTATTTTATACATTCTGTTTATTTAAGAATTAAATAGAAAGTACCCACCTTCAGTGGGGACATTAGTGGGGATATTACTTCAGTGGGGACATTACTAATGTCCCCACTGAAGGTGCGCTTAATGGTTTAGAAAAAAGTCTACGCGAATTTCATTATTCTGACATTCAAATCAAAGAATTTGTTAATTTAACTAAACTCTGTGTTTCCCAAACTACTTTTGAATTTAATAACAAATTTTATAAACAGTGTGATGGTTAAAGTATGGGTAATCCTTTATCTCCTATTATTGCCGATATCTATATGCATTATTTCGAGGAAAAATTATTATAGATGTTAAATTTAATATGCTGGTTACGTTACGCAGACGACACTTTCATTCTTGTTGAAAATCCTTTTGATGTTTCTGCCATTCTTAATATTGCTAATGCAATCCCCATAAGCAATTGATCCCCATATTCTGTTTACCTTCGAGTTAGAAAATTGTAATCAACTTCCATTTCTTGATGTTTTAGTTACTAGGTGCGATTCCTCTTTTAAAACCTCTGTGTACAGGAAACCTTTCTCTGTTTCTAACCCTCCCCATGCTCTCTCTAATCATCCGGCTAAACAAAAAATTGGCACCTTTTACACTTACGTGTATCGTGCCCTTAAAATTTGTTCTGATACTTCGTCTCTTAAAGAAGAACTCAATTATTTAAAGTCCGTTGCTATTAAAAGAGGTTTTAGACCTTCTATAATTGATAAAGCTATCAAAAAGTTCAGTAGGCTAACTTATAATTCTACTCTTTCATTGGTGACAAAATTAAACCTGATAATCTTGTTGTCTTGCCTTTTTATCCCCCCTTATATTTTAAATTAGCCAAAGTTTTGAAGCGTTTCAATTTTCACGTTATTTTTAAACCTGTCAATAAATTCCAATTCCCTTCAACTAAATCCCCTGTTCCCGAGCTTCATAAGTGGGGTATTTATAATGTCCCTTGTAATAATTGTGATTTATCTTATATTGGTCAAACAAAAAGAAATCTTGAATGCCGTTTACGTGAACGTTCTCGGTATGTTGTTAATCAAGAAATTTCTAAATATTCTATTGCAAAGCACAGTTGGGAGTTTGATCAAAGTTTTAATTTTAAGAGTGCCAAAATTATCTTTCATGCCAAACACGTTTCCGAACTGGATTTTTTGGAAAATTGAGCTATTTACCTTAATCGTGATAAAATTGTCAATGAAAAATCTAATTCCACTTTGCTGTCCACCGCCTGGAATTTTTTTTTTAATTCAATTAAATAATTTCCTTCATTATGTTTATAACACAATAATAGTTATAATTAAATAATTCTAAATAATTAAATAAAAATAATATAATAATAATAATACATTTTATTAAATTTATTTATTATTATAATATTAAAAAAAAAAAATAAAAAAAAAAATAAAAAAATATATTTATTAAATAAATAAAAATAAAATAAAATAAAATTAATTGTTTATTCCTTCCCTCACTCCTTTGGTTTTTGTGTGTCCATGTGTGTTCCTCTCTGATTGGTCCTGCATGATGCTTCCTATTGGTTGTTTGTGTTGCTCCTCCCTCTCTGGATTTTGCCCTGCTTTCCGTCTTGCTTTTGCCTCCAAGGCAGTAGCACGTGTTTTTTTGCACCTGATGAAGGATGGCTACGTCCTTTCGAAACCGGTTGTGCTGGCTTAAAATTTATGGTGTGTGAAGAAGTGTTATTGTCTATTTATCATAATTGTTAAATACACAGGATTGTGTCATAAACTTGTTTTAATGTTCCTTATGTCAAATTAAAATTCATAGAAATATAAAACACAGTATGAAAAGGTAATTGCGTGCCAAAAAATTTACAAACTAAAATATTACAAATTAAACATTTTAAGAATAATACACAAAAATAAATTTCACAAACTTTATTTAAAATGTACTAGCGTATAATATTGAAAAAAAAAAAAAAAAATATATATATATATATATATATAGAGAGAGAGAGAGAGAGAGAGAGATTGTGTTATAAAATACGAAAAGGTATTTCCTATAAAAACTAACTATCCCAAGATATATTATAGTAGTACTTAATCAAAAAATCTATTGGGTTTTATAAACAAAATATTAGTTATATTGCTCTAAAAATTCAATTTTGTTTTAAGAATGTAAAATTTTTACGATATTGGTTCATACGCAAACAATTTTAAAATACTTTTTTCAAAGATATAAAATAACAATCATACCCACCCACACATACAAATATATATATATATATGTTCCTATATATTTGATGATAAAAATAGAAAAGAAGCAATGAAACTTAATATTTACTTTAAAACAGCTGGCTGTGATTAATGAAAAACTCTCATTTCACAAACTACTTCCATTATTGGTTTAACGGAAAAAGTATTAACGAGAGAAATTTTTCATTTCTGTGAAATATTTCGTGTGCTTTTTTTTTTTTTTTTTTTTTCATTTGTTCATTTAATAAGGAATATTTTATCTTAAGGGGAAAAAAAATCATCCGGTAGATCTTACGTATTTGATATTTAGTTATCAAGTACTTAAAAAAAAATTACGGTAATTGTGAATTTTTAATTCATTTTCTTGTCTATATTATTTTTAAATTTGTATTAGTCATTTACGTATTCACTCACATATGCATAAAAGAAGAAAGACTTCTCAGCAATACATATTTTATTCCTATAGGTACTGTTTAAAAAAGAAATGTTGAAGTTAAAAAAAAAAAAAAAAAAAAAGTTTTGTTGCATATTAAATAAAGTTTTAAATAATGTGGAATCAATAAGATGTATTAGAAAACTTTATCTCACTCAAAAAAGAAAACTTAAAAACTTTATGCATAATAAAGAAGTATTTGATCTTTGAAAATTTTGAAATTTTCGTTTTTCGATGAATTTGCCAGTTTTTATATGCCACGAATACGATTTGAGCATTTTTAGAAAATGTTTCTCGGTGTGTTTAGGAGCTCATATAATTTTGTAGATACTCGGTGTCTGTTGAATCAATTGACAGTTATGAACAAGGCTGTATAATTAATTAGACCATGACAAAAAGTGGTGCTGATTACATTTTGGTATAATCGCTTAATCGCACTAGTGTTTCTTGATTTATTTATTTTCCTCCACTTAAAGGAGGATTATATCTTAGTTTCTATAGCATATACGTGTCTATACCTTTATATTTATGAAGGTTTTGGTGAAAAGTAGTGTTCATTGAATTTATGCGCAAATCGGTTGATATGTGTCACTGCTATGTTCGGATTTTACCCTATTTACAGGAAGGTACTCTATATCTATGATGTAAATACACAAACAGGGTATGTGACATAGATATTGTAAAACACTATTCTTTTGTAATTTTTATGCAGTTCGGGAAACGGATGATAGAATATTTTCTGTTTATGGGAAAGCCTAGTTCCAAATTCTGATACACAAATCCTACAAATTATGTTATACATTATAAAAGTTACTTTTTTCGAGTTTCCAGTTCCCAGGAAAGCAGCACATTTTTCCATGTGAAGTGTGTAAATATCTGAAGGTCAAAATTAAATAATTTCAAACGGTAAATTATCCCGATAGCTTGGCTTTGCCGAGTAGCTGGGGACCGTGTGGATTGAAGGCCCAACAAAACATTAAATTTGATTGCATTTTGTCGATGGCTGCTTCACATACAGCATTTATAAAATTTCTGATACAGTCAAATGGATAAACAGATAATGGATAAATATTTTCTAAAAATGTTTAAATATATTTCCAGATATCTCAAAACGTGTGAATTCATCAAAAAACGAACATCAGAAGTTTACACAAATTCAATACTTCAATTACATATTTATAAGAAATAAAAACCTGCTGGATTTATGAAAAAAACCTCCAATTTCGTTGTTATAATTTATTTATCTTGAAACTGCAAAATGAAAAATTATCGCTGATTCTTTCTGAAAAGGAAAAAAAAAAAAAAAAAAAAAACTGTTGATAGGGTTAAAAACCCTTTCATTTCCAAACCTATTTTTATAAAAAATTATGCAGACCTAATGTGCGAGCAGTTGCACTGATAATATTGCGAAGCAATTACAAAGAGTATACATTCGATATTTTTTGTATGTTTAAAACGGTGGATAATGAAAATAGATATTTTTGTATAGCTAAACGTAATATAAAGTTAAATCCATAATTAAAACATACCTATCCGCATGTATGTGCATATATATATATATATATATATATATATATATATGTAGAATCTTGGCTGGGTGTCTAGAGGTGGGGCAATGATGAGATGCGACTTAGATAACGAAGACATTTATTACGTAACATACACAAAACAGATTAAATATAAGGATTAATATATATTAGCAGACTTCCTATCATTAACCAACTGCTGGTTTCGAGGCTTAGCACATAATAAACTCTCTTGATCAGTATAAGCGTAACAAGACAACATTTAAGCACCTACCCGTACTTATATACACAAAAACACCTACGCGTGCTATCAAATAGTAAAAATGAAGTAATGAGCCCTCCATGGCTCTACACACTTATTATGAGCATTCTGTGCTCAAATTAGGACTAAATGAGCATGTCAGCCTTCACGCTGACGGTCTCAACCGATCTCCACTGCAGCCCGATCTCAACTGACTCCCGTCCGTCATCTCGTTCAAAGATAAGCATCAGAGACAGCGCCATCTGTTGGCTGTGTAAGGAACTTCCCACAACGCTCTGCCATTCTGATGTGCGGTGACCTCACCGTAAACCAGCCTGGGATACTAAAGGATATCTACAAAATACAATTAAAAGAAAAA
The DNA here is from genome assembly GCA_963930645.1 of Salticus scenicus. Classification (NCBI taxonomy): domain Eukaryota; kingdom Metazoa; phylum Arthropoda; class Arachnida; order Araneae; family Salticidae; genus Salticus; species Salticus scenicus. The sequence continues at coordinate 153,461,522 of OZ005650.1, forward strand.
AAACAAAAAACAAAAAAACAAAAAAGAGAAACAGACATTAAAAAAAAAATTATGTACATAAAAATTCACAGTTAACTTTTTCTTTAAAGTTTATCAGTCCATAGTATTGGATTCCAGTTCAGTTAGTGGACCATAATTTCATATGGTCTGCAGAAGTACTAGTATGTATAGGTCCTTCGTGATCACCTATCTTCTCGACTTCATATCTGTCTTTAGTCTTTACTCGCACAACTTTATAAGGACCTAAGAATTTTGGTCTTAGTTTCATGCCGGTTCCAAACTGAGTTCGCTGGATGGCAACTAGATCATTAATTTTATATACATGGGCTTTCTTTCTCTTCTTGTTGTAACATCGGCGATTTTCTTCTTGAATCTTAAGAATGTTTTTCATGCTTCTTCACGAATGGTGTTAAGATTATCAAGCATGGAATTTATCCTTTCCTCTTCGAGAAGTTCTAGTATTCTCTTATCTTCTTTCCTTCTCATTGTTACTCCAGTGAGTAATTCGAACGGAGTTCTTTTGGTACTTCTTGATACGGTGGAATTAAAAGTTCTCTAGACAGCCTCAACAAACTTGTACCACTTGTTAGGATCATTTATACTCAACTTGGATAATACAGGAATGATTGTTTGATGAAGTCTCTCAATTTGACCATTCCCTCTTGGGATTCCAGTTGTGATGGTGTCATGTTCAATTCCCTCTGATTTACAGTAATCTGCAAACTCCTTCGATATGAACGCAGGTCCACGATCAGATATTATGCTTGCGGGGTTACCAAAAATAGAAGCTTGCTGTTTTAATTTTTGCAAGGCGTCTGCTGAAGAAGTGGATTTCACCGGATATAGTCACGAAAATTTACTAAATCCATCGATGACAGTAAAAATGTGATTATACTTTTTATTAGTGGTCGGTAATGGCCCCACAAAATCGATATGATACGTAGATAATGGTATATCTCCTTTAGGGATAGGGTTCAAAAAACCTTCTCCTTTTCCCTGTTTCTTATTTACGAGTATACATTCTACACAACTTTTTACAACATTATCTACGCATTTTTTCATATTAGAAAAATAGTAGTCTCTTTTTACTAACTCTTCAGTTTTATTAGCCGAAAAATGTCCTAAGGCATGACATTTCTTAACGACCTCAAGTTGCATGGTCTCTGGGACAATTAGTACATCCCTATCATTTAACACTTTATATAAAATATTATTTTTAAACACATATTCGTCATTTTGGTTCTGTTGTAAAAGAGATTTCATAGTGTTGATAAACTCATCATTTTCTTGAGCAGTAGCAATACGATGAGTAAGGGTATCAGTTGTTACAGTCATTACAGGGTGTCTGCTAAGCGCGTCAACATGCTGCATTTGTTTACCAGGTCGATGCTCTACTTCGTAGTCGAATTCCTGTAGCAGGAAAGACCACCTGGCTACCTTAGGTGTCAATTCACGTTTATCTAAAGTTTTAGTGAACGTTTGACAGTCAGTATAAATTTTGAATTTACTACCTAACAAATAGTTCCTAAATTTTTTAAGGGCTTCTACTATCGCTAACACTTCTAACTCATAACTACAGTATTTTTCTTCTTGTACAGAGGTCTTTTTACTCATATAATGGGTCATCTTGTTGTAATAGGATTGCACCGAATCCTAATTTAGATGCATCTGTATGAACTTCTAACTTATAGCCTTGTTTAAAAAGGTGTAAGACAGGCGCATTAGATAAAATGTCTTTCAGCTTTTGAAAAGCTAATTTCGGCTCTAGCTCGAATTTAAATGGAGTGGAAGCACGTAATAAGTCACTGAGTGGTCTTGCTATGTTGGCATATGAACGAATAAATTTTCTAAAGTAACCCGTTAATGCTAAGAAACTCTGCACTTCCCTAGCATTACGGGGTTCTGGGAAATTTTGGACTGCAAGAGTTTTTCCTACTGAGGGTTTAATCGTGCCATTCTCAATTACGTGACCTAAGAAATCGATCTTTCGTTTCAAAAACTGACATTTCTTTAAATTTAACTCTAGACCAAATTTTGATGCCATTTCTAACACACGTTTTAATTTATCTAACCCTTCATTCTCATCTTTAGATGGAATAATTATATCATCTAAATAAATATTTATAGTACCATCTTTTAATAGGTCTTTAAACACATAATTTACATATCTTTGAAATACTAAGGGACTATTGTATAATCCATAGGGAACTTTTAGAAACTCATACTGGGATTATCGGTCACAAAAGCTGTGTATTTCCTACTTTTTTCCTCTACATCAACTTGTAAAAACGCATTCTTTAAATCTAGTGTCGAAAAAATTTTACCCTCCCCTAATCTATCAAATAAATCCTCAATATTTGGCAACGGGTATTTATCTTTAATTATTTTCTTATTTAAAGCACGATAATCACAGCATAACCTAATTCCTCCATCTTTTTTCCTACACACCACTATTGGCGAAGCATAATTTGACGTACTTTCTCTAATTATACCATCTTTTAACCACTGGTCAATTTGTCTATCCACCTCTGATTTCTCTACAAATGATAATCTGCGAGAGCGTAAACACACTGGTGTATCATGAGATAAAATAATGGACATTTTTAAATCAGTACTTTTTGTTTTAACTGGCTTATAACTTTTTATTAATTCGCTTAATCTCTCTTTTAACGACTTATCTAAAATGTGAGTGACATCGAATTTTTCTTCTTCTGAAAAATTGCACATATTTGAAAAAAAAGAATCTATTTCATTTTCCTTTCGATCGAATACAGGAAAAGAACACTCACTTGCTTCATCGAAATCGCTTTCCCCCGAACTCAGAAAATTTTTCCCCCTATGTCGGTAGAATTCGAAACATGTGTTTCCTCTTTATTTTGTTGTTTCAAAATATGAAAGATATTACCAGGCAGAATTACGTCGCATGTCAAATTGTTGCATAAAGCACCGATTATGTTTACTGAATCATGATTAGGCAAAGATATTTTAAATTCAGTTAGAATTGCACCTTTCTTTTCATTAAAGCAGCTAACTAGAGTGGTGGAAGAAATAACATTTTTAGTCTGTGGAATGCTATTTTTATTTACAATTAGAATAGAAGAACCTGAATCTTTTAACCCTTTAAATGGGATATCATCCACTAAAATATCAACATATTCAAGCTCATTAACAATTAGGTTAATCGAGCTTGTTTCGGATTGAACTACTGAATTCGTAGGAAGATTTTCACGGAATTCTTTTTTCTCTGAAATACGTTTAGGACACACTCTAGCAAAATGAAATGTTTTCCCTTTTGCACCACAAATGTAACACATTCTTTCATGCTTTTCGTGAGTTTGATTAGATACCGAATTACGTATTATGGGATCTTTATTATTATAATGTGTCTTTCTAAAAGGAGTTTTGTTTACAAACCGCTTATTCTCTGAACTTTCGTTTTGCGTATTATTATTAGTTTCAATTAACGATTTACCTCTAGAAGAGTAGAATAAATCACACTCCCGACCTAATTCGTTGGGTTTAAATAAATTTTGACCTTCTCGAACACTAATATGTTCCTTAGTTCTAGAATCCAACGTTTCATATAATTTATCAGAAACTATAAGATCACACAATTGCTTAACGTCGTTAACCCCTCTCAATCTACAATAGTAATCAAAAGAAGCGCTTAGACGGGAAGCGAACTGGACATGAGATTCTGACGGATTACGCAACGCAACTTTAAAATTACTTAAACATTCACGCGGCGTTGGTTGAAATTGTCTTAAAATTAATTCCTTAACTTTTTCATAATCGTTAATTTCTTCGGTGGTTACGTACGCAAGAACCTGATTACATTTATCTCCCAATAAATTAATCAATATTTCCGATTTAAATTTAGACGGTACATTTTTAGAAACGAATGCTTTTTCAACGGATTGAAAAAATAAGTGCAAAGCTTCCGGTTTCTCAGGTACTGAAATGGTTAATGTTCGAATACTTCTAATTAAATTTTCTAATGATTGTGAAGTAGTTTCTGAATTTGATTGCTCAACATTATTGCTAGAATTATTTGCTGCAGCCTGTAACTTTAAATTCTGTAACTCTATTTCTTTTTCTAACTGGGATAATTTAATTCTTTCTATCTCAATTTTGGTTTGTTCTTCTACAGATTTCAACTTTTGTTCTTCTACTAACATTTTAATAACACCTCTAACAAATTCTAAATCATTTTTATAAATATCAGAACTCTCAATCAAAGTTTTGATTTCAATTACCTTAGCTTCCGCCGGAACAGTTAGGCCTAATTCTTCAGCAATTGTTCTTAAATCGGCTTTTCTAATACCTTGTAACACGTTTTGGGCCATTATAACTCTAAATAATTACTTATACCAGAAAATATTTCAATATTTCTACCAAATTAATATCATACTTAAATAGAAACAAAACAATATGAGAACATATTTCTTAAAAATGATTCTATGCTTTTTGTTCTCAAATCAAAATTATCATGATTTTTAAATAAACACATTCAGAACAATTTATACCATTTAATAGAATATTTAGAACAACTTATATATTTCTTAATTATTACTATATACACATATTTCATATAATATCACCATTATCATTATTCTTTCTTTAATAACTGTTATCACTTTCGTTTTAAAATAATATTGTTATAATATTGTTAAAATAATATTGCATAAGCAAAATACTAAATGATTATTCAGAATATTTCTTCAATCATAATTCTTATTTCTATTCATTATTCTCAAGTAATGTGTTTATTTTATTTCATCACACAGTGAATCCAAAAGTGTTCTCAAAAATATATTTCACCATTAATTTCTAATTCAAAACTGTATTAAATTCCCTTTTCTCAATTTATGCATTAATCATTATTATTTATTATCAGATAGAATGATAAATATATAACAGTTACCTTTTATAACTTGTTGGTGCCATAATATCGCGGCAGAGTCCCCACTTGTAGAATCTTGGCTGGGTGTCTAGAGGTGGGGCAATGATGAGATGCGACTTAGATAAAGAAGACATTTATTACGTAACATACACAAAACAGATTAAATATAAGGATTAATATATAATAGCAGACTTCCTATCATTAACCAACTGCTGGTTTAGAGGCTTAGCACATAATAAACTCTCTTGATCAGTATAACCGTAACAAGACAACATTTAAGCACCTACTCGTACTTATATACACAAAAACACCTACGCGTGCTATGAAATAGTGAAAATGAAGTAATGAGCCCTCCATGGCTCTACACACTTATTATGAGCATTCTGTGCTCACATTAGGACTAAATGAGCATGTCAGCCTTCACGCTGACGGTCTCAACCGATCTCCACTGCAGCCCGATCTCAACTGACTCCCGTCCGTCATCTCGTTCAGAGATAAGCATCAGAGACAGCGCCATCTGTTGGCTGTGCAAGGAACTTCGCACATATATATATATATGTAGGATGTTGGCCGGGCGTCTAGTTGTGGGGCAATGATGAGATGCAGATTACATACCGTCACATTTATTTGAAGACACACAAAACACAAATTACACATGAATGTTATTATAACAGCAATCTCATTATTAACCAACAACGGGTTCTTCGGCTTGATACACAGAACATCAGAAGTTCGCTTCATTAAATGACTATCACAAAGCAACACATGAGCACCTACTCTCTCTTATAATTCACAATAGCACCTACGCGTACTATATTAAATATGTGAGATTGAGGCATTGAGCCCTCCATCGCTCTACACAGCTACTCAGAGCACTTCAAGCTCTAATTAGAAGAAAATGACCATATCAGCCTTCGCGCTGACGGTCTCAACAGCTTTCCATGGCTGCCGGCAGCTAACTGACTCTTCCGTTCGTCATCTCGTTGAAAGATGGGCATCGGAGGCAGCGCCATCTGTTGACTGGTAGAAGAAATTACTTTCACAGAGTTTTCCACAGAACTATCCACACACACACACACACACACATATATGTAAGTTGCTTAATGGTTTGTGTCATTAACTGGTAGGAGATTTTCCAGTTCCATTATTCATGGCTTGGAGGAACCGACCAGGACATAGATCTAATTTTTAATCCGTACTTTCATGTGGTGCAGCGTTTAGTACTGCCTTGCATTATGAACAAACACGGATGGGCTCGCACCAAGACGCATTGGCCAGCGTGGTATGACTTGCCCAATTTCTTTTTCATATTTCAAAATACCTGTTTCATATGTACAATGGCCCTCAGTCCCCGGCGTCACCGGAATGTCCCTAGTCTGAACAGCAAGAAGGCATAGAGTGCGAAGAATCACCGAGTAAGCTACCAAGGAATGAAATTATGTACTTTAAATTGCAGGTCCTTGAGCTTCGAAGTTAGACTTCTGGAGCCAGAAGAAGAATTGCGACATATTGCATGGGATATTGCAGGTCTCAATGAGGTTAAAAAAACAGGGAAGATTTCCTAGATTTAAAGAGTGGAAATATGCTTAACTATCAAGAAACTGATAATGGAAGATGCAGCGGAATATAATTTTTGGTTAACAAGAACTTAAAAAACAGAGTAATAGAAGCTAAAAGCTTCTCAGATAGAGTTTCAACACTCACCATCAAGCTCTCTATGCTAATGATATAATTCAAGTCTATGCTCCATCCAGCACATGTGAAAACCAAGATATAGAGAAATTCTATGAAGGGATTACGAAAGCCATCATCAAGATCAGAAAACACAGTCTTAGAATCCTTATGGAAGATTTCAATGCTTGAATTGGTAGCAAACATTCAAACGAACGTGTAGTTTGTGCATTTGGAAAGGAAACTAGGGATGAAAGAGGATACAGACTGATTCTTTCTAGATGAAGGCGGTATATTTTTTCTCAGTTTGACTATTATTTATTTATTTAATATTATAAACATTATTTAGTAGTAGTAGTAAAAAGCATCCTTTTGTCTTGACAAAAAAAAAGTTTCTAATTTTCTATTTTAAAGTACAATTGGTTTAAATATTGAAGTGGTTCACTTTTTTATCACTTCAAATTTATAATTTTTTACACTATTTTTTTAATTATGTTTTTGAGTTCATGGTTAAAATCTGTTAAATAATTTTCAAACAAAAAGGAATTTTTAAATGTTTTACAAATATCTTGAAAAGATTGTGTTTAATTTTAATGCTGTTGTTTCAATGTTCTATTTATTTATTTATTTATTTAATGTAATTGTAATTAATTTAGTTTCTACAGAAAATAAGAAATAGGCTTAAAATAATAAGTAGAATTTCAACTTTTCAATATCTTAAGTTCAAAATATATGTGAATATTCTGAATTATTATTCATAACAAATGTAATATTGAGAAAAAAGGATATAAAAATACTTTTTGATTAAAATATCACATTTAATTACAATTTTATTTAAGCAAACATTTAATATTTTTAAACTCGGAGAGCATTAATATTGTAATCATCATATAAAAAAAAAATATATATTTCTTTATATAACAATAAAAAAGAAGAAAAAATTAAATTAAATTTACAATATTATTTGTATTTTATTTCATCCTTCAGGTATTCCTTTATAAAAAAATATCTGTTATTAAGCTAAACTGTCTAATGTCTACAGTTAAAGTGTCATCTAATCAAGGGATCTCAAGTGTCGCACCAATAGCTTCTTATAATGCTAATGTATCCGCAAGTGTTCTATTCGCGTATGTCAAGTGACCTGATTGATGAATTGCATCTCCTAGAATATAGTATTATCATACTGACAAAAGCTTAAGTGCAAAGTTTATTAAGATATATATATATATATATATATATACATATATGCAATGTAATTACAGTTAAGGATATCAAATTGATATAAAAGTGCTTAGGAGAATATAGAAAAGGCACTTATAATTAACACGCTTATATTAGCTTCACCTGTATGTATGTATGTATGTTTGTTTGTAACTTCTCTGGGAGCAAAACGTGATTGCACAAAATCCTTCATATCTCAAACAAAAAAACAGATATCCGTAAAATTTTTGCTTTGAAATATAGCTAATACAAATGTCTCAAAATCGGTTTCTGGAATTTTTGAAATTCGGTCCCCAAGGGGGCGGGGGGAGGGGGGGGTAAAACGTGATTTCACATGCGTAAAACGTGATTTCGCATAATCCTATATATCCCAAACAAAAAAAAAATAGATATACGTGAAATTTTTGCTCTAAAATATAGCTAAGGCAACTATCTAAAAACCAATTTCTGGAATTTTAGAAATTCAGCCCCCAGGTGGGGCAGCAAGGGGGGGGGGGCTATGGAGCAAAAACAAATAGAAATACAGTTAGGCTGTTGAAAATTGGTACAGATAGGTTTTAAAGTTCTGCAAGTCAAATGGGGATATTTTCGATTGTGTACAGTTATTAGGAGGGGCAACAGGGGGGGAAGGGAGGGGGGGCAAAAAAATAAAAATAGTGTCACTTGACATTATATTAGCTTCACCTGTATGTATGTATGTATGTTTGTTTGTAACTTCTCTGGGAGCAAAACGTGATTGCACAAAATCCTTCATATCTCAAACAAAAAAACATATATCCGTAAACTTTTTGCTTTGAAATATAGCTAATACAAAGGTCTCAATCGGTTTCTGGAATTTTTGAAATTCGGTCCCCAAGGGGGGCGGGGGGAGGGGGGTAAAACGTGATTTCACATGCGTAAAACATGATTTCGCATAATCCTATATATCCCAAACAAAAAAAAAATAGATATACGTGAAATTTTTGCTCTAAAATATAACTAAGGCAACTGTCTAAAAACCAATTTCTGGAATTTTAGAAATTAAGCCCCCAGGTGGGGCAGCAAGGGGGGGGGGGCTATGGAGCAAAAACAAATAGAAATACAGTTAGGCTGTTGAAAATTGGTACAGATAGGTTTTAAAGTTCTGCAAGTCGAATGGGGATATTTTCGATTGTGTAAAGTTATTAGGAGGGGCAACAGGGCGGGGGAAGGGAGGGGGGGCAAAAAAATAAAAATAGTGTCAGATCGTTCAAAATTGGTACATAGAGGTTTTCGATACTTACAAATCGATTGCGGATATTTTTGAATTTGTAAAATTATTAGGAGGGGCGGGTAAGGGGTGAGGGGGTAAGGGGGGCTATGGGGCAAAAACAAATAGAAATACAGTTAGGTCGTTCAAAATTGGTACAGATAGATTTAAGAGGCCTGCAAGTCGAATGGGGATATTTTCGATTGTGTAAAGTTATTAGGAGGGGCAAGAAGTGGGGGAGAGGAGGGGGGGGGCAAAAAAATAAAAATAGTGTCAGATCGTTCAAAATTGGTACATAGAGGTTTTCGATACTTACAAATCGATTGCGGATATTTTTGAATTTGTAAAATTATTAGGAGGGGCAAGAAGGGGGGAGAATGAAAATAGTGTCAGATCGTTCAAAATTGGTACATAGAGGTTTTCGATACTTACAAATCGATTGCGGATATTTTTGAATTTGTAAAATTATTAGGAGGGGCGGGTAAGGGGTGAGGGGGTAAGGGGGGGGGCTATGGGGCAAAAACAAATAGAAATACAGTTAGGCTGTTCAAAATTGGTACAGATAGATTTATGAGGCCTGCAAGTCGAATGGGGATATTTTCGATTGTGTAAAGTTATTAGGAGGGGCAGGAAGTGGGGGAGGGGAGGGGGGAGGCATAAAAATAAAAATAGTGTCAGATCGTTCAAAATTGGTACATAGAGGTTTTCGATACTTACAAAACGATTGCGGATATTTTTGAATTTGTAAAATTATTAGGAGGGGCGGGTAGGGGGTGGGGCGTTAAGGGGGGGCTATGGAGCAAAAACAAATAGAAATACAGTTAGTCCGTTGAAAATTGGTACAGATAGGTTTTCAAGGTCTGCAAGTCGAATGGGGATATTTTCGATTGTGTAAAGTTATTAGGAGGGGCAAGAAGGGGGGGGGAGGGAGGGGGGAGGCAAAAAAATAAAAATAATGTCAGATCGTTCAAAATTGGTACATAGAGGTTTTCGATACTTACAAATCGATTGCGGATATTTTTGAATTTGTAAAATTATTAGGAGGGGTAGGGGGGTGAGGGGGTAAGGGGGGGCTATGGGGCAAAAACAAATAGAAATACAGTTAGGCCGTTCAAAATTGGTACAGATAGATTTAAGAGGCCTGCAAGTCGAATGGGGATATTTTCGATTGTGTGTAAATATTTTAACCAAAAACGTACATACTGTAGCTATTTATGTGATAAATAATAAAATAATAAATATAGTTTAAAATATAGTTTAAAAAGCATGCTTTCATAGCACATCGAACTAAAAAGTGAAAAATAAATATAGTTTAAAAAAACTAAAAAACACGCTTTAAAAGCACATCAAACTAAAAAGTGAAAAATAATTCTTAATATAAGCTGAAAACAATAATGAACGAAAAATACTAGTATAATTGTGAAAAAAGCGTGGGTTGCTCGATATACGAAAAATATGGCACAAAGCACCCCCACGTTTTTTTCACAATTATACTAGTATTTTTCGTTCATTATTGTTTTCAGCTTATATAAAGAATTATTTTTCAGTTTTTAGTTTGATGTGCTTTTAAAGCGTGTTTTTTAGTTTTTTTAAACTATATTTATTCAGGTATATATAGCTAAAGTACAAGGAGGAAAGCATTAGACTGAACCGTCATCTGTTTTATCTTTATTTTAACACGAAATGTCTAGATATTACATCATGTTTGTAATTGATTTTCAGACTTATTCAGTTTAAACTTATTGTAAAAGTAATAAAACACTTGTAATTATAGTTAAAAATCTAAAAAGCTAATTACGTTCAATGATAGTTTCAACGAAATATTTAAAAAAAGAACGTCTTTAAGAAGTACTGAATAATATACATGACTATTATAATGATAAAACTATTATGTTGTGGCCATAACAAGATTTTCTTCCGTTTTTAATTAAATGGTACACTTAAAATCTTGAATTAAAATGTATACGAATGTATATGTCTTTTCAATATATTTTTTCAGATCATTACTTATACTTGCACATTTGTGCAAAAAAATATTTGTTAGTCTTTTACACCAAATTATGATATTAATATATGTATATATATATATATATATATATATATATATATATATATATATATAGCTTATCCTTCATTTAATGACATATTTCTTAACTTGAGTATAAGGCTCAATGTATAAACCTATTTATTTCGATTTAGAGTAACGCATTATTTAAATATCATCAAATTTCATTCAAATGCATCGAACATTTTCAGCTAAAATATATTCTTAAAGAAACTTATCTGAAAAGAAGATTCTACTTAGAACAGATTGTTACATATATATTTATTTTTAAACATTTTAAAAATGTATTTAAATGCTTTTAACATCTGACTAAAATCTTAATGGTAGTTAAATCATGATTAGATAATACTTTTCTATAAGATTCTCTTAAAAATTAATCTTATATGTTGAAGATGATTTAGTGATATGTTGTATACAGTACTTCAATATGGATTCATATAATTTTTTTACAAGTATGAATATTTAAAAATAATTTAATTTTCTATTAAATTGTATTTCTTAACACTTAGAGAAATTGTGTACGTTGTTCACATGGATTTCACGTAAAGAAATTTATTTTAAGATTTATATATATATATACTATTTAAAATGTAACAAAAGAGGAAATGGATAAATCCAAGAGGGAAAAAAAGTAAGATATAACGAAAAAATAAAAATAAATTTGTTAGTATTTTTGAGTGCTTATCTCAATTATAAATATTTTTTGTTGACTGATTTATAAAAAAATATGAGTAACATAAGTCTTTAGAAAATATTACTTTGTATAAATTTGAATTACATGTATAAAATATTTTTTCACATATTTATTAAGGAATAAATGTATCTGTGAAGGACTTAAATGTTCGTCACAAACACAAACACAATTCGTGTGTGTGTTTATAGATGCGTGTAAATTTATTTTAATATTTTATATTAAATTCTTAACTTTATGAATATTTTTTAATTTTTTAATTTTTATAGTTCAGATTTAAGATCTCAAAGTGATGTTTGTAAGAAAATATTGGTACCTAAAAAAAAAAAAAAAAAAAATAGAAAAAAGAAAAAAAAAAAAAAAAAAAAAAAAATAGAAAAAAAGAAAAAAAAAAGGAAACTTGTAGTTTCCAGAGTGTAATACCTAAATATATATATATATATATATATATTAAAAGGAAAAAAAACTGCAAACTACGTTCTTTTGAAAAAATTCCCTTTCATATTACGTATAATTTCGTAGATTTTCTTATGATAATCTAGTGATATATTTATTTTATTACCAAATAATTAGTTTAAGTTAGTGTATTTAGGACTTACGTCCAAGGTTATACATACGTTGCAAAAAGCAGCTTAAATAATATATAGTTTCAACATTGAAAGCCAAATTTCATACGCTTATCTGTTCTTTTGAAAACATTACTATATTCTTTTCAGGTTAAGGCATAATAAAATTCTTTACAATTATATATATATATATATATATATATATATATTTATATATATATAAATTCAATAATTATTTTATAAATTTTTTAAATAATTATAGAACTTCAAATTATTTCTTTAAAAAATTCTCGCAAAATATGATTCGGTCTTTAATGATAAATTGGCCTTTTACACGTTATTACAAAGAAATTTTGAAAATAAATTATACAAAGTGTGCCATCTAGTAGTCCCTATTAAGGAAAAATAAATAGAAACCGTTTTAGTGTAATTTATTTAATGTCCAATGCTGAATTTAGTACTATTTTTTAGCTTAAGGAAATGACCGTTTTTATTCTAATTAACGAAATATTTGAATGTTTACCACAACTGTAAACATTTTTCTTGCCTATATAACTAAATGTTTGATATGAGTAGCCAAATTCAAACCAAAAAAAAAAAAAAAAATCCATACAAAATGGTCGTTATAATCAATTAAAATAATACATGTTAAAATAATGTACAAAGGGTTTAGCTATTAATAAAAAGAATGAAAACTTCTTGATCGATTACAAAATAATTTATATAGAATCAATATTTAAAGTTCTATAAGTATACCAAATTTAATCTAAATCTTTGACGATGAGTTTTACTTTTTAAAAATCTTGGTCGATTTGACGTGGAATGACACTTCTTATAAATGATTTACAGCAAATAGAGGGGAAGTTTTTTTTATTGTTGATTGCCTTAAATAAGCTTATGAAATTAATTTACTATGAAAAAATACAAGATTTAACTAAATCTCTGTTGGTATATTTACTGAAAGTATTTTTTCCGTCAAAAATCATAATTAAAATCAATTTAGTATTTACATTACTCAGTCTTATTAAACCATAATTAACGGATACGACGTAGAATCACAGTTTAACAGTTGAGTCGATGATTTTGTAAGTGTGACAATTTGGTCTAAAAATACAATACTTTTGATTTGGACTAGGTTTACCCAGTGATCTTTAATTAAATTAAGTCGGATGTAGAAAATCGCTCACGGATATTTACATAACTGTGATAGTTTTTATTTAATTATGTATATAATTTATTAAAATTTATTCCTTTTTTATTTCATATTACTGTACAACCTGCTTCTTCTTCTTTTTTTTTTTTTTTTTTTTTTTTTTTTTTTTTCAAATACTTTTATGCAGAACATATTATTTCAATTTATATAGTATGCACTGAGAAAAAATTATGTGTCTGACATCTCGAAACTAAATTGAGGCTCTAGGAAAAATAATTACATGCCATCCTTATAAATTCCAGTCCCTTTTGAAGTCTAATTCTAAAACCCCTGTTATAATTCTAGAGTGTTTGCATATATGATCGAGGTCAAACATATTTAAAAATCTCTGCAAATATTTGCGAACATAAAAGGCATGATTTAGCTACTAAAATTCGAGTTTTTGTCCAAAATTTAAGAAATCAAGCGAGATTTTCTCGCAATGCAAAAGGTGCATGTGAGAATGTATAACACATATTTTTTGTACACTGTTAATTTAATTTAAAAAAGAGAGAGAGAGAGAGAGAGAGAGAAATATAATTAAATAATAGAAATGTATTTTGAAATTTTGAAATTAAAATATTTCACGCAATTAATTAAATAGAAATTCCCATTTCCTTCACAAATCGAAACTGTTATCATAATGCATTTCAGATTCCTTTTTATTAAAACCGTACTCCTCCTTTTAAAATAAAGCAATATTTATATTAGGGATCTAAAAAGTAATATTAATTCATAACTTTTCTCTGTAAAAAATAAAACCGTTATCACCACAATTTATTTAAGATAGTTTACTTTCAGAATAATTACCAACCTATTTCTAGCATATTTCGCTATAATTAAAAAAAAAAAAAAAAAAAAAAAAAAAAGGATTCTCCGTTAGCAATTATAATGCTTCTATTAAAAAAAAAAAAAAAAAACTATTAGCATTTAATAGTTTTCCGTAAAAGGGTTGTGTTTCTTAAAAATAGGCTTTTAATAGGTTTGCAATGAGTTTGCTTTTTGTCGTCTGCGTCCGTTCTTCGATCTTTTCTTCATCAATATTTTTCACAGTACGATCCCAAATAACTAAAAAAAAAAAAAAAATAACCATAAAAGAAAAAACATGCGGTTACTTTTCTTCTTTATAATTCCTAATATTGATAATATTGTTTCCCCATCTAGAAATGTATGAAGTATAAATTCTCGATCATTTTATCTACTCAGTTCATTAGCTTACTTCATACGCATAGCTCGGAAATTTATATTTCAAGTTTTAGATATCCTGAAAATGACTGTTTATTCGTTTTAGATGACGGCGGTATATATATATATTTATCAGAGTTTCTTTTATTTAATTATTATTATTATTATTATTTTTATTATTATTATTATGTAGTAAAACGTCTCTTTTTTCTTGACAAAGTTCCTAATTTTCAATTTTAAAGTCAAATTGGTTTTAAAAATTTAAGCGGTTTTCTCTTTTATCACGTTCATTTTTATAATGTATTTATACTTTTTAGTTCGAATTAATTTGCATCATTAAGTGTATTTTCTAACTATATTTTTGAGTTCTTAATAATATGTGGCAAATACTTTTCAAACCGAAAAGAATTTTTGTGCAGTTTTATCAATATCTGAACAAGACTGGTTGATATTAACACTGTACTTTCAATGTTTTATTTATTTGTTTATTTTATTAATGTTTTTTTTATTTTATTTTTATTTATTTAGTTTAATTTAATTTGTACAGAAAATTAGAAATATCCTTAAAATAATAAGTAGAATTTAACTTTCGGCGATCTTTAGTTATATATATATATATATATATATATATATATATATATATATATATATATATATATATATGGAAGTATAATTTATAATATATCTTATAATGTGAAGTGTAATATGAAAATATGTTTGTGTAAAAAATCACATTGCAATATAATTTTATTTAAGCAAGTATTTGATGCTTTTAAATAGCGAGAGTATTAATATATTAATTAATATATGAAAAACTACATTTATTTCTATTACAATCGAAAAGATTAAAGAAAAGAAAGAAAAATAAAGAAAATATATAAAAATATTTTATTTATTTCACTTTTGAGGTGTTTCTTTACAAAAACATCTATTATTAAGCTAAACTGTCTACAGTTGAAGTGCCATCTTTTCAAGGGATCTCAAGTATCCCACAATAGCGTCTTGTAATGCTAATGCAACCGCGAGAGTTCTATTTGCGTTGTTCAAGTGACCTGATTGATGAATTACATCTCTTAGAATATGATATTGTGATAATTGTAGTATTCTGATATTGTGAAAAGGTTAAGTGTAAACTTTATTAAGACATACATATTTAACAGATTTACTATTAAGGATATTTAAACAATGTTAAAGTACGTAGGAGTACATTATAAAATGAACAAATAATTCAGATATATACAAGTTGTTTCATATTTCTGAATATGTAAAACTATCTCTAAAAAAAAGCAATTTTCCTGAGCATATTGATTTCAGATGTTTCGTGCATTTAAATGGTCTATTAGATTAGGTATCATAGGTGAGGACCTCGGACTCAGGGGCCTTCACGTGGCACAAACCTTTTTTTTTTTTTTTTTTTCAAATAAAAACAATAACTATTCTTCACAGAACCGTGTTAAATAGAAAAAAGTGTATTAAACATGTATTTGTTTTTAATTATTTTTTATTTTCCAGTATGGGGGCCACTTATTATTATTATATGAACCTTATTTTTATGTAAAAATAAAATATCTTGAAGTCACAAAATATCACACAAACAAAAAAAAAAAAGGAACTTTTTTTTATCCCAGTGCTTGTAAAAGTGTAGAGCATGAAAATGATCTGTCACATGATGTATCATACGTGGAGCCCCGGCGCGGCGCCCGAGAACCCGCGTGGCACAAACTCATTTTTTTTAGAAATAAACAATAGTTTTTCTTTACAGAATCGTGTTAAGCTGAAAAAAATCTGGTTTAAATCATGCATTGATTTTTTTTTTTTTTTTTTTTTTTTTTAGAGTAGAGGCCCGATTCTCATGTTATTATAAAAAATCTGGAAATTCGAAAATAATTTAATAAAAATACAGTTTAACTGAACACAATGATTACAAAAGTGCCGTGCAATCAAATGGTCTATTAAATAAAGTATTATGTGCGAAAATCCCACAGAGGTCCTATCAGATGTACTTTTTTTCCCATAGTATTTTATTAAGAAATGTTATGGCTTTCAGACGCATTACGTCTAATACCAAAGATTTCAATTCAGGATTTCAATTTAGGATTTCAATTTAAAAAAAAAAAAAAAAAAAAAAAAAAAAAAAAACAGTTTGTTTCACATGTAGCCTCAGGCTGCCCACATGTGATACCAGATCATCCTACGCTTAATTTAAATGCACGGCCATTTGTAATCATTGCTCTCAGAGAAAATTCTTTGACATTGATATATTTTCGGATATCAAGACTTTTTATTACAACCTAAGTATCGGGGCGCCATGATCTAAAATGAAATAAAGTAAAAATAAAATTTAAGTAAAAAAGCAATTTTTAACATTAGCAGATTTTTATTGTGGAGCCGCTGAAAGCATAAAATAAAAATTTATTCTGGCAAAGACATGCTGCAAAGAAATGAAAGTTTCAACACTAAGAAAATTTTAGAGCAAAATATAGATATTTCCATTTTTCAAGAGATGCATTTTTTTTAATATTCAAAATATTTTTTAAAAACATTCGAGACCAATATTCTTAGTTATTAGTTTTTGTATAATTATACGTTAAGCCCCAAATTTATAAGGTCTCGAAAGCTTTTTAAAATATTTTGAATATTGAAAAAAATCCATCTCTTACAAAGGGGTGCAATCCATATTTTACTCTAATATTTTCTTAGTTTTTAAACTTTCATTTATTTGTAGCATGTCTTTGCAGAATAAATTTTTATTTTATGATTTTTTGGGGCTCCACAATAAAAAGCTTCTAATGTTAAAAAATACATTTTTACTTAAATTTTATTTCGTGATTTTCAGTTACAAAGAAAGAAAAAGCTTCTTAAGAAAAAAAAAATAATCAAAGTTTCTTAGGATACTTTGTGGACAACGGAAGATTTTCTTTTAACATTTGATATCTTTTCTATTAATATCTGCAAAAAAAGTACCATATCGTCTTTGGAGGATAGAACCCATGACCATCGCGTTATCAGCATGACACTCTAATCAAATGTCAAAGAACAGTCAAGGCAATTTATAGAACTTGCTAGAAAATTCTAACAAATACTTATGCAAAAATATTAGTCTTGAAAGCTTTTTAAAATATTTGGAATGTTTAAAATTTTTCATCGTTTGCAAAAGTGAAATATCTATATTTTTTCTTAAAAATTTTTCTTTTTGTTGAAAATTTTGTGGTTTTATAGCATGTCTGTGGAAGAATATATATATTTTTTTAATTCTTTTGATGGCTCCACAATAAGAAACTTCCAGTGATGATTTTATTTATTTATTTATTTTTACTGAAATTTTTATTTTGTGCGCATTATTATTATTTTTTTTTTTTTTTTTTTTTTTTTTTTTTTTTTAAGATAGTATGTAGATAGTGAAAGATTTGCTTTCATGAATTGACATCTTTACTATTAATTATCTGCAAAACAGTAATAGATCGGCCTGCGAGAATCAAACCCACAAGCACCCCGTTACCTACATGACGCTTTAATCAACTATGTTAACGAGCGAAGTAAACAGGCAGTTTAGATTTACATTCAGCGGAGGCGCTTTCTTTCTCAAAGTGGCACAAAGACACGATGAAAAAAATCCAATTGCAATAAAAAGCTTCTAAAAAA
Source organism: Salticus scenicus (assembly GCA_963930645.1). Taxonomy (NCBI): domain Eukaryota; kingdom Metazoa; phylum Arthropoda; class Arachnida; order Araneae; family Salticidae; genus Salticus; species Salticus scenicus. The sequence goes on from OZ005650.1 coordinate 153,479,886, forward strand.
TATATTTTTTTATTTATTTAAGATTTTATTTTGGGCTTTTTAGTAACTAAAGAAAAGCTTCTTAAGGGGACATACGACCCTTAGAACTTAAAAATATATCGATTTAATTACAGTCTTTTTTAAAGTAAGTTATTGCTAACTAAGCTTCATTGAGCATGTCTAATTGTTACCTAAAAGTTTATTATGTATTTTGGAATATAATTTAAATTCTATGGTGAACTATTTAATAATTTATGTGTTAATAATACATGTGTTTTTTTTTTTCATCTTGCGCGTAGGATATCTCTGAAATTATTTAATATATTCTCTTGAATTTTTCACAGATTATGTAACATATCAGATACTTCAAACTGAACCTAAATTTGTATCCCCCACCCTACCCCTATTTTTCATACAGGTTATACTTCAGATTTTATTAGAAAATAGATGATCTTTAAAAATTTACATATATATTTTAACCTAAATTTGAAAAAAATTAGGTTATGCATGTGGACAGAGAAAAGGGCCACACCTAGAGAGAATTGCTCTAAACATATTAGGACCATTGTGTCAGAGCTTAGGTAACCGATACATGCTTGTAATAACTGACAAAATGTCCTGATGCTATGTCCACACAATTTCAAGAAGCGTTTATTTTTACGGATATTAATGTGCAAGATTGGATATCATGCTACGGAGATCAAGATACTAAATTTAATTCAGAACTTTTTATTGAATTTTGCAGAAATCTTGGAATACAGAAGATTCGCAGAACAAATTTTTATGAGTCCGATGTCATGGTTGAGAGATTTAATCCAGGGCCCCATTACATTCATATAAGACACTGGCAACCATACATTCTCGGGACCTACCCTTACACCCAAATTGCACTTAAGCAATTTTTTTCTGTCAAGATATTTATGCATTGAAAAAATAATTTATTGAACAAAATACATAAGAAATACGTTGTAGCGCCTCTTTCTACTCATGGCCGCGGCACGTGCCCCGTGTGCCCCTGTGATAAACAGGCCTTGATTTTATGGAAATATTCTTAATCATCAGTCTCTGTTTACTTATCTTATAATAATAAAAGAAAAGGTTTGTCTGTCTGCTGTTTGTTATTTTAGACGTTTAGCCCCTATTGAATGCAGAAGTACAAAAATTGACATACGGATGCTCAGGAGCCTTAACGAGGGACTCCTGAAAACAGAATTTAAAATTTTTAATTAGTTGTGGAGATATTAATTAAAATGTCCACTCATGTCTAATCTGAAAGCGATCTCAGTGAATGAGAATTTGCCGCCATTGCACAAAAAAAGATATTTTAACGGAGTTAAAAGCAGAAAAAATTGGAAAATAAATTAGAAATATTTGTCCGATCGTTACGATTTCGATACCAAATGAAAGGGACATTTTTTCTGAATCTAAGTGTGCAAGCGGTTTATCGGTACAACAATTAGATTTTTAAAAATTAACTAAAGTATAAATTTTTTATGGCAACATCATTTCAAATGCCAGACGACCGTCTGCCATGAAAAAGGAAATGATTGTAACCGATCAAGATGTCACGTGTTTTATAGTAGAGGGGGGGGGGGAATTGCAATTTTCAAAATTTTTCAAATTTTCATTCACGTTACATTTGAATGAATATTCGGCCTAGACAGCATATTATAAAGCTACTGTTCAATTTTCATGAAAATATGTGGATAAACAAAAAAAATTAGATTAAATTTTGTTTTATATTTTGCAGTATTTTAATTTGAGATATGCCGGTGTAATTTCGTAATATTTGGTTTTAACGTCCGATAAATCGATTCTGAATATTTTTCAAAGTGCAGAATTATTAGGACGGGCATGATGGGAAGGGGAGGGCGAAGGGAAAAAAAAAAAAAAGAGTTACAGCGTTTGAAATTGGTATTACTTAGGTTTTAAGGAAAGATAATTCGATTGCAGATATTTTCAAGTGTAAAATTATTAGAAGGGACGGAAAGGGGGGGGGCAAAAACGTAGGAAAGGGACGGTTGTTAAAACATAGAACGCCTTTATTCTTTTATATTTTACAGAGTTTCGAATTCTGATACTCCTTTCACATTTCATACTATTGTTTTTAACAGTATTTAGCCCGGAATTACGCAGGTTTCGGAGAAAACCACGAAAAAATCAGACATAAATCGTTTTCTAATAGTGTTTATATCATTTTTGTATCTCAGCTTCTAATTAGCATAATTTCAAAAGTAATATGTCATTTTGAAACTTATTTGAATTGAATTTCAAGAGCAGACGCCACAAATTTCTGTCACCTTCCATTAACGGACTACCGTAAGTAATGGAATTCGAGATTTCACGTGATTTACACGTTTTAAGGTGTCCAAATTCTAATTATGATTAAATTATTTTTAATACTTCATTCCAAAGACATTTTTAATACTTTTATATTATCAAAAGTGGGATTCGAGATTTTACCCAATTTACACGTTTTGAGGTCTCCTGAATCGGTTTTCTTTTGTATCTCAGCTACTAATTAAAATGATTTCATAAGTAATACATCATTTGAAAGCTTTGTTGATTTGGAATTGAGCAGTAAATTACAAAAATTTCTCCCGTCAGTAGGCGCTGTAATATTCCAAATTTCAATATTTCAAATTCAAATTATGATTATATTATTTTTAATGCATCATTCGAAAGATAAAGTACATTTATATTATCGAAAGTGGAATTCGAGATTTCCCCTGATTTACACGTTTTGAGGTCTCCTGAATCGGTTTTCTTTTGTATCTCAGCTACTAATTAAAATAATTTTACAAGTAATACATTATTTGAAAGCTTTGTTGATTTGGAATTGAACAGTAGATTACAGAATTTTCTGCTACCAGATGGCGCTGTAATATTTTTAAATTTTCTTATTTCGAATTCTGAATATGATTAAATTATTTTTAATACATCATTCGAAAGATATTTTAAAGTACTTTTATATTATCGAATAACCTACATTAAATTTATCCAATAGATGGCGCTAATCGCAATTATTCGAGATTTCACCTGATTTATATGTTTTAAGGTGCCTAAAGGGGGGCAAACAATTAGAAATTGTGTTAGAACGTTCAAAATTGGTATATATAGGTTTTGGGTGCCTACGAGTCGAATAAGGATATTTTCGAAAGTGTAAAATTAAGGAGGGACAGGAAGGGTGGTGAAGGAATACGCGCGCGCAGCGAGCATATATATGAATTCGTGAGCATTGCGCGCCCACGGATCTACGCTGACGAAGGCAGAGGGGACCCGGTGTGGGTTTTTACCCGATCAGAAATGATTTTTTTTTTTAATTCCTTTTTTTAAGAATAAAAGTTTATGAGTAATAACATGGAATTTTGAGAAATCATAAGGCTGGTGAAGGAATACCCGCGACCAGCGCTCCTATATATGCATTCGTGCGTGTGTATCACGCACGGGTCTACGCTACCGAAGTTAGTGGGGACCCGGTGCATTTTTCCCGATCCCCCATTTTTCCCGATCAGAGTTTTTTTTATTCTTTTTTTTTTTTTTTTCACATGATAAAAAATAATGCAATTTTGAGAATTCATTAATTATAATGATTCATTGAAAAATAGTGACCAGCGAAGCGGGCGTAGCCTGCTAGTAACTTATAAATAAACACTTATTAATTATAACTTATTACTTATTACTTATAAATAAACAAACTGACTGTGACTTCCCCCTTCCGATGTTTCTCCTTACTAATTGAAGTTCTTTTCATGAAACTACGGGTTGGACACAATCCGAAATTTTTTTTGGAAAAACTTTTCACTTCTTTGTGACCTGCTCTTCGCGTGACCATATGATAATGTTCTCCTCATCTAACGAGATTTAGAGACGCGTTTGGAAAATCAGTCGCTCAAGAAAGGTTTAACGTGTTCTTAGACCGAATGACAACACGTTGCGACTCAAAAACAACTGAAAATCCTCTGAAGAAAGGAGACGTGTGTAGTTTTGCAACCCAAAGCGCCGAAAGGGTCAGTGTGCAGAGCTAACCTAAGCTGGGAAGGCCCATAGATCATAATTAAGAAAATGAACTATATCCTTGTGAGAATACAGAAGTCACAAAGTAGTACGCCGAAAGTGATTCACTGCAATAGCTTAACCCTATACAATGCATCAAAACATGAAAGGATGTGGAGAAACCGCACATGCAGTCTTCGAAGAGGAGAACAAGGTTGCAACGGATTAAGTTTTTACTCCTGCATCGTTTTTCTTGTTGCTGTGAAAGCAGTTTTACAGTCAAAGTGAAGAAAATCAGCAGTTCATTTACTTTTAATGAGATTAGCTTTGGTGACAAAATTGGCGACCTTGCAAACAAATTTAGCAAAAAGTAGTAATTTACGATTCCCAAAGTACCGAAGTTCTACTACGCTCGAAAGACCAAATATAGAAATTTCTGTGAGATTCTCGATAGGACTACCGCCAAACCCCATCGCCAAAAGTATAAATAGAAGTGAGCTGACTTCTGAGAGAGAGTTTATTGCTATTGCGATACAGAGTTGTTCAGAGACGTATTCTTTACTTTGTTCGTAAACTAGAGAAATTTCTACTCTATATTATTTGATAATAATTGCTTTACTCCTGTTGAGCAAGTGACTATATTTTCGGACTGTTCCAGAACATTCGTCAAATAGTGACTTTAAATAGAGACGAGAAAAAGCTTCATTGAACTAGTACTAATAAAATTTATGAAATAATGGTATAACTGCACTGTTTCAAGAATATTCGTTGTGATTGCCGTTTTGTTGCACTGATTCGAGAAGTTACATAAATAAAGAGCATTCATTGACATGAACCTGATTGTTTCTTTACGAATTACTTTCTCCCAAAAGAAAGTCTACAAGGTTTTAGTAACAATATCTTTGACTCATCAATCTTAGATAGACTCAAATATATTCGAGTATCTTCAAGTTATAAAATACTTTTTCAATTCATGCAACAAGTTCATGATAATATCATCAGGGGAATCATACATCAGAGACTCACGAAAAAGTATTCAAAACGTGATATTCATGAATATAAATCAAGTTATAATGCCCTCTTTTGCATTCTTACATAATTTTCATTCTATCATTCGTATGTATTTCCGATTAACCTAGGTGTACTAACTCTTCTTTAAGTCTGGAAATCTAATTTCGAAGCACTGTGTAGCAATGTAATAGTAATGCGTTAAATTTTGTACAAAAATATTTCTTTTTTTAAATAAGAATTTAGTAAAAGTTTCAACAAAAACCTGCTTTCATGAAATATATATATATATATATATTCACTAAGCCACAAGTACATTAAATTAATTATAATTTGTTATTAGTTATTATTATTATTATTATTATTTCAATGGATTATTGATTCACTGATTTTTATAACAGAGATTTCATTTCTAGAATCGTAATATGATAAAGTATACAGTGCCGTAAAAAAGATTTGTCCTCAAAAGTTTTATCCTTTATCATATAAAATAAAAGGTTCAATAAAAAAATTCTTGTGTTCAGACAATCGAAAATATCATCTGGACACGCAGGAAATAGAAAAGTGAATTGTTTTTTCGAAGGTTTAATACTTTTGTCGATTCGACGAATTATTGATATTTTTTCGGAAATTTCTTCCTCTTATTTTCTCCTGAAACGGAAAATATTAGTGTCCTAAAAATAACCCTGCTTCATGTATGGAATAAATATACCATTTTTATCAATGTAGGTAAAAGTTTTAAAAGATGAATTTTGCGGAAAATTCAGGTTGATTATATTTTATATTTATTATTGTTATTTTATATTAAAGATAACTAAAAAAAAAAAAAATACTAATACTAATAATAATAATAATAATAATAATAATAATAATAATCTTTCTGTAAAATTCTTATTTAAAAAAAGAAAATCCTTTTGAAAAATTATGATATAGTTTATTTATCATGCTATACGTAAAATAGAAAACAACGAAATGCACGTTATCATCATCATCATCATGATCATCACTATTAATATTATTATTATTATTATTATCATCTTTATTTTAAAATAGAAAATCCTCGATAAATCTTAAAAAATAAAATCAATCTTAAGCTTAAAATAAAATCAATATAATTCTATTCATATAAACAGAAAATAGCCACTTAAAAATACCTATCTTAATTTTGTATAAATACGCCATTTTTTTTTTTTTTTTTTTTTTTTTTTTTTTTTTTTTTAAGGTTCATTTAAAGGTATTGAGAATATCATGTATTCTGTAAGAAATGGAATTGCATTTTAATTAATATACAATACTATGTTTGTACGAAAAAGTTTAACAGTTTTTTGTTAAATAAAGCTTGTGGGGCAAAACTTATTTATTTGTAGCATAGATACTAAAAACAAAGTGTAACATTAGAACAACTAATTTAAATCATCTTTATTAAAAATATCCAATTAATTAAAAAATTACTTCTAAGCTTTTGACTCATATTCGCAGAGTCTTCATCAGTGTTTAAAATAACATAAGAGATAAGTGCATGATTTTTGTGTTATATGTAGTAATAATTGTGAAATCTAGTGTTTATCTTTGAAATAGAGTATTTAAAGAACTTTATCAGTGTACTTTCTTAAATTACAGGATGTTGATATTATCTTGGATTTTTTTTTTTTTGTTTGAACTTCCATTTTATAATAAAATAGTTATATTTCAAATAAATAGAGATTCTTGTAAATGAGTTGTCTTAGAAATTTTGTGAAAGAAAATTGAAATAATGTGGTAAGTGCGTATTTTCGGATATATGTAGAAATAGTGATTAAGACTTGTGTTTATCTTTGCATTACAGGAAATGTTTAAACATGAGATCTTGATTATACACTTTTAAATAGATAATGAGTCTTTTAAATGAGTTGTATTAGAAATTATGTAAGAAGATATTTTTATGTACTTAATTGTTAGATAAGTAGTTTTCGTTTAAAAATATGTGATTCAAGATGAAACTTTGATAGTGAATTCATTAAATTATTCGCCTTAAAGTGAAAATACTATACTACAGAGTTACCATTTATTTAATTCATTAAAAAATATGCTTCTTTTCTACACTTTCAAAGAAACAAATGAGTCATAAGCTTATTTCTTATCGACCATGTTGATACTACGTCATACTACGATAAACTCATTTTGTTTGATTATCTTATATAGTTCTACTAAACTAGTTAAAAAACTTTTTGAATTATTCTCCTTAAAATGAAAATACTATACTACAGAGTTACCATTTATTTAATTCATTAAAAAATATGCTTCTTGAAAATAATGAGCTATCTAGAAGTATTTTTCATTGATATGTAGGATATATTTATTTAATAATTTTAATTTAAGAACTTTATTTTATAAATTAACTTCTATCAACCAATAACATTTTACCACGCAACAGAGTTATAGTAGATTTTATTTAACTTACCATAAGCTAAAATCAAACCATGCACTTATTAATCTTATATTCATGTATTTGCATATTTTGTATATTTTTGCATCCTTTAGTATTTTAGTTATGTAATATTTTAAAATGTGATTGGAAAAAAAATATTTCGCATTATAAATGTAATTTAAGTTTATGCACGCACACACATAGAAAAATTTAATTATTTATTTTTTAATCTTAATAGATTAAAACGGAAATTTTAAAGTTAAGCATATGTACATTGCGAAATTGATTAAGATTTAATATTACAAACTTAATTATATTGAGTGAAATTAGGATGTAGCTTATTAGACGTCCAATAGTTATAAATGATGTAAAAATGTTGAAATACATTAAGATTTATTACTTACTTAGATATATTTTATGTGCATATATAGTACTTTTTGTGATGTAATGTAGCTTATTCGGTGAACGATACTTATAAATGATGCAAAAATGTTGAAGTACATTTAGGTTTAATAGCTGCTTAGATATATTTTATGTGCATATATAGTACTTTTTGTGATGTAATGTAGCTTATTAGGTGAACGACAGTTATAAATGATGAAATACATTAAGATTTATTACTTACTTAGTTATATTTTATGTGCATATTTAGTACTTTTTGTGATATAATGTAAGTTATTCGGTGAACGATACTTATAAATGATGCAAAAATGTTGAAGTACATTTAGGTTTAATAGCTGCTTAGATATATTTTATGTGCATATATAGTACTTTTTGTGATGTAATGTAGCTTATTAGGTGAACGATAGTTATAAATGATGTAAAAATGTTGAAATACATTCAGATTTATTACTTACTTAGTTATATTTTATGTGCATATTTAGTACATTTTGTGATGTAATGTAGCTTATTAGATGTCCAATAGTTATAAATGATGCAAAAATGTTGAAGTACATTAAGGTTTAATAGCTGCTTAGATATATTTTATGTGCATATATAGTACTTTTTGTGATGTAATGTAGCTTATTCGGTGAACGATACTTATAAATGATGCAAAAATGTTGAAGTACATTTAGGTTTAATAGCTGCTTAGATATATTTTATGTGCATATATAGTACTTTTTGTGATGTAATGTAGCTTATTAGGTGAACGATAGTTATAAATGATGTAAAAATGTTGAAATACATTAAGATTTATTACTTACTTAGATATATTTTATGTGCATATATAGTACTTTTTGTGATGTAATGTAGCTTATTCGGTGAACGATACTTATAAATGATGCAAAAATGTTGAAGTACATTTAGGTTTAATAGCTGCTTAGATATATTTTATGTGCATATATAGTACTTTTTGTGATGTAATGTAGCTTATTAGGTGAACGACAGTTATAAATGATGAAATACATTAAGATTTATTACTTACTTAGTTATATTTTATGTGCATATTTAGTACTTTTTGTGATATAATGTAAGTTATTCGGTGAACGATACTTATAAATGATGCAAAAATGTTGAAGTACATTTAGGTTTAATAGTTGCTTAGATATATTTTATGTGCATATATAGTACTTTTTGTGATGTAATGTAGCTTATTAGGTGAACGATAGTTATAAATGATGTAAAAATGTTGAAATACATTCAGATTTATTACTTACTTAGTTATATTTTATGTGCATATTTAGTACATTTTGTGATGTAATGTAGCTTATTAGATGTCCAATAGTTATAAATGATGCAAAAATGTTGAAGTACATTAAGGTTTAATAGCTGCTTAGATATATTTTATGTGCATATATAGTACTTTTTGTGATGTAATGTAGCTTATTCGGTGAACGATACTTATAAATGATGCAAAAATGTTGAAGTACATTTAGGTTTAATAGCTGCTTAGATATATTTTATGTGCATATATAGTACTTTTTGTGATGTAATGTAGCTTATTAGGTGAACGATAGTTATAAATGATGTAAAAATGTTGAAATACATTAAGATTTATTACTTACTTAGATATATTTTATGTGCATATTTAGTACTTTTTGTGATGTAATGTAGCTTATTAGATGTCCAATAGTTATAAATGATGTAAAAATGTTGAAGTACATTAAGGTTTAATAGCTGCTTAGATATATTTTATGTGCATATAGTACTTTTTGCGATGTTATGTAACTTTTTAAATGAATAATACTTATAAGTATTGCAAAAATGTTGAAGTACATTAAGGTTTAATACTTACTTAGTTATATTTTATGTGTATATAGTACTTTTTGTGATGTAATGTAGCTTATTAGATGTCTAATAGTTATAAATGATGCAAAAATGTTGAAGTACATTAAGGTTTAATAGCTGCATAGTTATATTTTATGAATTTATATAGTACTTTTTGTGATGATATGTGACTTATTAGGTGAACGATAATTATAAATGATGCAAAAATGTTGAAGTACATTAAGGTTTAATACTTGCTTAGATATATTTTATGTGGATATATAGTACTTTTTGCGATGTTATGTAACTTTTTAAATGAATAATACTTATAAATATTGCGAAAATGTTGAAGTACATTAAGGTTTAATACTTACTTAGTTATATTTTATGTGTATATAGTACTTTTTGTGATACAAAATTTTCTCGGGGGATAGTAGGTTTCAAGCGATTTTAACCACAGGAATACACTCTGTTTAAGATAGAAATAGATGCACTAGTATTGAACATGCTGGCTTCTTTTATGGTCACGTGATCCAATCAGAAGCATGGATTTTTAATAATTGTAAAATTAAGTGATTTTAGTATACAAGTTTCGGATAAAACCATGAAAAACTTCAAACGAATAGTCTACAAGCTTTATAATCTGTGATGCGCAAATTATTTGTTTTAACATGTTGATAAACTAGATTACATTAAAAGGTTTGGGTATTAAAATGATACATATTTGGCGTGATTAATAGGGGTTCTAAAGAATTTGGTTGCTTCACCTAGTGTATGAATTTAGCTTATATTTGGCGTTATTTCGCCAATAATTACAAATTTGGTGGTAAACCTACAGTATAAATGCACTCGCAAAGAAATTTTAATCAGTTGCTGCTATATTTTTGAGGAGTGCGCACGTTTAATTTTATAACTTCGATTTTGTATAATACTCTACTTTTTAGTGAGAGAGATGGATTTATCTGAAAAGATGCCTATTTCAAATGAGTTGTCATCAAACTTGGATACTAAGAAACTACCGAAAAGTTTTAGTTGTGTTTCTTGCAGTGTGGTATTTAAACGAAAATGGGATTTGCTTCGACACATGAAAATTCATCTCAACGAAAAATCTTTTATTTGCAATGAATGCTCGAAAGCATTTACCAGATCAGATGAGTTAAAGAGACATTTAAAAATTCATGAAAAGATTCCTATTGAACATAGATGTAAGCAATGTAGCGAATCCTTTAATCGCAAGTATCAGTTGCTGATGCATATTAGAAAAAACCATCAAAAACCTTTACCAGTGCATTCTTGTGATCGATGTGCAGAAACATTTAGACAGAAATATAAATTATTAGATCATGTTAGAGAAAATCATCGAAAACCCTTGTCGCAAGCAGCATTAAAGGGATTGACAAATTCTGACCGAGATCTTCTGAAGGAGAAAATTATGCATTTTAAAAGAAAAAATGCACTTAATACATTTACAATAACCACATTTGATAATAAAAACAAAGATTTGGATTTGACGTCATTTTTTAATAATTTAAGAACTGACATTTTAAACGAATTAAACTTTCAATTAAATGACCAAGGAACATTGAAATGGTATATTAATGTTGAAGCTATTTTTAGTTGTATTTATGAAAATGGAGAGAAGGATTTTATTACACAAAATTTTAGGTCAAAAAGTATAACAACTTTTTTAATAAATGATTTGAATAATGATCTTGAAAACGCTTTTAACAAGATGAAAAAGTGTTTTGATGAATTTAGCGAACAAGGATCAGGTTGGACATTAACAGAAATTTTCAAATTAGAACTTTGTATGACTAAATATGGTTCTTTTCAAATGTAATATCTGATTTTACTATATATATTAAAAATTGTTAGTTGAATCTTATAAAATTATTGTAAACTTTTTATAAAAATGATGAATGTAAAAATCTTATAATTTGAAAAATAAAAGTATGTGTATAAAAATTGTATTTTTAATTATTTATCTCATATAAAAATTTTATGTAAAAGTTTAAACTATTAATCGGATTTTTAAAATAAATGCACTTATGTTAATGTAGAGATATTTTATTTTATTTTATTTTATTTTTTTTTTTTTTAATATGATTTTAAAACTATATATTTTAAAACTACATATTTTTTTTTTTAAACGTTTTTTTTAAACGTTTATTTCATAAATAAATTGATATTTTATAGTAAATATATAATCATATTCTTACCAATTTTAGAGATTGTATCAAAAAATCATGAACTTGGCATTTGACACATAGTCTAGAGTAATACTAATCTACTTAAAAGTTTAACTTTTCTGCGTGCTTGAAATTAGACATGAACAAATTATCTGTTTTAACACGTTGATAAACTAAAATAGTTTACGTGATTTTTTAATGTGATTAAGGATAAACTAGAATATTTTGCAAGATTTGGCTATTAAAATAACATATCTGCTAAGATTTGGCGAGTTTTTTTTAAATGTATTTGGCAATAAATACTGATTTGGCATTAAACATAGAGTATAAATTCAGTCTCAGAGGAAAATTTAATCAGTTGCTGACTTGTTTTCATGGTTCAGTTTTCATATACCATTTTTAAAGTTTTACTTTGATTAATTTTATAATGGATCTATCTGAGGAAGTGCAAGTTTCTGTTCATCAACATCCCTCTTCATCATGTTTTGAAGATGAGACTTTACACTTAAAGGATGCAAAGCCATATGTTTGTGATATATGTAAGAAAGCATTTAGGAGATCGTATGATTGTAAGAAACACTTAAAAATTCATGAAAAACCTCGCATAGGATATGGGTGTGAATACTGTATGGAAAATTTTACTCGTAAACGGGATTTTTTAAAACATAATGCAAAAATTCATAAAAAGACTTTACATAATCACAGTTGTGATGAATGTAGTGAAGTGTTTAGGACTAAACAAGATTTATTGAATCATAAAAAAATGCTACATCGAAAGGTTTTACCTGAATATCTATGCGTAGAATGCAACGAAAGTTTTCGATATAAGTATGAATTATTACGTCATAACAGAAAAAATCATCGTAAAGATTCTTCTGCTTACGTATGTACAAAATGCAGTGAACGAAATACTCTGCCGATCAACAACTTAGACAGTGAAAATATGAACTTAACGAATTTTTTGAATAATTTGAATACTGCTTTTTTAACCAACACCTATTCTTTAGCCAAAAGCTTTCATGATGAAAATAACAATACGTATTTTTTAATATTTTTAAATAATGAAAATATGAATACCGAACGCATAACACAAAATATTGACTCACCAACCAACAACTTTGAGAGTGCAAATGCGAACTTAATGAATTTTTCAGATAATCAAAATATTGTTTTCGGTTCATCAACCAGTGAAAATGTGAACTTATTAAATGTTTTGGATAATAATGAAAATGCATACAACGTTTTACCCACTGCTAATGGAAATATGAATACTGAATGTTTGACACAAAGTAATATTTATGACTCACCAACGAACAACTTTCAGAATATAAATGTGGACTTTACGAATTTTAATGTAGAGTGTATGAGTAATCAAAATAATTTTTCACCGGTGAGTGTTGATAACGACTTGTTGACATTTTTGGATAATTTTAATGTAGAATGTATAACTCAATGTAACCTTAACGATTCAACAACAATTTAGATTTTTATGAACCTGATTTTATATTGACAATAATAATGTAAAATAAATTATTTTAATCAAAAATTGTGTTTTTATTATGAAATTACTTTCTACACACCATTTTATATTACAATAGATACGTTAAGTCACGAAAAAAATCTAAACATGTATAAATATATTTTTGCTTTCTTATTAACTAAATCGTTTAATACATTTATATACAATAAGACGTGGTGATTTTAATTCGTTTTAAAGAAATTCTCTCCCAACAAAATGGAATGGGACGAAGTGACTTATAAAAACCGTAAAATTAAGAACTCTAATATTGCTGATTTATTAAATATTTTCTACGAATAAGAAAGTGCCTATCAATGCACATGACATTGTCTACTATGACGTAGTAAGCTAAACACAAACCCTACACTAATGTAGTATATGTGACGTAGTAGATACGTGCTAGATACGTCATAGTAGACAATGTCATGTGACGTAGTAGATAAGAAAGCTTACCACGTGACCTTGATAAGAAATAGCGTTATCGCTCATTTCACACTGTGCGAGTAGAAGAGAAGTACGCAAATTAACAACTGTGTTGAGGTAAGTCCAGTTTTTATATTTAAACATAATAAACATAAACATATTTTTATTTAAACATAAATAAAGAGACCAGTGTTTTATATTAATAATTTAACCAATAGGTGGGGCTACATTTGGGTACAGAAGATAACAAAAATTTGTTTTTAATAAAGGTTTTAGGCATATCATTAAGAGCTTGCAACAATTCGCCCTGTGCATTGATAGGCACTTTCTTATTCGTAGAAAATATTTAATAAATCAGCAATATTAGAGTTCTTAATTTTACGGTTTTTATAAGTCACTTCGTCCCATTCCATTTTGTTGGGAGAGAATTTCTTTAAAACGAATTAAAATCACCACGTCTTATTGTATATAAATGTATTAAACGATTTAGTTAATAAGAAAGCAAAAATATATTTATACATGTTTAGATTTTTTTCGTGACTTAACGTATCTATTGTAATATAAAATGGTGTGTAGAAAGTAATTTCATAATAAAAACACAATTTTTGATTAAAATAATTTATTTTACATTATTATTGTCAATATAAAATTAGGTTCATAAAAATCTAAATTGTTGTTGAATCGTTAAGGTTACATTGAGTTATACATTCTACATTAAAATTATCCAAAAATGTCAACAAGTCGTTATCAACACTCACCGGTGAAAAATTATTTTGATTACTCATACACTCTACATTAAAATTCGTAAAGTCCACATTTATATTCTGAAAGTTGTTCGTTGGTGAGTCATAAATATTACTTTGTGTCAAACATTCAGTATTCATATTTCCATTAGCAGTGGGTAAAACGTTGTATGCATTTTCATTATTATCCAAAACATTTGATAAGTTCACATTTTCACTGGTTGATGAACCGAAAACAATATTTTGATTATCTGAAAAATTCATTAAGTTCGCATTTGCACTCTCAAAGTTGTTGGTTGGTGAGTCAATATTTTGTGTTATGCGTTCGGTATTCATATTTTCATTATTTAAAAATATTAAAAAATACGTATTGTTATTTTCATCATGAAAGCTTTTGGCTAAAGAATAGGTGTTGGTTAAAAAAGCAGTATTCAAATTATTCAAAAAATTCGTTAAGTTCATATTTTCACTGTCTAAGTTGTTGATCGGCAGAGTATTTCGTTCACTGCATTTTGTACATACGTAAGCAGAAGAATCTTTACGATGATTTTTTCTGTTATGACGTAATAATTCATACTTATATCGAAAACTTTCGTTGCATTCTACGCATAGATATTCAGGTAAAACCTTTCGATGTAGCATTTTTTTATGATTCAATAAATCTTGTTTAGTCCTAAACACTTCACTACATTCATCACAACTGTGATTATGTAAAGTCTTTTTATGAATTTTTGCATTATGTTTTAAAAAATCCCGTTTACGAGTAAAATTTTCCATACAGTATTCACACCCATATCCTATGCGAGGTTTTTCATGAATTTTTAAGTGTTTCTTACAATCATACGATCTCCTAAATGCTTTCTTACATATATCACAAACATATGGCTTTGCATCCTTTAAGTGTAAAGTCTCATCTTCAAAACATGATGAAGAGGGATGTTGATGAACAGAAACTTGCACTTCCTCAGATAGATCCATTATAAAATTAATCAAAGTAAAACTTTAAAAATGGTATATGAAAACTGAACCATGAAAACAAGTCAGCAACTGATTAAATTTTCCTCTGAGACTGAATTTATACTCTATGTTTAATGCCAAATCAGTATTTATTGCCAAATACATTAAAAAAAAATCTCGCCAAATCTTAGCAGATATGTTATTTTAATAGCCAAATCTTGTAAAATATTCTAGTTTATCCTCAATCACATTAAAAAGTCACGTAAACTATTTTAGTTTATCAACGTGTTAAAACAGATAATTTGTTCATGTCTAATTTCAAGCACGCAGAAAAGTTAAACTTTTAAGTAGATTAGTATTACTCTAGACTATGTGTCAAATGCCAAGTTCATGATTTTTTGATACAATCTCTAAAATTGGTAAGAATATGATTATATATTTACTATAAAATATCAATTTATTTATGAAATAAACGTTTAAAAAAAAACGTTTAAAAAAAAATATGTAGTTTTAAAATATATAGTTTTAAAATCATATTAAAAAAAAATAAATAAATAAATAAAATAAAATAAAATATCTCTACATTAACATAAGTGCATTTATTTTAAAAATCCGATTAATAGTTTAAACTTTTACATAATATTTTTATATGAGATAAATAATTAAAAATACAATTTTTATACACATACTTTTATTTTTCAAATTATAAGATTTTTACATTCATCATTTTTATAAAAAGTTTACAATAATTTTATAAGATTCAACTAACAATTTTTAATATATATAGTAAAATCAGATATTACATTTGAAAAGAACCAATTTAGTCATACAAAGTTCTAATTTGAAAATTTCTGTTAATGTCCAACCTGATCCTTGTTCGCTAAATTCATCAAAACACTTTTTCATCTTGTTAAAAGCGTTTTCAAGATCATTATTCAAATCATTTATTAAAAAAGTTGTTATACTTTTTGACCTAAAATTTTGTGTAATAAAATCCTTCTCTCCATTTTCATAAATACAACTAAAAATAGCTTCAACATTAATATACCATTTCAATGTTCCTTGGTCATTTAATTGAAAGTTTAATTCGTTTAAAATGTCAGTTCTTAAATTATTAAAAAATGACGTCAAATCCAAATATTTGTTTTTATTATCAAATGTGGTTATTGTAAATGTATTAAGAGCATTTTTTCTTTTAAAATGCATAATTTTCTCCTTCAGAAGATCTCGGTCAGAATTTGTCAATCCCTTTAATGCTGCTTGCGATAAGGGTTTTCGATGATTTTCTCTAACATGCTCTAATAATTTATATTTCTGTCTAAATGTTTCTGCACATCGATCACAAGAATGCACTGGTAAAGGTTTTTGATGTTTTTTTCTAATATGCATCAGCAACTGATACTTGCGATTAAAGGATTCGCTACATTGCTTACATCTATGTTCAATAGGAATCTTTTCATGAATTTTTAAATGTCTCTTTAACTCATCTGATCTGGTAAATGCTTTCGAGCATTCATTGCAAATAAAAGATTTTTCGTTGAGATGAATTTTCATGTGTCGAAGCAAATCCCATTTTCGTTTAAATACCACACTGCAAGAAACACAACTAAAACTTTTCGGTAGTTTCTTAGTATCCAAGTTTGATGACAACTCATTTGAAATAGGCATCTTTTCAGATAAATCCATCTCTCTCACTAAAACGTAGAGTGTTATACAAAATCGAAGTTATAAAATTAAACGTGCGCACTCCTCAAAAATATAGCAGCAACTGATTAAAATTTCTTTGCGAGTGCATTTATACTGTAGGTTTACCACCAAATTTGTAATTATTGGCGAAATAACGCCAAATATAAGCTAAATTCATACACTAGGTGAAGCAGCCAAATTCTTTAGAACCCCTATTAATCACGCCAAATATGTATCATTTTAATACCCAAACCTTTTAATGTAATCTAGTTTATCAACATGTTAAAACAAATAATTTGCGCATCACAGATTTTAAAGCTTGTAGACTATTCGTTTGAAGTTTTTCATGGTTTTTTCCGAAACTTGTATACTAAAATCACTTAATTTTACAATTATTAAAAATCCATGCTTCTGATTGGATCACGTGACCATAAAAGAAGCCAGCATGTTCAATACTAGTGCATCTATTTCCATGTTAAACAGAGTGTATTCCTGTGGTTAAAATCGCTTGAAAACTACTATCCCCCGAGAAAATTTTGTATCACAAAAAGTACTATATACACATAAAATATAACTAAGTAAGTATTAAACCTTAATGTACTTCAACATTTTCGCAATATTTATAAGTATTATTCATTTAAAAAGTTACATAACATCGCAAAAAGTACTATATATCCACATAAAATATATCTAAGCAAGTATTAAACCTTAATGTACTTCAACATTTTTGCATCATTTATAATTATCGTTCACCTAATAAGTCACATATCATCACAAAAAGTACTATATAAATTCATAAAATATAACTATGCAGCTATTAAACCTTAATGTACTTCAACATTTTTGCATCATTTATAACTATTAGACATCTAATAAGCTACATTACATCACAAAAAGTACTATATACACATAAAATATAACTAAGTAAGTATTAAACCTTAATGTACTTCAACATTTTTGCAATATTTATAAGTATTATTCATTTAAAAAGTTACATAACATCGCAAAAAGTACTATATGCACATAAAATATATCTAAGCAGCTATTAAACCTTAATGTACTTCAACATTTTTACATCATTTATAACTATTGGACATCTAATAAGCTACATTACATCACAAAAAGTACTAAATATGCACATAAAATATATCTAAGTAAGTAATAAATCTTAATGTATTTCAACATTTTTACATCATTTATAACTATCGTTCACCTAATAAGCTACATTACATCACAAAAAGTACTATATATGCACATAAAATATATCTAAGCAGCTATTAAACCTAAATGTACTTCAACATTTTTGCATCATTTATAAGTATCGTTCACCGAATAACTTACATTATATCACAAAAAGTACTAAATATGCACATAAAATATAACTAAGTAAGTAATAAATCTTAATGTATTTCATCATTTATAACTATCGTTCACCTAATAAGCTACATTACATCACAAAAAGTACTATATATGCACATAAAATATATCTAAGCAGCTATTAAACCTAAATGTACTTCAACATTTTTGCATCATTTATAAGTATCGTTCACCGAATAAGCTACATTACATCACAAAAAGTACTATATATGCACATAAAATATATCTAAGTAAGTAATAAATCTTAATGTATTTCAACATTTTTACATCATTTATAACTATTGGACATCTAATAAGCTACATCCTAATTTCACTCAATATAATTAAGTTTGTAATATTAAATCTTAATCAATTTCGCAATGTACATATGCTTAACTTTAAAATTTCCGTTTTAATCTATTAAGATTAAAAAATAAATAATTAAATTTTTCTATGTGTGTGCGTGCATAAACTTAAATTACATTTATAATGCGAAATATTTTTTTTCCAATTACATTTTAAAATATTACATAACTAAAATACTAAAGGATGCAAAAATGTACAAAATATGCAAATACATGAATATAAGATTAATAAGTGCATGGTTTGATTTTAGCTTATGATAAGTTAAATAAAATCTACTATAACTCTGTTGCGTGGTAAAATGTTATTGGTTGATAGAAGTTAATTTATAAAATAAAGTTCTTAAATTAATATTATTAAATAAATATATCCTACATATCAATGAAAAATACTTCTAGATAGCTCATTATTTTCAAGAAGCATATTTTTTAATGAATTAAATAAATGGTAACTCTGTAGTATAGTATTTTCATTTTAAGGAGAATAATTCAAAAAGTTTTTAACTAGTTTAGTAGAACTATATAAGATAATCAAACAAAATGAGTTCATCGTAGTATGACGTAGTATCAACATGGTCGATAAGAAATAAGCTTATCACTCATTTGTTTCTTTGAAAGTGTAGAAAAGAAGCATATTTTTTAATGAATTAAATAAATGGTAACTCTGTAGTATAGTATTTTCACTTTAAGGCGAATAATTTAATGAATTCACTATCAAAGTTTCATCTTGAATCACATATTTTTAAACGAAAACTACTTATCTAACAATTAAGTACATAAAAATATCTTCTTACATAATTTCTAATACAACTCATTTAAAAGACTCATTATCTATTTAAAAGTGTATAATCAAGATCTCATGTTTAAACATTTCCTGTAATGCAAAGATAAACACAAGTCTTAATCACTATTTCTACATATATCCGAAAATACGCACTTACCACATTATTTCAATTTTCTTTCACAAAATTTCTAAGACAACTCATTTACAAGAATCTCTATTTATTTGAAATATAACTATTTTATTATAAAATGGAAGTTCAAACAAAAAAAAAAAATTCCAAGATAATATCAACATCCTGTAATTTAAGAAAGTACACTGATAAAGTTCTTTAAATACTCTATTTCAAAGATAAACACTAGATTTCACAATTATTACTACATATAACACAAAAATCATGCACTTATCTCTTTATTAAAAAATATATATTTATCCCCCTTTAACCTAATTTCTAAATAGCAAAGTCATGGTCATATAAGAAAAATGTTTAAACCAATTTTAAAAAAGCTCTGATCGAATTCTCTAACCATCTCGAAAAATGCTAAGTCCTCGAAATACATTACCTGCCGTTAAATTCCTTATTTTTATAAATTCTCTCAAATCGACTAATAGATGACAGTGATAATTAAAACCATAATTAAAATTACATTTTTAAATCTTATTATTATTTTTTTTTCTAAGATTAAAATAATTCCAACTATTTCAAATTACCATAATTCTTTTAAAATCCTAATTAAGATAAATCAATAATTAATGTAAATAATATTCATTATCATTAAAGATAAGATCTTAATTCTAACCTTCCAGAAAAATCTCATCAAACATAAGAAATTCTCTTTTTTTAAATCATAATTTTTTTTTTTTCTAAGTTTAAAATTACCATAATTCTTTTAAAATCCTAATTAAGATTAATCATTAATTAATGTAAATAATATTCATTATCATTAAAGATAAGATCTTAATTCTAACCCTCCTTATCTTTTATAAGGTCATGCGTCACCGGATGTTGATAAGATAACGGTGCGGCAGCAGCACGGCTCGCCCGTGCAGTGGTGCAGCGGGCGTTCAACTGTCAAAATTCAACTACTCTCCACCCAACCTTCCGTGCAAGCAGCAACCCTGTGCGACAGATAGTTGCGGCAGAAGAAAATGAGGCGCATTACTTTTGGGACAGACCATGTACATATATATATATATATATATATATATATATAATAAATACTTTACGTGTAGCACTATTTTCTATAATGTTTGACTTGAAATTGAATTACCGGTTAGAAGAAAGAAACAAGGCGTTTTTAATTTTCTAAATTCGCTTTGCGTTGACAAACATGACAGGCATAAGAAGGGAATTAAAACCAGTTATTTAACGCAAAAACAGTTATGGGAAATATTCATGAGTTTGCATTCTCTAACGCGATTGCAATTTTGTAGTCGAAATCAGTGTTACTAAATTTTGCGACTTTTTTATTTAACAAATTCTTTATTGAATTAAAGCCAATGAAATTCAAATGTAACTGTTGGCTAATCATTTAGAGGATTAATGGTCTATTATGTATATCAAACATTACTTCTCAGAATTAACGGTGACTATTGAAAAAAAAAAAAAAAAAAAAAAAAAAAACTGCGAAGGACTTTCTTTACTCATCCCCAACAATACATAAAAATGATTTAATATATAAACCAACAATACATAAAACACTTCAAAAGGTCCGGATTATACGTGCAGAAAATTTCATCTTCTGATTTATCTAAATTAAATTAACGATTTTATTTATTTATTTTATTTTTATTTTTTGCTTATTTTTCCAAAAATCCTGGTTTTCTTAAACTATTCCCTGCTTCAAACTGGTGATCCAAATACAATATGAACATTATTTGAATTTATTTTTGCTTAAGGGAGCATAGAATTATCTTATACCAGTACTTCCGTACAGAAATCGGCATTAACACAACTATTATTATTTGAGAAAGATGGTAAATTTTAATTGTGATATTTACAGGTGTTTAATAGAATAATGAATTCATAAAATATTTTGTGGATTGTTGAAAAAATTGTAATTTTTAACTAATAAGTTATTTTTGTTACATGGTGGAGAAAAATGGTGGTTTATATTATAATAAGTGTGAACACACACAAATATATATATATACATATAAAGCGTTATAAACAAAAAACATAGTAATATTAGCCTACCGGGCTTTGGCCCCTTTAATAATACGATGGTATCTGCACACCTGCCAAAATCATATTTAATATTCCGTAGTGTCATTTTTTCCGCCGCCCTTTTTTTCACGCCAGTAAATTTGTAGAGTATTAGTCTTTAAAAGCAGTTAAATAAGAATAAAATTCGATTAAATAAGAATAAAAATACTTTCACAAATTTTGTGTGAAAGAAAAAAAAAAAGCACGGTTATCAAGACTGTGGAATATTACATAGTTTGTATAATCCTTGAAATTTCTTTATTTTCTGCACCAATTTTATTATTTAGCAAATTTTGATATACAAAAGCCTTACAACTTAAAAGGAAATAATTTGTATACAAATACTGATGGGAGAGTTCTTGAAAAAAGGCTTGTCGTACGAACCATGTATTAATTAGGTGTTGGCCGGCATGCATGTGCAAAATAGTCAAAAGGCTTTATATTCCTAATTATTCAAAGAGGCGTATTCTAGGGACACAATAACAAGTGGATAGCCACATATTTTCCTATTTCTATTTGTAAACCATGCCTTCTTGCGCTTTTTATTTGTTACATGATTTAATAAAAATGGTTTTATGTATTCGTGCTTAAAGCACTTAACTTTTATCTCCAGCAATCGAAGGGGGTAATTGACACTGTAGACTATGTACTCCAATTACATTCAAAGAATTAAACACGAATGTGTAAAATCCTTTTAACAAATAATGCACTGTTTTGGAGGAACGTTTAAAGGGCTGTGTGTTTTCAATATAATAAGTTAACTCTCAAACAGTCAACAAAGTGTTAACTGTCAATAGAATTTGCATGGATTTATGGGTAGTAATCAATACGGAACTGGGAAATATGTACTTGGAAAACTAAAGGCCACGTTTAAGAAAATGTGAATGTCATATAAGAATTCCAAATACTTAGAGTGTGGAAATTTCGTGAAGTCATACTACCATAGCCTCCTAAACTAGATCCCTTCCGCGTGGCTCTGAAATTTGGCAGTAGTTCAAGTGTTAGACAGCGCCACCTGGTACAGATTGTGCGATTTTTTTATTCAACTGTCACCAATAATTTAAAGAAGTGTTATATGATATATATAATCGACGTTTCTTCGATTCTATTCGCCTTTCATGCATATCAAAACCCACTTTTAAAAATTTTTGGTGGCTGTTGAATAAAAAAGTCGCGCAATCTATACCAGGTGGCGCTGTCTACCGCTTGAACTGTTGCCAAGATCCCAAGCGACGCGGAGGGCATCTAGTTTAAGAGGCTATGGTTAGACAAAGGATAAATTGAATCAAAATTTCTTTATCATTTTGTTTATTTTGCTAAACCTATTCCACCATTAAAATAATGATAATAATAATAATAATAATAATAATTTATCGCTTCTACCTTTTAATAGTAAAAAATATCCATTCAAGTATTTTGTACAGTACTCGAGGTATTGTAACACTCTTAATTCATTACATAGCAATGCAACATTTCAGGTTCAACTTTTGTAAGTAGTACTTCTACAGGTGTTTAAACAATGCGCATTAGGTGTGTAAACAATACGTATACAGATGTGTAAACAATGTCTGTGCATTGTTGCATACATTTGTGTATGCAATGCGTATATAGATCTCATTTTAACATTTTTCATACAGTTATAAATAAAATATGCCTTACTATTATCAATGGTGAAAAAATATTTTTTTGCAGTTCATTTGAAATTAGCATCTAGTTTTTTTCAGTTTTACCCTTATTAATTCTATTTCCTAATATCGTTACAAAAACCTCTGCCATAAACATTAGATTTCGCTCTTCGATAAATTTGTCTACCTTCGCAATTCGCATAAAACTTTTTGTATCATTAAGCTTCTAAAAGGTAAATAAAATACTATCGTTAACTTTTCCAGTGCGTATATTTCTAAAATTCAGTATACTGTTTTTAACCGTACTATCAAGAGACTCGGCAGAGTCTCAAGTGACGCAAGCGCAAAAACAAACGAACGCCACGACACTCAGCGGAAACGGAAAAACGAACGAAAATGCGACACTTATATATACACGAATTTAAAGATCAAAGAAACCGCTGAAAGCCGACACTTAATATCTCAGGAAATATGGGAGGTTATGTTCTGATAATTTCAAAATAGTCTTACACCTTCTGTCTGATCCTACCCTGAAATCGTTACATTTTTGTGTGCAATATATTTCGAGATATGAATTGGCTCATTTAAGCTATAAATGGACGGCCTAATGTGTAAGAATTTTTTCTCGAATATGGCTCGAGCGAATTTAGTTTAATTTATATATGATATTAATCGCTTTTATCTGATGTGCCTGACATCTCCCTTTTCCCTAGGAAAACTCTTGTTTTTTTTATAACTCAGTTTAAAAATCGAACTATTTTTACTACGCGATGCAAAGATTTCTATTGATAATTCTCAGAATTCTGAACAGGTGTTATTCGGTTTGGTCTTGGAGTTGGTTGGTTGGTTCAATCTGAATGCAGTCAATAAAAAATTCAGATTTTGTTTTTTAATGCAAGAAAGAAACTTTATTGTTTCTTTTAAATATTTATTGTATATATACGAAATGAAATTTCACCTAAATATATATTTTTTTTGTTATAAAGTAAATATTTAAGATTTTAAAATTTCGCATTTCGTCAAAAAAATATTTCGATAATATTTTAAATCAGGAAGTATTTTGTAATTATAAGTATTTTACTTCATAGTTATTAATGATAAATTTACAGTTTTTTAAAGAGAAAATATTTCACATTTTTCTTGGCTTTTAGTGTGACGTAAAACGCGTAAAACGCATCCATCAATCAATCCATCCATTCTCGGCTATTGGCTAATTTTTCACTTTTCATCTTGTATTAATACGCCGGGCAATAACAAATCGTATAAAGAAGAATTAAGTATTTATATGAAATCAAGGATTTCATACTATATTTCAGGTAAGAAATATTATTTTATCAGTTTTATTATATTTTTTTCTGTGTTATAAATATAATATCCATTTTTAATTTTTGTTTACAATATTCGTGTCCAGTTGTAGATTAAAAGTTGCCGTAATCTTTGAAAATGAATAAAAAAAGTCTTATTGACATTTAAACCACCCAAATTACACAATCAAAAGCCAAACTGGCTCCATACTGTCACACTTTTCTGTGATCATTAGATAAATAATACTAATTAGATAATAACTCCTTTTGCCCAAGTACAGTAGAATCCTGATTCTAAGGCATCTCTTCTCTGAATCGATGGAGATATCCACCAACTGCAAATAATGACAGTCGTTAATTTCAACTTTCACTGACTCCTTTTGCTTATAAAATAAACCTTCCCTCATGAAATTAAAATGCCTAAACCATCTTTTATTAAAATATGTATACTTGTATACCATGAATCATAAAATAATTCGTGATAAAAATAATAATCAACTTAAAAATTCCAACAACAATTATCTGAACCTATCTGCAGCAAAATAAAATTTATTTTCAAACCATGAAGGCTGAACCAAGTCTCGTATCTCTAGAAATAATATCAATTCATAAAATATTTAATTTGTAGATGCAAATTTTACATAAATTAAGACTATACAACCAATGTAGTGATCTAGAGATATAATGCAAGTGTATTTTTAAGCCTAAACATTTCTTTAGTTGTTAAATTCATCTACAGAGCTTTAAACAATCTGCTGCACCTGATGCCATGCTCCGTTACTGCTGCTGGGATAAAAAGCTTTAAGTAACTTTAAGATCATTTTTAGTGTTGCACCGAGTAGCCATGTATCAAATACCGAGTAGTTGTAAGAAAGAATAATTGACGTACATATGAAGAATTTAGCACATCTTGAAATTAAAAAAAGACCTTTTGGACATAAAATTAAGTTAAACGGCAAACAGCATGTTTTCATGAAATGTTTCAGAACTTTTGTAGTGCATATACACAATTAGGTTCATCGTTATATTTGATACTTCCAGCTTAGTGGATTATTAAATCCGTAATAACTGATAACTTCATTCTTTATTATTAGTCTTCTTTCTCATATGTGAATCATTCTCAGATAATTCTTAGAGAATATAAAAGTTCCTATACACTTGGGCTTAATTTAAGATGCATGAAGTTATTATATGAAATGAGAACATTTAAAATAAATATTTTATCATTTCAAACATAATATATTTCATTAATCTTCAAATTCTAGAAGAGTAAACAAGATAGGTGGTTTTGGGCGGCCATAATTTGAAAAACAACATTTTTGATTATTAAAATATATTTTTAATAACATTTTAGTGTATTTACTTTTTTCATAATTATTATTTTTTAAATTAAAAATTAATCTTTTCTTAAACTTTTAAAAGTGTCTTACTTTTATTTGAACAAATATGTAACTAAAGTTTTTTTTACAATATTAGTATAATAATTAGTGTAATATTAGTATAATAAGGGTTCTTTTTTCTAAAATATTTTATTTTTGTCTGTTTTATAGATACAATAAGTTTTTATTAAAAAAAAAAAAAATGCATATTACATGCATACAAGATGGTTATACTCAAATTCTTGTAACTAAAATGGATAAGCTCATATCATGATTCGTCTCTATACAGAGTTTGGTGGCAATCTACTCACCTGTTTTAACTGCAAAAAGCTGTTTGCAGCAAAAAGTTTAATGACTTTATATTTTCATACAGGTGACGGGTTTTTACTTTTTAATGCATAGATATTATCTCATATTATTATACGTTCAAACTGTGCAAGTGATAATAATTATGGAATTTTTAGCCATAATATTTGCTTTTTTTTTTTTTTTTTTTTTTTTTTTTTTTTTTTTTTAAGGATACAATTTTTTGTATAAACTCAAAGCTGGTATCCAATGAACTGCATCAATAAGTAATATACCTACTTTTAAACTTTCCTGCAAATTATCTAGGGTTTAAAAAAAAAAAAAAAAAAAAAAAAAAAAAAAAATCCGTAGTTTGTATTTACTTTAAGTTGAAAAATAAAGTGCAGTATTGAACTACTAAAAAACTTTTCATTTATTTTACGGTCAACTCCCTCTAACTCTCAAAAGTTTTGTCCACAGGTTATGCGGATTATAGGAATTTGCAGATTAGAGATCATTGCCTTTGTTTACAGTTTTCTTTTGCAGATACAAAGTCAGTTATTATTAATTCATAAATAGACATAAAAATGGAAAGACGATTTCTAATAAATTTTAGAATAAAATATTTCTTCAATATTAATAAAACTAATCTATCTCATTCATATATGATGATAAATAATTCAAGCATATTCAAATAATAGATACCTGTATAATATAAATAAACATATTTAAAAAATACAAAACAAAATACTTTTGAAAGTTCAGAAATAATATTCATCACTGATTAATTTTGTTAAACATTGATGTAATAGTGGTTTGTTTTAAGTGCTAGTCTGCATGAATTGCAGGATAATAAATACAAGAATGTTACCCCCCCCCCCCCCCCCTATCCAATTTTGTTTCAAAGCAAGGATTAAGATAAAAATTTGGTTTAAAAAAAGAAAAAAAAAGTAAAAAGGTGAGAAAGGTGAATTTTTTTTAAATATGAGATGTAAATTTCTTTTACATTAAAAAATCAATTATGGATTAGAAGGATTTGCAGATTATAAATCTGTGGATTACAGGGAGTTGACTATACGGTATATGACTATAAAGAAAAAGTTTTTGATGACATTTTGTAATACAGTATTGACTACTGGTTCTTTTAATTAACTGGATGTTTGTTAAAAACTGCTTTATCAGAAAATATAAGAAAGTGATCCAAATCCAAACTATTATTTATTATCAGTTAAAGAAATAAAATTGTCTAAATTATAAAACTTTACACTGTTTAAATTGAAATTGATTATTATTATTTTTTTTAACTGGATTTTAAATATTTTAGAACGTAATCATCAGATAACGAATATCACTATGGTAAAAATATCCATAATTATTAATTAAATATGTTATTAAATTTTTATAGGTATAATTTTGAAGTTACTTAAAGTTGTTTATACGATAAATGCATCCATTGTATCCACTAAGCTGGAAGTATCAAATATAACGATGAACCTAATTGTGTATATGCACTACAAAAGTTCTGAAACATTTCATGAAAACATGCTGTTTGCCATTTAACTTAATTTTATGTCCAAAAGGTCTTTTTTTAATTTCAAGATGTGCTAAATTCTTCATATGTACGTCAATTATTCTTTCTTACAACTACTCGGTATTTGATACATGGCTACTCGGTGCAACACTAAAAATGATCTTAAAGTTACTTAAAGCTTTTTATCCTAGTAGCAGTAACGGTGTAGCATGGCATCGGGTGCAGCAGATTGTTTAAAGCTCTGTAGATGAATTTAACAAAAATAAATGTTTAGGCTTAAAAATACACTTGCATTATATCTCTAGATTACTACATTGGTTGTATAGTCTTAATTTATGTAAAATTTGCATCTACAAATTAAATATTTTATGAATTGATATTATTTCTAGAGATACGAGACTTGGTTCAGCCTTCATGGTTTGAAAATAAATTTTATTTGCTGCACATAGGTTCAGAAAATTGTTGTTGGAATTTTTAAGTTGATTATTATTTTTATCACGAATTATTTTATGATTCATGGTATACAAGTATACATATTTTAATGAAAGATGGTTTAGGCATTTTAATTTCATGAGGGAAGGCTTATTTTATAAGCAAAAGGAGTCGGTAAAAGTTTAAATTAAGGACTGTCATTATTTGCGGTTGGTGGATATCTCCATCGATTCAGAGAAGAGATGCCCTAAAATCAGGATTCTACTGTACTTGGGCAAAAGGATTTATTATCTAATTAGTATTATTTATCTAATGATCACAGAAAAGTGTGACAGTATGGAGCCAGTTTGGCTTTTGATTGTGTAATTTGGGTGGTTTAAATGTCAATACGTAGCATAATAGCAGGAAAATTTTAAGAATTTTAGGATAACTAATGATATTTAAAGATATTTCAGGAAATTTTTTAAGAATTCAGAAAAATCAGGATATCTCTGATTGTGAGACTTTTTTAATTCATTTAAAATAATCTGAATTAAACTGTAATAGAAAGTTTAAATTGCTTAACAGGATTTTATACAAATCAGAATATAATACTCTATGGCCAAGTTCATGAAACATAACTCGCCCCTTTCTTTCATGGACGTTTAAATGCATGCTAAACTAAGTTTTTCTTAAAATATTTTAGATGTATAAAATAAATAATTTTTTCAAAGATTACGGCAACTTTTAATCTACAACTGGACACAAATATTGTAAACAAAAATTGAAATTGGATCGTATATTTACAACACAGAAAAAAAATATAATAAAACTATTAAAATAATATTTCTTACCTGAAATATAATATAAAATCCTTTATTTAATATCTACAATATAAACACTTAGGGTCGTATTCACCAAACTTCATTGATCGAGGATTAAACAATGGATCAGAAAATCCGAGAATCAAAGCTAACACTGGATTAAATTCCTACGGTATTCACCATCAGCCGATTGCGTGATCCATGGATTAATTGGGAGAGAAAGAAAAGCTTCGTTTTGATTGGCCAAAAACGAAGATAGATGTTCGGATTCACCGTTCAGCTTCAATTAACCAGGGATGAGGACTTTCAGACTTTTCTTAATTTTTTAAAAACAATTTTCAGGTTTTTGCTTCTAAATATTCTTATTTTTGTTCAATTTTCTTTCTTTTGACTGTTTCTAAATAATTTATTTTCATATATTTTCCAGTTTGGCTTATAGAAAGTATGATTTTGTGTATCTGTTTCTTCTTTTACTACTAAAATTAAATTATTTTTGAGTTTTGCTGATACTTTCAGACTTTTCGTCTATTTCCAACTCACATCTCTGATTAACTAATCAATCGGATTTGAAGATTAGAAAGGGTAAAAAGCAAATTGGCACGGCGAAAAACACGATTCTTCAAGCATATTCAAATAATAGGTACCTGTATAATATAAATAAACATATTTAAAAAATACAAAACAAAATACTTTTGAAAGTTCAGAAATAATATTCATCACTGATTAATTTTGTTAAATATTGATGTAATAGTGGTTTGTTTTAAGTGCTAATCTGCATGAATTGCAGGATAATAAATACAAGAATGTTACCCCCCCCCCCTATCCAATTTTGTTTCAAAGCAAGGATTAAGATAAAAATTTGGTTTAAAAAAAAAAAAAAAAGTAAAAAGGTGAGAAAGGTGAATTTTTTTTAAATATGAGATGTAAATTTCTTTTACATTAAAAAATCAATTATGGATTAGAAGGATTTGCAGATTATAAATCTGTGGATTACAGGGAGTTGACTATACCGTATATGACTATAAAGAAAATGTTTTTGATGACATTTTGTAATACAGTATTGACTACTGGTTCTTTTAATTAACTGGATGTTTGTTAAAAACTGCTTTATCAGAAAATATAAGAAAGTGATCCAAATCTAAACTATTATTTATTATCAGTTAAAGAAATAAAATTGTCTCAATTATAAAACTTTACACTGTTTAAATTGAAATTGATTTTTTTTTTTTTTTTAACTGGATTTTGAGTATTTTAGAACGTAATCATCAGATAACGAAGATCACTATGGTAAAAATATCCATAATTATTAATTAAATATGTTATTAAATTTTTATAGGTATAATTTTAAAGTTACTTAAAGTTGTTTATAAGATAAATGCATCCATTGTATCCACTAAGCTGGAAGTATCAAATATAACGATGAACCTAATTGTGTATATGCACTACAAAAGTTCTGAAACATTTCATGAAAACATGCTGTTTGCTATTTAACTTAATTTTATGTCCAAAAGGTCTTTTTTTAATTTCAAGATGTGCTAAATTCTTCATATGTACGTCAATTATTCTTTCTTACAACTACTCGGTATTTGATACATGGCTACTCGGTGCAACACTAAAAATGATCTTAAAGTTACTTAAAGCTTTTTATCCAAGTAGCAGTAACGGTGTAGCATGGCATCGGGTGCAGCAGATTGTTTAAAGCTCTGTAGATGAATTTAACAAAAAGAAATGTTTAGGCTTAAAAATACACTTGCATTATATCTCTAGATTACTACATTGGTTGTATAGTCTTAATTTATGTAAAATTTGCATCTACAAATTAAATATTTTATGAATTGATATTATTTCTAGCGATACGAGACTTGGTTCAGCCTTCATGGTTTGAAAATAAATTTTATTTTGCTGCAGATAGGTTCAGAAAATTGTTGTTGGAATTTTTAAGTTGATTATTATTTTTATCACGAATTATTTTATGATTCATGGTATACAAGTATACATATTTTAATGAAAGATGGTTTAGGCATTTTAATTTCATGAGGGAAGGCTTATTTTATAAGCAAAAGGAGTCGGTAAAAGTTGAAATTAACGACTGTCATTATTTGCGGTTGGTGGATATCTCCATCGATTCAGAGAAGAGATGCCCTAAAATCAGGATTCTACTGTACTTGGGCAAAAGGAGTTATTATCTAATTAGTATTATTTATCTAATGATCACAGAAAAGTGTGACAGTATGGAGCCAGTTTGGCTTTTGATTGTGTAATTTGGGTGGTTTAAATGTCAATACGTAGCATAATAGCAGGAAAATTTTAAGAATTTTAGGATAACTAATTGATATTTAAAGATATTTCAGGAAATTTTTTAAGAATTCAGAAAAATCAGGATATCTCTGATTATGAGACTTTTTTAATTCATTTAAAATAATCTGAATTAAACTGTAATAGAAAGTTTAAATTGCTTAACAGGATTTTATACAAATCAGAATATAATACTCTATGGCCAAGTTCATGAAACATAACTCGCCCCTTTCTTTCATGGACGTTTAAATGCATGCTAAACTAAATTTTTCTTAAAATATTTCAGATGTATAAAATAAATAATTTTTTCAAAGATTACGGCAACTTTTAATCTACAACTGGACACAAATATTGTAAACAAAAATTGAAATTGTATCGTATATTTACAACACAGAAAAAAAAAATATAATAAAACTATTAAAATAATATTTCTTACCTGAAATATAATATAAAATCCTTTATTTAATATCTACAATATAAACACTTAGGGTCGTATTCACCAAACTTCATTGATCGAGGATTAAACAATGGATCAGAAAATCCGAGAATCAAAGCTAACACTGGATTAAATTCCTACGGTATTCACCATCAGCCGATTGCGTGATCCATGGATTAACTGGGAGAGAAAGAAAAGCTTCGTTTTGATTGGCCAAAAACGAAGATAGATGTTCGGATTCACCGTTCGGCTTCAATTAACCAGGGATGAGGACTTTCAGACTTTTCTTAATTTTTTAAAAACAATTTTCACGTTTTTGCTTCTAAATATTCTTATTTTTGTTCAATTTTCTTTCTTTTGACTGTTTCTAAATAATTTATTTTCATATATTTTCCAGTTTGGCTTATAGAAAGTATGATTTTGTGTATCTGTTTCTTCTTTTACTACTAAAATTAAATTATTTTTGAGTTTTGCTGATACTTTCAGACTTTTCGTCTATTTCCAACTCACATCTCTGATTAACTAATCAATCGGATTTGAAAATTAGAAAGGGTAAAAAGCAAATTGGCACGGCGAAAAACACGATTTGCTCTTGTTTACGCACGGATTAAGAATCAATTTTACTGTAGAACATTTTTTTAAAGAATAATCACGCAGACGCCAACTGTTTACGCTACGATTTAAAATTTTGATTGTTATGAATAAAAGAAAAAAATTCTCCGAACTACGCTCCCCCCCCCCCCCAACACACACACAAGCAATGCCCCTGACTGTAGACCAATTACATACGCTATATCAAGCAGTCTTCAAAAATTAGTGATTTTTTTTAATTGAAAATATTTTTAAATAACTTTAATTAATTTTTCTTTATTTTAGTTAGCTCATTAGATTACTTAAAAATTTGGCTTGGAATAAGTTTTTAACTAAAACAATCAAATGAAGATAGCTTTTCCCTTGTTTCATTTATTTACCAGTTTTCAGTAGGTATTTCGGGTACATTTCTAAGTAGTAATTAATAAAAAGGTTAAAAAATATACAAGTTTATTAAATAATTTTATGAGAAATTGGGAAAAATATATAAATTAATGAAAACTTTATAAGCTAAAACCATAAATTATGAAACACGCAACAATTGTTTTCGTCGAAGTACAACCTTTCATCAGGCAGAAAAAAAAAGCACGATAATTCAACACTATATTATTATTGCACACATTTGTAATTTAAGGTGCTACTTTACAAACTTCATTCAACAAAAAAAAATTTGGTGCATTTTTCATACATTATAGTTATATCATCATATGAAAGATATTTGGTTAAAATTGAAAAGTTTAAATTTTCTGCTATGCTACCCATTAAAATAAATCAATTTGTGAATTAATCTTTAACGATTAAGCTCATGGAAATGAAGGAGAAGATATATATCTTTATTAATAGCAAAAATCGCTTAATCAGCAAAATTTTATTTGACATGACAGAACAGAGTATAATGTCGTCAGAAATAATATTAACTTAATTCAATTTTAATTAAGTAAAAACACAATGATAAATGTGTATCATTAAATAATTATAGCATATTTTTTAATCAAACTCTTGTTCAAAATCAGGTATTTAAAGACTGTGTTTCAAGATTAAAATATAAAAAAAATCATCAAAATGATTTTAAAAGCAATTTGCTGCTAATAAAACAAAATTTATATTTCTTTCATGTTCAATATTTACGAAGCTAAGCTGCGTAGTACGCATGTGTTACGAAAAGATCCGAGAATTATCTCTGTTAATTCTTCCATATTCGAGGATCAAAAAAGAAGTGTTAAAGTAGCCGGTGAACTGCGAATTTTCGTTGGAGAATACCGATTTTCGTATGATCGAGTGATTACCGCTGATGCGAGATTTAATCCGAGTGTTAAGAAGTTGGTGAATACGGCCCTTAATGTGCTATAGTTTTTTTTTTTTTTTTTACGATTTGTTCTCTGGCGTATTAATACATTGAGATGAAAAGTGAAAAATTAGCCAATAGCCGAGAACGGTTCGATTGATTGATGGATGCGTTTTACGTTACACTAAAATCCAAGAAAAATGTTCACTTTACAGTGTACACCTTTCACCTGTTTTGAAGGGAAAAGTTGAAGTGATTATTATTTCCATCTAATAGCAGGCGTGTAAAGGGATGTTGGTGATTTATCATTCTGATAAACACTTAATTAAAAATAAATAAAATATTTAATTTTACATTAAAAGCATTTAAAACCTTTAAAATTACCGTTCCACACAATCGGTGTAAGGTATTTAATTTTAAACTATATTAATTTAAAACGAAGTGTTGAATTACTAAACTAAATACATGAAAAAACCTTTTCCCTCTTGAAACCGCGGGAGTCTACAAAATACCTTACACCAACCAAAACAACCAATCAGGTTCGTACATCGGTGTAACCAAGAGAAAAATTAAAACAAGAATAAAAGAACACATAAAAGATATCAAAACAGGAAGTCAGAATACAGCCTTGGCCAAAACATTTTACAAAGAAGATATTAATATAAATTTTGAACAAACAGCTAAAATAGCCAATTATGAGGATTATAACTATGCAATGTACTGCGAATCCATTGAGTTAGCAACCAATAGGAACACTTGCAATGACAGCGGCTCAGTAGCTCCGGACAGAATGTGGCGCCATGTTTAGAAAAGTAAAATCCATCACAACAGTCCAAGTCACGCACAGAGGAGGCCGTCTGACGAGAACCGGGAACCCGGTGGAAAAGTTTAACGGCAAGCAACGAAGTCAGTAAAGGTTTTTTCATGTATTTAGTTTAAAATATTTAATATTTACATTTAGTGGCAATCTATTCACCTGTTTCCTGTTTAAAGTTTAATTACATATTTTTATAAATTTTTAGTTTTATATTATCGATAAACACTATTACTAATTTTTTTCTTTTCAATTTAGTGCATAAAAATAATGAAATTCTTACAGCTACTTAGTATTGGCCAAGTACTTGGTCAAAATTTGACTGCATATAGAGTACTCAGCAGATTAGCTGAGTGCAAAGTACATATCAAGTACTTGATGCAGCTCTAATTAATAAATCAGATGATAAAAAGAGAGGGGGGGGGGCTAAAACTAGAGCTGTACTTTGTGCTAAGTATTCGGCCAATACAGAGTAGTTGTGAGAATTTCATTAATCTTATGCATTATTGAAAGAAATGTGTTAATGAGTGATATTTATTTTATACTAGCCGCTTTCGGCGACCAGCTGGCTCGCGATCCTTGAAAAATCCGACTTTATGAAACTCCCGCTCGGTGGGGGTTTCATAAAGCCCCATTTCACTACATGAAACAGCCTGTTCGCTCACCATGTTATGATCCTTCAAATTTATGACTTTGAGCAAAGTTCTGCTCGATGGCGCCTTATCCCCGTTTTATAACTTACAACACCTTCCTTGCTCATTAGAATTTTAAATATTGAAATTTTAAAATATTACAGCACCATCTGGTGGTAGAAATTTCTGTAATTTATTGTTCAATTCTAAATCAACAAAGCTTTCAAATGATGTATTACTTATGAAATTATTTTAATTAGTAACTTAGATACCAAAGAAAACCTAATCAGGAAATCTTTAAATGTGTAAATCAGGTGAAATCTTGAATTCCACTTTCGATAATATGGAAGTACTTTAAAATATCATTCGAATAATGTATTAAAAATAATTTAATCATAATTAGAATTTGAAATATTGAAATTTTAAAATATTGCAGCGCCATCTGGTGGTAGAAATTTCTGTAATCTATTGTTCAATTTCAAATCAACAAAGCTTTCAAATGATGTCTTACTCATGAAATTATTTTAATTACCGTAATTTTGTGTGTAATATAACCTGCAGGTAATCTATAAAAAAAACCCTTGACTTTGTATATCCTGCGGGGTATCTATCGCGAACAACGAGAAAATCAACATCAGTCTCGTTTTTGTTTCGGAAGTCTCGATTATTAACGCATAATAAAGATGAAATTGAGGACAGTGAAAAGGAATTTGATGAGGATTTGAATTAAATATTTTATGAATTGCTATGATTTCTTATCTGCCTTCATGGTTTGAAGATAAATTTTATTTTGCTGCAGATAGGTTCAGAAAATACTGCTATTGGGATTTTTATGTTTATTATTATTTTTTTCATGAATTTTTATATAATTCATGGTATATGCATTTTAATGAAAGATGATTTGGGCACTTTAAATTCATGGAAGGTTTATTTTATTTCATTAATAAAAGGAGTCGATAAAAGTGGAACTTAACGATTGTCATTATTTGAGAATGGTGTATATCACCATCGATTCAGAGAATAGATATCCTGGAATCAGGAATCTACTGTGCATGGGCAAAAAGAGTTAGTTTATTTAAAGAGAGAAAAACATCAAATTTCTTAATTTGTGTATATCACCCCATCAATGCAATCACAGTCCAATGCACCTAAAAATGAGTGCTAAAAAATGATAAATTTTGTAAAGCAAGCATCATAAATTAAAAAAATAATAATTAATAAATTAGTAATTGTTTTTTGTACTCAAAAAAAAAAAAAAAAAAAAAAAAAAAAAACTTATATCCTCATCAGAAAAAAGCAGGGTTGGCAAGTTTCTTCCAAGTGGAAGAATGGAAGAAACTGTTTCTCTTAAAAATTTATGTTATAAATTGCAGATATGTAAGATACAATGGATGCATTTGTCTTATAAACAACTTTAAGTAACTTTAAAATTATACCTATAAAAATTTAGTAACATATTTAATTAATAATTA
The DNA here is from genome assembly GCA_963930645.1 of Salticus scenicus. Lineage (NCBI taxonomy): Eukaryota > Metazoa > Arthropoda > Arachnida > Araneae > Salticidae > Salticus > Salticus scenicus. The sequence goes on from OZ005650.1 coordinate 153,516,590, forward strand.
TGGATATTTTTACCATAGTGATCTTCATTATCTGATGATTACGTTCTAAAATACTCAAAATCCAGTTAAAAAAAAAAAAAAATCAATTTCAATTTAAACAGTGTAAAGTTTTATAATTTAGACAATTTTATTTCTTTAACTGATAATAAATAATAGTTTGGATTTGGATCACTTTCTTATATTTTCTGATAAAGCAGTTTTTAACAAACATCCAGTTAATTAAAAGAACCAGTAGTCAATACTGTATTACAAAATGTCATCAAAAACTTTTTCTTTATAGTCATATACGGTATAGTCAACTCCCTGTAATCCACAGATTTATAATCTGCAAATCCTTCTAATCCATAATTGATTTTTTAATGTAAAAGAAATTTACATCTCATATTTCAAAAAAATTCACCTTTCTAACATTTTTACTTTTTTTTTAAACCAAATTTTTATCTTAATCCTTGCTTTGAAACACAGTTGGAAAAGGGGGGGGGGGGTAACATTCTTGTATTTATTATCCTGCAATTCAGGGTTGGGTTTTTGCCGGCAAAAATGCATTTTTGCCAGGACAGCGGCAAAAAGTGGAAAAAATTGGCAAAAATGGAAAAAAATTAGGAAAAGTGGAAAACAACACAATCCCTTTGAATTTTCACCCTTTACACTTTGGCACCTCAATGAAAAAAATGTTTGAAGATTTTTTAATTTAAAAAGTAATTATAATTAATTAATTAATATAATATATATAACCAGTGTCCGACAAATTCCGGGTGCCAGGGTGACTATAAATATCCATTGGTGACCAGTTACGGCAGACTGACAAAAAAATTTTAGTGCATTTACAATATTTTTTATGTATATTTTTGTTTTTCCTCCCACCTTCTTGTCTTGGTATAAAAGATGACATTGCTGATGTATTGAATGAATAGTATGAGTTTAATGTTTTCCGAAAAATTTAACAATTATTTCTGTTTTTGAAAGATGTTTTTCCATGAAAGATAAATTCCCATATTTGATAAATCTTCTTACTACTATACTAGTACTTTCCATGTCAACATCTTTGTTAAACAAGATTCAATAAAATAAACACTATCTAAAGCAAACTATGTTCGAATTTACAACGAGAAAACTTAAATAGTATGATATTTATCAAATGGATTCTCTTTAAAGGAATTCTGTCCTGAAAAATTAATAGACAAATAGTATTTTAAAGCCAAAACTTAAACACTCTCAATATATTTGATTATATTAAAGGTAAAAATAATATTTATTTCTGTGGATTTTTCCCCCCAATAGTTTGTTTTTATCTTTATAAATAAAAAATAGTTTTTTTTTTTTTTTTAATTTCCTTAGTTCAAATTTTTAACTGAATAGTTCATTTATTCAATGTAAAATAATATGTGAATGACCTGCATTAATTATACAATTATGAAATATTATTAATTTTTGCTGTGAGTATTGTCATAGAAATAATTCACTATTTCTGGCTCCTAAGATATTGAAACTTTGTCAGTCCCTGAACATAACCATAAAAACAAAACTACAAAATTATATTTTTATTTTATTGAAGTAAAAAAAATCTTAAGTAAGACATATTCAGAGAGAGAGAGAGAGAGTTTACTTGCAATTTACATTTCAATTCCAAAAAATGCATGATCAGTGACTGACTGGCAAATTTTAGAACAGCTGAGTCAATAATTGACTCAATATTTGACTTTTCCCCACTGTAAACAAAAATATGTAATACACTGAAAAACACAAATATTCTAGTAATTAATTATTGAAGAATATTTTTTAGATAGGTAATTTAAATATTTTTAAAAATGAAAAAAATTGTTAATTGTTGATGTTAAAAATTTCAGTTTAAAGAAATTTTAGAATGCATTATTTTAATGATGGATTCATGATCTCTGGTTTTAATTTGTTAAAATTATGATTTAAATATTAAAATCCTTAAAACCCTGCTTGAAATACTGGTAATTTTTGCCACTGGCAAAAATTGTGGCAAAAACTATTTTTTCCGGGGTGGTTTTAAGACTTGTTTTAATCTTTTGATTAATTAATCAATAACCCTTAAAAAGTAATGATATCAGTACAAAAACCCTTAACGGGTTAAAAGTTTGTGACGCAGCTACTTTATCGCTATAAGAATTTGAAATATGGGTCTTAAAAATAATGATATCAAATTTTAAGTGACGCTTTGCTATTGGTTAAAATATACATAGATTTTTCTTATTTGATCATTTGCTTTTTTCTTTTATTTATATTTACAATGCAAACATATTTTTAACTTCAAGATAAGACAAATATATAAAATATACTCACTGATGCTTTTTCATTTTGCATTTCCATTTCAAAATAACAGTTTTAAAAGGAATGATATCAAAATTCCAGTGACGCCTCAATGTCACTTTAAAAGATTTGTTTTTAGATTCCACTAAAATTACCTTTGTTTTGTCTAATAAAGTATATTTACACATTGAAACAGTGCTTTTAATTTTCAAGTATACTGTCAAATAATCACACTTTCACTGAGTTTGCATTATAAATTGAAATTATTTATTTCAATAAATTGATTTGTCTTTTGCGTCACGCTATCCAAAACTGTGAGTAAAATTTATGTAAATGTTACTTTGTATCATAGTATCCAACTAAGTCAAAATTTGTTTGTGCAAAGAGATAGTGTGATGCAAAGAAAACATTTGCACAAATTTTACTTGCAGTTTTGGATAGCGTGACGCAAAAGACAAATCAATTTATTGAAATAAATAATTTCAATTTATAATGCAAACTCAGTGAAAGTGTGATTATTTGACAGTATACTTGAAAATTAAAAGCACTGTTTCAATGTGTAAATATACTTTATTAGACAAAACAAAGGTAATTTTAGTGGAATCTAAAAACAAATCTTTTAAAGTGACATTGAGGCGTCACTGGAATTTTGATATCATTCCTTTTAAAACTGTTATTTTGAAATGGAAATGCAAAATGAAAAAGCATCAGTGAGTATATTTTATATATTTGTCTTATCTTGAAGTTAAAAATATGTTTGCATTGTAAATATAAATAAAAGAAAAAAGCAAATGATCAAATAAGAAAAATCTATGTATATTTTAACCAATAGCAAAGCGTCACTTAAAATTTGATATCATTATTTTTAAGACCCATATTTCAAATTCTTATAGCGATAAAGTAGCTGCGTCACAAACTTTTAACCCGTTAAGGGTTTTTGTACTGATAATATTTTATACTGTACATTATTTAAAACTGACGAATGCTGATTACAGTTCTTAATATTTAGTCTAACCTCACAACAGTTAAGAACATCACTCGAAAACATTTAATCAAATAAAAATATTATCATTACAAACAATGCCGCCAGAATGAGAGATTTTTTTCCCTTTATCCACAGCTAAATTTTTAACTATAACGGTTATCTAATCAGAAAAATTGGGTACAAAGCACTTTAGATGAATGAGTGCAATTGAGTCATCGTTCGAAAACTTCTTACAAGTAAGCCTTCGAAACAATTAAAATTTAGTGGTGGATATTAAATAAAAAATTCTCTCTATTTGACAGCATTGATTACAAAGGCGATAAGAAATACTGGATTGTCATTCTATAAAATGTGCATCGTATCGAAAATATCACGAACTCAATGCTGAAATCTATATACATCTTTTACACGTTGCCGCACTCCAAAAGAACTACCTAAATTCTTATCAGCTATTTTATCAAACCATTTAAAAAAATATATATATATATAAGTTTTTCTCATTCTTTTAATATTTAACTGCGCTAGATTTTGTGGTCTTCTGAAAGTTCAAAGATTCACTGTTCGTCATAAATTGCCTCCGCCCATTCTTGCAATTTCTTATCTAAATACTGTATCATTAAATTTCTTCTTCTACTATGTGCTAAAAGAAAAAAGAAAAAAAGAAAAAAGAAAAAAAAAGAAAAAGAAATAAAAACTGCGTTAACATTGACAAAATGATTCAAAACTTTTCTAACATCAATTTCATTAAAGCATTGCTGCCAACAATCTAATTATTATTCCATAAAACTTTTTGAATTTGAATTTTTTTTTTCACACCTGTCTTCTTTTAGAGTATGTTTCTTTTCATTGCTCAAAAAAAAAAAAAAAAAAACAGGGTAAAGAACGCAAAGGAGATATAAAATTCGACAGAATAACCACCGCATTTACCAAAGTCAGCAAAAACAACGAAATTAACAAAGGTTTTGATAATAATAACAATAATAATAATAAAACTAATTCCGGAAATCCTTTTTATGCCCTACATCGCGTAGCTAGAATATATATAGATATTATAGAAACATTTTTAACTCAAATGAACCGATATTGAGCATTGATCGTAAATGGCGCCATCTGTTAAGACCTGAGAACAGCGATGAAGAAGAAACTTATTTATTTATTTATTTATTTTTTAAACACATCATGTGAAGCTGCTCATGAAGAAATCTCGCATTCGGGATGAAAGCATCATAAAGCTCCCGGGTATGATCTCTTAATTTTAATTGTAATTACTGTATTTATTAACTTAATTATGTTAACATGCAGTGAAATAAAAAATCAATTACGTTTAAATCTTTAGAAAACTAATCGGAAAAAAAAAAGCTAATATTAACTGTTTAAAAATTTCATTTATTTAGTGTGAATTAAAATATTTAAAATTTGTCTTTTAAAATAAAATTAGTTAATCGTTATAGGAATGTATTATAAATTTAATTTTAATCAATGAAAAGCAATTAACGTTTCAGAGCTGCTAATCTAATCCAGAAGATTGTTACTACCGCTGCTTTTTTCACACCACTTAATTTTTAGAGTAATTCAAACGTATTTAAGACGAATTAAGAAGAAACATACTCTAAAAAATGACTGGTGTTGAAAAAAGGGCGGTACTAAATGTCCTCCAGATTTTGTTGGCAGCTCTGCGCTATTTACTCACTACAAGTAAATGTTTAATATATAAAAATTTAAAGATATATCGTACAGATGATGCACTGTCAGGGCTGTTAAATTTTAAATTTATTTTTTAACAGTGCTGGTACCTGCATTCTTTCTTTATACCACTTTTTTGGAAGAGTAATTTTCTTCTCATTTATCCGTTATTACATATTGCATAAAATTATTTCACAAAGAAAGTGTTGAAGAAATAGTGCGAATAATTACTATGTTGTGGAATAAATTAAAACTTTGGCCTTTTTTTTTTTTTTTTTTCAATAATCATCAATAATTTTGAGGAGTGATATTTTATATACATAATAGACGATTAAACTTCGGAATTCTTAGACAACCGTTAAAATTAAAATTTAGTGCTGGATGTTGAATAAAAAAGTTCCTAAATTTGGCAATATTGATTGTATAGAATCCTAGTTTTATATTTATATATTGAACATAATTAGTAGAGATATATGAAAAGGTTTTTTTTTTTGTTCATTGCAATGATATATTTTATGCGTTATATTTATATTTCAACATGGATTGTAAAACACTTTTCTGGTAGACATGATTTGAACTCTGAATTTTGTAAAATTGAGTTAATTCTATATAATGAGAAATAGTACATATGGACCTATTCTCCCTTTTTTCAAGAATGACTTTATACCAGAAAATTCTTATAATATTTTTCACCTTATTTAATCGTCGAAATTACATGTGACAAATTGCTTAAAAAAAAAAAAAAAAAAAAAAAAAAAAAAAAAGTGGTGACAAATATGATTACGAAATTGAAAATGTTGGCAGCTATGGAAAGACATTTAAATTATGTTTGCTGTCTCACACCGCAGCTCTCTTAATAATTTTCAAGTTAAAGGTTTCTGCCCTTTTAACTTTAGAAAACCCAATGAAATTGCAAGTATGTGCTAAGTTTCTGGAAACGAATATATATTATCGCAATATATATGCTTTGTCTGTATCACACTTAAGTGCATACATAAGATTCAAGAAATATACAAACATCCGACAAGCAACCTTTACCAAATGTGGCAGTTTTTTTTTTTTTTTTTTTTTTTTACTATTAATCATTATTTCATGTAATGTGTATTTTCTGAAAATTAACTTGTACAGAAGTTACTGAAATTAAAATATAGAAACATATTAAAAGACACTTGCTTGATAAATAGAGGTTCCGATTGTTATTTTATGGTTGTATTTCAACAATTATATTTTTATACTAGCAGGCTACGCCGGCTTCGCTGGTCACTGTATTTAAATGAATTTTCAAAAGAATTGGATCAGTGTTTATTTTTTACATCACATTATAAATAAAAACTTAATAATAATAATAATAATTTATACATAAGTAAATAAATAAATGCATAAACATTGAAGTTGGTCTAGACCTTGCTTCGAGTACCCACTGCCTACGGCAGCTCTTTTTTCCGCCCGTGCTGAATCGGGGGTCCAGGTTCCCAGTATCTGCAAAAAGGTCTTTCCCAGGCTCTTCAATCTGGGTATTTATCGACGACATGTGGATTTTCTGTTATTTAAGAACTACGATTTTAAAGATGACTCTATCTCAGCATCTATTATAAGTTTTTGTTTTTGAAGCATTTGTTTTATAGCCCCCGTTATTTACGCTGTATTACGATTTGATTCCGAACAGTATAACAAAATAAAATAAAAAGTAGATTTTCTCTTAAAAGGAATTAAGTACATGAAAAACAAATAAATTTTAATCAGTTTAATCCTTTTCCACTATCTACTATCATTTTTACCCCAATAAATATTATTTAAAAAAAAGAAAAAGGACTTTTATTTTAAAGGAATTAATTTAAAACGAAAAATAAAAAGTTGTTATACTATAAAAAACATACATAAACAAAAAAATTTATTTATATTGCATTACCGTTTGATTTTCAATAAATATAATAAATAAAATAAAATAAATTTAAAAAAAAATCGCCTTCAAATGAATTCATTAAATAAAAAATAAATGGTGAAATAACCGTTGCTAAGATACGCATACGATTACAATCAATGAATTAAATTTATGAAAAATGAAACAATAAAGCCAATATTTAAAATCGAAAAAACATTGATTTGAAAAATTCAAATTCGAAATTCGAAATAATCTCGATGAGGTGCAGACCTGCAGGGTCCCAGGTAACTATATGCCAAATTTGGAAGCTATGCGATCAATAGTGCGAGCACCAGAGCGCGCACACACACACACACACACACACACACACACACACACACACACACGCACGCTTCTCTTTATTTATATAGATTCCTGTTTCTCATTTATTATTACTACTGTGATTTTTAATTTTCGTACCGTTTATTAAAGAGTATTTTAAAAAATGAGGTGGATAGCAGGACTGTGAAACAGTTGGTACACGGACAGAAAAAAAAAATATAAATAAATAAATAAATTAATTAATTAATTAAAAATAAGGTAAGGACTACAAATATGTATTTGAGACAGGTAACCAAGGCACTGACAAATACATTTTTAATTTTCTAATTGGATCAAGTATCTATAGGCTATTGCTAACCTAACGGTAATGCAATGTTAAACCAATGTCTTCACCTTTTTCTCAGGATACTCTGAAGGATAAGACATATTCATTTTCTTTACTTCAGTAATTTTAAAACAAAGATATATTTACGTTACTTTCATAGAGTAAAAAGAATAAAGAACATTGTATACAAATAGCGGCAGCAAAAATCTTATTCACGGAAATTTCTTATTTACGAAAATGGCCTGACAAGTCACAGAGACTTCGGGTTCTACGTTAAACCAACAGACCGCAACCTTAATACTACAATATGGAACATCTGAGCTCGAAGTCTACAAAATTAGCTGGAAGTCCTGAAAAATCCCATTTTCAGGATATTGTTTAAGATAATTTTTTCCTTTATTGCTATCACTGTTTGTATACAACAATCTCTATCCCATTTAATCACGAAACATTTCTGTAAAGTGTACCTTTTATATGACAATATTATGATTAAAAATCCGTAAGATTGTCAGTACACACACTTTTTCCGCACCAATTTTTTTAGAGTAATATCCTCTACATGTAATTATGATTTAAAAAAAAAAAAAAAAAAATGCTCTTCAGCAATACTGCTGTGAAAAAAAGTGTGGATATGAAAAATATATCGGAATATTAATTATTATGCTGACATGTATGCTATTGAGATACGTGTAAAAATTCTTTATGAAAATAATGGTAGCAGAAAAGCCGACAGTTTCTCATACCTGAAAAAATGGTGAAGATTTAGGTCTCTGGAATATGTATTTCTTCCACTGTGATTCTTAAAGCAATGTGAAACTAAATGTGTGGCGGGAAAAAATAATTAAAAATATATTTTTCCTATGGTAAAAAAAAAAATAAATAAAAATAAAAATAAAGTAAAATCTAAAATTTTTACTACAATATGCTTAACGAAATTTAAAAAGTATACATAAATCTAAATTTTAAAAAGTTTTTTAAACCGTCCATATTTTTCCCTGTGAGTCAAAATCATTTTAAAAAGTCTTTAATAAGCTGTGTTCTGCTGACTTAAAATGTGTTTTAACATTTTAACATCAATGTTTTTGACATTTATTTTCCAAAAACGTAGTTATAGATTTTAAAATCTTCAAATCATTTTCCAACATAGACGAAACATAAGCGAAAAAATATTGCTATTTAATTGACAACATGTTTTGATCTTTAAGAGTACCTGTTAATCTAAAAATAGTGTACACTTTAAATTTCTCAATAGTTTTTTGAACTATCTAGAACACTCTATTTTTTGGTATCTAGAATATACTCTGATAAATACGATTTCAAACGCATAAATATTTTTTATTGGCACTTATTAAATGCACTTATTTTATGTATAAAATAGAAGGTAATTATTGTTACACATAATACTTTTTAGCATTTTCTACAATCTTCCTTTTCAAAATTTGATTTTATATGTTTATCCAAAAAAAAAGTAAGATAAAATGTATGTTAGTAAGACTTTAGTTATTTATTTATTTCTATTACTTATGAATTTAATGGATTTTTTTTTTCTTTTTTATTCGCTATCACCCATAGGATTTGTAAATATATATATGTATATATATATATATATATATATATATATATTTTTTTTTTTCACGGCAGACACAGCATTCAGAATCAATTGTGACTCTGTACTTCAAAGAGAGAGGCAATCGATGCCTGTCCGGAAGTGTTTTTGAAAGATGTATCAGTTTATTCGTAACAGAAAAAGACATTTTGAGCAGATGAAAAAAAATGGATTTTTGTCGTTGAGCGAGCAAAATGTCAGATGCAGACAAATATTGACACATAAGTCTTTGAGATATTTAATGTAGATTTAAAGGAGCTAGTTTTTCGTTAAATTAATAAGTTAAAAATATCTACCGACGAAACATATTCAAAGTTACTAATAATAGTTCGAAAAAAGTTTTTATATTAAATAGCATACATACATTAAAAGAAATTGCATTTTAATTTAAAATATATGTAAATTAGTAAATGGTTATTAATAATGTTTCAAACACTTTAAAAGTAAAAAAAAAAAAAAAAGAGAGGGGGGGGGGGAGAGAGAGAGAGAGAGAGAGAGAGAGATTTGATATTTATGAAAAAGTGTTCGTCGATGTAAATAAATATTAATGAAAATTTATAACTTCATCTTTAATTAAATATTTATTATTTTTTTTTCCTCTACTTCTTTAAAGAAAGCTTTATACCTCCATAAAAATAAGTGCTAGTCTCATGAAAACAATTACAGATAATTTGAAGCAGTCTCATAATCACATAAAGCATTTCATGTGATATATGTAACAGGTGATCCCATTATTCTGCTGATTCTTAATTTTTGTGCTTGTCACAACTCTTTAATTTTTAAGATAATTTGTTCAGTATTTTTTAAGATATTTGACAAAACGTTTGAAGTCGAAACTTTCGTTTCATTTATTGGAAGGTTATATATATATATATATATATATACATAAGTTGTCAATACATAATATATAAATTTAAAAAAAAATCTGAGAATTTTTATTGAGTTTTATAAGTTGCTATCTCAATAAACCCCGAATAAGACAAAGCAGAAACTTAAATTTACCACAACTGGATATTTTTTTACAAAACGTTAAAAACGTATGTACAATATAACGCTTATAAAATAAGATGAACCGAAAATTGGATATATTAGATAAAGAATTTCGAGTAGCAAAAAAAGAAAAAAAAAAAAAAAAAAAAAGTTGTACTTTGGCATCCTCATTTTGCGCATGACCTTCAAAGTTTGAAAAGAAGGTTAAAAAAAGAAGCCGAATATCAAAATTTTTACTGAAATGCAAATATTATAAATTTTTGTTCTGATACTACAGGTTGATTCAAAATTAGTTTGACCAATTTTAAAAGCATGTAACTATTTATGGTAAATTTTAATCACTTTACCACCAGTTTTATTTTAAAAGTGAGACGTTTAAATTACTAATCTAGCTATTTTCATTAATGGGAGTAAATTATGGCTCCGAAATTAGATCCTCAAACCCGAAACGAAATTTAAAGCTTTTGAAGGATGGTTGCTCAAATTCTCTTATAAATAACACATTTAAAAATCAGAAAAGACATTTTTCTAATGGACTACTATCTGAACTTCGAAAACAAATAAAATTTGGCTGTCAGTCAAAAGCTCCAGGAAAAAAATGTGGACGAAATGAAGTCTTTGGTTAAAAAGAAAAAAAAAAAAGACTTATTGCTGAAAAGACTTATCGCTGTAGAAAAACCTCTATCTCAAAGAACTTTAGCAAATAAACTGCAGGTATCGCAATCGACAATTTGTCGTCAGATAAAGAAAATTGGTTATAAAAAAGTGAATAAAGCAGTCTGTCATCAAATGTCTACAAAGACCATAGAAAAACGAAGAAAATGTTCTTGGCCTCTGTATTTAATGTTACGCAAAGGTAGATAGAAAACATGGATAACTTAGGATGAAGCAATGTTTCATATGTCATCCAATACTCGAAAAAAGAAGATATGATATATTTCACGCGAAAAGCGTTGCAAAGACGCAGATGTTATGCAAAAGGCAAGTTGACCGCCAGGTGTTATGGCATGGATGGGAATGTCCTCTCAACGTTAAACAAAACTATTTTTTGTAGAACCAAAGGCTAAAATTGATGCTAAATACTATCAGAATGCAGTTTTGAAGCACATGATCAAAGAAAGTAAACGGCTTTACCCTCAAGGAAACTTTGTTTTTCACCAAGATTCTCCACCAAGTCGCACTGCAAAATCAGCTATAAAGTAACTGAAAAATTAAAAAAAAATATTTTCTTCCTCCTGAGAAATGGCTACCATCATCCCCTGACTGTGCTGTTTACGATTATGTTTTTTGGGTATATTTAAAAAAAAAAAAAAAAATAAGTAGACGTAAAGTAAGAACACTTCAAGTGCTTCAAAAAGCAGTCAAAGAGGAAGTTGGAAAAATACCCCCCAAAATGGTCGAAAAAGCACTTTTGGCTTGGTTTAAATGTTTACGTGAAGTGTACTATACTAAAGGAAACCACATTGACATTTTCATGTAAATAACTTAATTCAATAAATATTTCTGATGCTCTGAAATTGGTCAAACAAATTTTGGAGCAACCTGTATTCAAATGCTTTTTTTTAACACTTTTTCCACATATGTTCAAAAATATTTATATTAACAGTTTTAAAAATAAAATATTCACAGGTTTTAGATCGCGCATAAGTCGTACAGTTTCATGAAATTAATCAAAATTTCATATTTATTAGTTTTTTTTCGCAAATTGCAGTATTTTATCTTTTGTAGTTCAGTTTTACACTTACAAAAAATGCGCACCGTGTAGCTCTTTGTTTGTTACGCAACTATAATTTATTACAATAACAATCCAAAACTCACCAGGGTGAAGTGGCTGCACTTTTAATTCTACCCTGTCCTTCCCATCCACCTAGTCATGATGGACAGTTACAAAATTTACATAATGCAATATTTAAATATTTATAGTATAAAATATTTTCATATTTATAGTGCATTTACATTTACAATCATTATATGATTTTAAACAAGTTTGGATGAAGGTTTGATGTTGGATTTATTACTAAGTTTTGGCACTGATGGTAGTGTGTATAAAGTTGTCATTATAAATCCATCTTTTGATTCTTTTCCAAATACCTTTTCTGTAGATTCATTGACCAGCTTCACAATCCTTTCAACAGGCTGAATGTAGCATGGAAATTTTATGAATTTAAATTTAGGCAATAGTTTAGAGGACAGAAATAATAATAATAATAATAATAATAATAATAATAATAAAACATTGTTTGTTGCATTTCCTATCATTCGAAGCATAGAAAACGAGAGATAAAGTGAACACGTTGATCAGCTGATCAGCACATCAGAGTTCGAAGCTTCGAAATTCTCTTGTTGATAGAGAACTGTGTCCTGACGGTTGATCTCTTGTATTGATTAATATCCTGTAAGTTTATATATTGCCTGTCGTCCTCTGCCATGGCCAGTGACAAGTTCTGAGAGTTAGCAAAGAAGACATTGCCACACTAATCAGTTCAACATATTTCAGAACACTAGACGCAATATAAGCTATTGTCAAAAATTATAAATCTGCGATTCATTACAGCCGTCGCAGTAATTTAATTCTCATTTGAGTTTTGATGTTTCAGCAACAGATGCGAGACATTGTTTCTTTAAATGTATTTTTAAGATTTATATTTAAAGCAGAATTGCCGAAAGAACTAATTATATTAAATAATAGCAGGAGACTTGGCGTTGGAATATTAAAACAGGAATAAACTACTACGTCAGAAACGCCAAAGAAAAATTATTGAGGTGCATACAGCTGTTTCGGTAGCCTAAAGCGTACCGTCATCAGTGCAAAAAAATAATTCTGAATCTGGAAAAGTACTCGTATATATAGGAGAGGGACCGGATTTAGTTCAACCAATAGGATTACGGAAGAGGTGGGGAGTGTGGCCAATAGGAATTAAGGAATGTGTAGCTGTGTAAACAGTAGAAAAATTAAGGAAATGTGGACTGAATGTAAAATTTCCAACAATCAGACAAATAGGGAACAGCGAAATCACAATTTACAAGGTTTTTAAAATTTTTATAAATATGAAAAGCTTCAAAGAAATCGAGTTCATGAATGGATTTAGGTCTGCAAATTATTTTAGCTGAATTAAATTTAAAATTATGATTTTCCTCCCAGCAATGTTTAGAAATAGCCGATTTGTTGGTTTCTTGTTTGCGGACGTAATTCATATGTTCTTTTAGACGAAATTTAAGACTGCGTTTAGTTTGGCCAATATATGATAAACCACACTGACAGGATATACTATAAATGCCCCAAGAATTATGCATATCAATAGGATCTTTTAACTGAGAAAAGGTGAGTTTATTGGAAGGCGAAAATATTATTTTAAAATCATATTGTTTGAGAATTTTAGCTATGGTTTGACTGGTTTTAGAAAAATAGGGTAAAACAATACTGATATTAGAAGTGACTGATTTAGTAGACGAAATACGAGGGAGTTGTAATTTTTGGATAGCTTTGTCTATAATGGAAGGGTCATAACCTCTGTCAATTGCGATGGCTTTCAGGTATTTAATTTCAGATTTAAATAAAATAGGATTTGAACAAATATTAAGGGCACGGTTTACAAAAGTATAGAAAGCAGCCATTTTTTGGTTAGGTGGGTGACATGAACGCGCATGGGGAGGAAGGGAGACTGCAAAATTTTTACGATAGACAGCTTTATACTGTGTTTGTGAACTAATGCAATCGGAAGAAGTAAAAATTGCATTCGTTTTCTTGAAATGTAATGATAATCAGTACTTTCATTGAAACAACATAAAAGTACATCATCATATGTTGGCAAAGTGTTCGTACCCAGTTCTTTTGGTAAACTAAAAATTGGATGGGCATGGGATTGTCTGGTAGTCGCCATTACTAATGATGTTAATGGTATAATAGCACAAATATAAAACTAAATAGTTTTAAATCACTACTGTAAGCTCACTATTTAAAATAACATTTTAACGTAGCCCTACTAAATTATAATAAAACTATACTGTAATGATCTGATGACACTGCTTGATGACAGCAGAAGAATTAGAATGAGAATATAGAAAGAAATAGAGAAGTGAAGTCGCGTCGCTCGGTGCAAGGTTCCAGATACGATGTCATCGAGTCTGATGATTTACAATCCCAATTTACGTACTACCTGTGACTATCAAGAGCTTGTATTAACTATACTAGGGGGCTCTGCCCCTATTCATTCCGCTCACCAACCCCGAAGAAGGCTTCGCCTCCTTCCCGACTCACTTTGCTTATTATCAAATGCAGAACTCTGCCCGCCTGTTCGCTGCTTTCTTTCACAGAAAAGGATTATTAATAGTGCATATTACAAGACAAAAATAGAAAATTGTCATGCAAATCCTCATATTCAATGTCAAATTGAAATATATATATATATATATATATATTTCAATATATATTTCAATATATATTTATATAGATTTCAATAAAAAAAAATATATATATATATAATACATATATATATAGTATATATTTAATAGAAAGAAATTTATAATATCTAGATCATTTTGCATTACAGCTTTAGTATATGACCCTTTTTATTTCTTTTTTACAACCTTAGATCCGGACCACGGTACCCCAGTCGGTAGAGCGCCGAGCTCGTAATTGAAAGATTGTGGGTTCAGTTCTCGAGCCGACCAAAGACCGTCGTGTAAACTAATGGTGGCTGATGCACGTAAAATATGTCGTGGCCGCAATATCCTCCGTGTTCCCATCAAAATTATACCTCTGGGGGCCACCGAAGCTGGGGAGCCATCCCCTTCGTATAGGACCAAAACTGTTGTGGCAGATGTCTTCGGAACATTCGCAGGGGTGCGTCCCAGTTCTTCGCCAATTATCCATTGCGCAGTAATGGGCGACGTCAAACACAACCTATCTATTTATCTACCTACCTACAACCATGAATCATATTTTAATTTTCCCGTTTAAGAAAATTAATTTTCTAAAAGTAGAGTCCCTTCCGTGGTGGATCAGAATTGTGATGGCATGTCTCCAGACCACCTCTAAGAGTGTGTCCCAGACCGTCGCAAATTGCCCATCTGCGCAGCACTAGTGCGGCGTAAAACCCAACCATCTATCCATGTAAAATCAGAGTCTTTTTTACATCCATGTTTTCGGGTTGAGGTACCCTAGTTGGTAAAGCACTGAGCACGTAATTGGAAGATTGTCGATTAGATAGTTGAGCCGGCCAAAGACCGTCGTGTACACTAATGGTGGCTGGTGCACGTAAAATACAGTCGGCTGCAAAATTATTCGAGCACTAGCCAATAATTCCTATATTTAAAAAGTACACTTAAGACTGTTTTGCTACGTAAATCCTTGTCGAATCATGTTCTTAGACTGATTAAGAACATGACTCGACAAGGATTTATTTAACAAAGCTGTATTAAGTGTACTTTTTTTTGGCAAGGATTATTGCTAGTGCTCGAATAATTTTGCAGCCGACTGTATGTCCTTATCGCAAAGTCTTCCATGTTCCCATTCACACTATACCTCTGGGGATCACCAAAGCGGAGGGGGATTCCCTCCGTGAAGGTTGAAAATTGTGATGGCATGCCTCCGGAACATCTCTAGGGGTGGGTCCCAGACCTTCGCCAATTACCCATAGCGAATTATTGGTGCGACGTTAAACCCAACCAACCTGCCTACCTTCATACAACCATGAATCATATTTTAATTTTCGCGTGTAAAATGACTGCATGACAGAAGAACAACGTCACTGGGAGAAACTTTTTTTTAAAAATGGCAAATAAAGTACCTTCATAAACTTGTTGTTTTAGCTAATAACTTCTTTAATTAAAATGATAGAAATTTCTAAGCGGCTAAAATGTCTTACTTGGAGTATTCGGAACACATTGATACATTTCATGACGCGAAGGACCCTGCCCTCCGTTAGAAGATGCTGTCGCAGACAAAACAATTTGACGCCAGTGATAGTAACTTTTTTTTAATATATAGAGAAAGGAATAAATGCCTATATATGTGACGAAATATTCAATTCATAAGGTTTTCTAGCAAGCTAAAACAAGAAAAAGGATAATTTTGGTTAAATTTACGAAACTTTACGAATTATGCGCGATTTAAAAACTTTAAAATAATATAAATATTTTTAAAGACATAAGTAAAAAATGCTAAAAGGAAGCATTTGAAGGGTACTAAAACAAAGATTAATAATATGTGTATTTCAATATATGTATATATTATAATATATATATATATATATATTATTTGACCATTTTTTCGAACTTTGAAGATCATACGCGAACTAAAGACTTTTTTTTTTTTTTTTTTTTTTTTTTTTTAATCTTTTTTCTTTCAAATTGAGGATGCCAAAGTATGTATATATATATATATATATATATATATATATATATATATATATATACAGTCGGCTGCAAAATAGCACTAGCCAATAATTCCTATATTTAAAAAGTACACTTAAGACTGTTTTGCTAAGTAAATCCTTGTCGAATCATGTTCTTAGACTGATTAAGAACATGACTCGACAAGGATTTATTTAACAAAGCTGTATTAAGTGTTTTTTTTTTTTTTTTTTTTTTTTTTTTTGGCAAGGATTATTGCTAGTGCTCGAATAATTTTGCAGCCGACTGTATATATATATATATACTCTGCTATTGGAGATCGCATTTCCAAACTATTCGTTTTTCGGTCCACCCTATTATATTGTATATCTAGTTATGTACGCGTATGTAACCAGATTATTTTACATATAATATGCAGTTTTTATCATCATTGCCAATAATATTTAAACCGATAAACATATGCTCTTAACAGTATAAAATAATTATTTTAATGAAATAGAGTTAAGTATTTTCAAATTTATGTGATAGCTTTGATAATCCTCGAAAGATATGAAAGTTTCATATCATTAGTTATTTTATCTTAATTTTTTTTTAAAGATTTTATTTTTAAAATATATTACTCTGCTTAAAGAAATATATTTGTAACAAAACCAGTCTTTGCTTGTTAATGTCTAATTCTTTAGCTCAGAAAATATACAAAATGTAGTATTTCTTTAGCCTTTATTTTTGTAAATTTTCGTAAAAAAAAGTACTTTTAAGTTGTTGTAACATTTCAGAAAAGAAAAAAAAAAAAAGAAGTAAAATAAATAAATGCCTAAAATGTTACCTTGTCACAATTATGAAAATTTGAGTTTTTCTTAAAATGAAGGAGTCGCATTCTCTGTTATTTCTTTCTTTTTCTTTTTTGTTTTTTAAGTCATTGTCAGGGGTGAGAAATTCCAAGGTATTTGCATTCACTATTTCGATAAAGAAATTTTTATGACATTTTCATAGTAATGTGTCGTGATTAAAGAAGGCAAATATTTTTTGTTTAAAAATTGTGATAGTGAAAGTGGCGAAAATCTTTCACTTCCGAAAGTGAATCCATATCTTTTTATGGAATCTACAAGAATTTCAAGATTTTCATAATGACTTTTTCATTGATTATGTATAACATATTTGGTAACATTTATAATTCATTCCAGAATACTGTTAATACTGCTCTTTTTTTACATCACTATTTTTAAGAACATTTTTCATTTTACTTCATCGTAATTACATATTGGAATAAATTTTTCTATAAGCAATGCGTGCCAACATCCCAACTAATATTCAGTACATTGTTTCTACATGCCCCTTTTCCTACAGTACTTTATTTTTAGAGCGATTTTGCATAAATAAGATGAAAAATACTTTAAAAAGAGATAGGTGACAAAAAAATAACAGGTATTAAAACTTTTACGGAATATTAATTAGGAAGTTGGCAGGTATGTACAACCGAAATGGTGTGAGAGAAGACTGGACTAAATGTACTAAGGGATAAATTACAAATTTTGCCAGGCATAACATTAGTTATATGAAAAATGAAAAATAAAATCACATAGTCATTAACAAAAAAAAAAAAAAAAAAAAAAAAAAATCATGTAAAATGTATTTTAGTTAATAACATAAAATAACATTTGAAATTTATTATTCTCTGATTTTAATTTATTATTTTATTTTTATTTTTTAATATTCCAGTAACGATGCGCGAAAAAAAAAAATAAATAAATAAACAGGGGTTAGAGTACAAGTCATTAACAACATTCACAAGAAAAAAAAATATATATATTATTAATTTTAATTAACGATAAACTTACAATAAGTAATTTTAGTTTGTTTCACAAAAAAATATATTCGATAATTCATTTTATAGTCAACACTTTAGAAAATATTTTTCCTTTTATTCTGAACAATAGTTAGAAGAAACTAAAATATATTTAAGAAAAAAAAAAACCTTCCTTGCTTGAATTTTTAAGAATATTCATTGTGTTTAAGACAATTAATTTTTAATGATGAATTAATTTGTGTTTTTCCATTTATGCTTTTAGAATAAAACTCAACTTAAAAAATATTTTTGATACTAAAATTGAAAATTTTAAAATTAATTACACTGAAAATATGGGCTTGCTTATACAATATTTTTTTTTATCGTTCTATAACTTTTTCTTTTAATGCAATTATTTATTTAAATTTTTGTATACAAATTTTTAATTCGAAGTACCGTACAGAAAAATGGTAAATTCGAGACAAAAAAAAAAAAAAAAAAAAAAAAAAAATCAATATTATTAAAATAAACACAGATTATATAATTTTATAATGTTAAACATGCATTTTTTTCTTCAGGGTGACTTAAAAAAAAATGAATTTATATTTTCGTTGATGTTTTGTATTGAATTTAATAATAGTAAAAGTACTTCTAAAATTCAGGTATTCATAACACTTTTACATGAACTACGCAGTTTGGAAAGCTTTAATTTTTAAAATTATACTGTGGTCATTTGAAGGGATAACTTAATTCAATAATATAAAAAATGAAAAAAAAAAAAAAAAAGAAAGAAAGAAAAGAAAAAAAAAAAAAAAAAAAAGATAATTAACACAGTTATTTTATGTATGTAATAATTAAATTGGGAATTACATCGAATTAGAAATATTAATGAATATGTTTCTAACACAATGTAAGGAACATTTTGTGATAACATTTCCTAAAGAAGTACTATTGAAATGTTTAAACTAATTCAAGTTTTGTTTACTTTTACAGTACTTTAAGTAATGGATTTTTTTTCAAACTATGGAAATATTAGTAAGTACAAGAAATTAATTGAAATTCTTAATTATATTTCTTTGAAATAATTTACGCAGATAGGGAAAAAGTACATAATTGCGTATTAATTTAGATTGAATCTATTTCTGTTACACGATTCAATTTAGAAATTTTTTTTTTGTCAATAATTTTAATTATTAAAAATTTTAATAATATAGAAATTAATCTTTAGAAATTTCATCTAAACTTTATTTTTATTTATCACAGAATGTAAAATAAAAATAAAAATGAAGAGTTTTTTTTTTTTTTTTTCGTTACACTGAAAGTGTTAAATTAAATAGTTCACGTTTTTTCTCATTTATTTATTTATGGATTAAAAATATAATTTTTTTATACTGCTGTAAATATATCTGCAGAGAAACGTTTTAATATATTCCAGAACTTTGTTATTGTTCGCCCTATTTTCACACCACATTTCTTGAAGGGTATTTTACTTCTTAGTTAATCGTATTAATATGTTAGAGAAAATTTTACTGAAAATAATGTGGTGTGAAAAAAGTTCGGATACTAAGAGTGTTCAAAAAAAAAAAAAACAAAAAAAAAAAAAAAAAATGCGCTGTCTCCTTATATGTACATGTGCAGATGCAATGACTAAAGAATGATGTAAAATTTTCGAATTAAATGATCTTGCGTTATATTTGTAACTTGCGTTGAAACGGTAGCATGTCGTTATAAGACTTCTTTTAACGATCTGCATTGCTTTATAAATTAATGAAGCATATATTAAAAAAAATTTAACAAATTTGATTTTTTTTTTTTTTATTTAACAGAGTTTTAAAATCAATGTAATGTTTTTGTCATTTTTGAATATTTCACATAATATTCGTAAGACTCAGTCTAGTGCAATTAGACTATAATAATATTATATATATATATCAGTGGCGTAGCGTGATATGTACTTTATGAACTTTGCATACTCTGAAAGCAAACCATATTAAAAGAGAACTACTCTTCAAGTCGATATAATTTCATGTAATTAAACTGCATAAATTTCCAATTTCTGAAAACCATAACTATAATTTTATGTACAAATTTCGTTGCATTTAACTTCAAAACATGTATCTGAATGGTACTTATATTAGCTTATTGATGAATGATTTGTCTACTTCGCTAATCATACTATTTAAAGTAAATTTGCAATGAAATAAAATCAAAAATTTATATATCACTTTTTGAAAGACAGCTGAAAAAAAAAGTAAAAAAGAGAAAGAAAGAAATCGCTCAAAACTTGACTTCAAGTACCCTCTGCCTTCGGCTATGTCTTCCCTACTAGCACTATGTCGGATCCGGGACCTCACTACTTGTGATAGCGCCTTCACAGAGCACTTCAATGCAAATGTTTATCGGATAACAAATAATGTTAGACAAATTCGATATATTTTTCTAATTTTAAGTATTTTTCAATTTAATCTCGGAATTATTACTTCTTTTCTTTTCATAGAGTATATATCCTGATATATTTTTTTGCTTATTGTTTATAAATTTGTAAATTGTTCAATTGTTCAATTGTTCATCATTCACATTCCCTGTAAAATGATAATAATAATAAAAAAATAATAATTAAAAAAAACTCTTAATTTTTCGTTCTGTTAAATACATATATATATATATTAAATGTTTGAAAGTAGATCATAAATTTATTGTATCGCGGTAAATATCATATGTTAAACAGTTACAATTCACAGATTTTATCTGTTAAAAAAAGGTTTTTACCATAAAAGTAAAATGGGCGACAGCACGAAAATTTAATTTTTTTAAAGTGCTGTTACTAATTGTTGAGTGGCATTGTTCATATTTTTTAATTATTATTCATAATTTTACAAATTATTAAAGAATTTGTTATAACAAAACTACTTTTATGCAATCCACTGGACCCAGAACCTTGTGGTATACCTACATTTTTCGTAAATATTATATGTGTGTCAATAAAACTGAGTTCTGAAGCAAATATATTATATGAAATTAAAGACAATGAATATTTTATGCAGTTAATAGAACAACTAAATACGAAATATTTTAAGGCATATTTGAGTTTTTTTCACGTGGCATGCTTTAGTACTATATTACAAAACGAATTTTGTAAATTTTAAACTCATATTTGTGTAGAATCCCCAAAGGGCATACTCATAGCTTTAAAACTTCCTTATTTCAACAATAAATCTCTGTATTGAACACAAATATATATTTATCGAAAAGATTTAAGATGTTGCTGGTATATAGTTTTAAATTCTATAGGGCAATTGAATTTAAACAGTATTTATTTTATCTTTTTTTGTAAAAATTTAAAGTTAATGATTTAATCATTTCAATATTGCAACTACTTTTTTTTGCTTGTTTTACTATTAAAATAATTAACAACAACAACAACAACAACAAAAAAAAAAAATCTACGAGTGCATTCAAAATAAAATTTGCACAGTGTATACTTTCTTTTAATCTTTCTTCCAGCTACCAGTTTTTATTATTATTATTATTATTATTATTTTATTTTTATTATTATTATTATTATTATTTATTTAAAATAGATCGAGCAGAAAGCATTATAGATTATTTTTTTGTATATCAGAAATTCATTTTTTTTTTCTTTTTAATAATTAAATCAGTTTTTCAAATAAGAATTTTTATAAAAAAAATAAAATAAAATAAAAGTTAATAAAAAAGAAATTCAAACCAACTTGCTAAAATGTAATATTATATAAAATCATATTTGATTAAAATTTCCAAAAAATATTCTACTATAAGCTAATATAAACTATATTTTTAAATATTTACTTTTAATTTCAAAATAATCTTAGTCAAAAATTGATAATTTAAATACATTATATTGAGAGACAAACAAAACATCGCATGTAACAGAAATTTATAATTAAGTGTAACATACACTTTGTGCTAGTTTAAAACTTAAATATAATACAGTATTTATCATTTTGTACATTGAAATTAATTTTTTTTAAATAAAATTAATTTAGGAAATGAGAGAGCCTTCTAAAGTAAATAATATGTCGTATTTACTTTAAGAACTTTTCAGTACCTAATATTTATCAACTCAAACATTACTCTAGATTAATAAGTTTTATTTCTTTAATACTATCGAGTGTCTTTCTAAAGTGTGCTATAAATAAATTAGATAACACAGAACAAGACGGTCACTGAGATTACATTTTTGATCTAAGTAAGTATTGCTAGTATTTCAATTGGTTTACTCTAACATTTAGAAATTCTAACTATCTGAATCGAATATTTAGTGTTTGTTTTAGAGTAAATTAAGATGCGATTTCATGAAAGTAAGTTATACCATTTTGTTTTAAATAAATATTACATAATTCAAAGGTTATTTTAACAGATCTGGTAATATCTATTCATAAATAGATGCGATACAAATTATTAAATGGATTATAACAAATAAACTTTAACATGCAAATTTAAAAGTGTAACAGCAAAAAAAAAAAAAAAAAAAAAAAAAAAAAAAAAAAGATTATATTGTACTTATTTGCTTGCTTACATTGCATACGTATATATAGTTAATTAATTCGGAAATGTATTGAAAAGCAATTTTCTTTGCAGCAGTTATAATTAATGTGCTCCTTATTTTATTTATTTATTTATTTATTTCATTTTTTTAGTGCTATTACAACTACATTTTAATTTGCCTCTTTTAGATTTGATAATTTTAAGATTTATCAAAGCAATTTTTCATTATATTTAGTGTTATTCTATGCTACGTGTAGTATTTGTTTAGGATATATGTGTTAAACTGGAATACAATATATGCAAAGCTATGCAGAATTATAACGTTAAAGGAATGTAGGGGTTTTGAGGAAGAAGAAAAAAAAAGTTCTCTATACAGCGTTGGCAGACGTTTGATAAATATCGTACAAATAGTTGCCAAGTGTTCAATTTATGGGGGAGGGGGGACTTCGTGCTACAGACATCCTGTCCATTTTCACTTTATTTAACCCTTTGGATATCCTAACACTTTAAAGCCTTCAAAACAGAGTTGCCAAATTTAGGAACTCTTTTATTCAGCTATGATCAATAATTTTAAGTAGTGATATTTGATGCACACAATGGAAGATTTATCTTCGAAGTGAATAGGCAAAGAAAAAAAAATGTCGTGGATATTGAATAAAGCCCCTTAATTTGGTAACATTGACCACCGGAAGGGTGAAAGTAAATTTAACCAGCAAAGAGTTAATCGTGAAAAAATAATATGAAATATTTCTATATAAATAATTCTGAGAATCCTGATTTAAAAATAAGAAATGCTTGCAAGAATTATCGTGTGTTTGAAAACACTGCCTGCATAAGAAACCTGTGTACATATTAAAAATCAAACTCGGTTACAGTTTATTTAAAAGTCTTATTTTGGTATTCAGTTTTATTTAAAAAAGAAAAATTATCCATATTTAATTCTTAATTCTTGATGAGAAACTTACTAGTAACATAAGTAACATATAAATACTCAAAAGTGGCACGAAAAGTTAGTACGAAAGGTCCATGTTGCTTTTGCAAAAATAATCTTGTTATTTTTTTAACTGTAACGTTAGAAATTCTAGAACTTAAAAATTCAGTTCTAAATTTTTATCAACATACACAATATATGTTGCACATATATTGTTGCAACATTTATTACATTTTTTATCATATTATTAAGGATTAAATTTTGAAAAGTTACATAGACATAGAGGATTTTAAACTTGGTATTCCCTGAATATAATTCACGGATCAGATAAATCAGCTTTGCATCGTGAAGTCCAATTTACAGATGAGGCTATTGTAACAGACGGAAAGTTCTCGTTTGTAAATAGCTTTGTCTGTTAATTAAAATTTGCAGTATAAAACTTATTTAGATACTCGTGGATTAGACGCAAAATAATACGGCAGAAAATGTATAAACTTATATTGTAAGAATAGATAAAAAAAGGTAAACCCGCAGTAATGGTTTACGCATGATGATCTATATATATAAAAGAGTAAACTCACTGATTCACTGACTGATTCACTGATTCACTGACTCAACACGGTTGTGGCGATCCTATGGGAGATGGAGTCACAATTTTTGGTGAGCAGGTTGATTTTAGGACCCTGACGCTCACTAAGACGGGATTTTGCGAAATACCCCCCGCTCCCCCCTGGGGGGGGCAGAAGGCAAAAACCACCTTTATAAGCATAACTCGGCTCCAAATTGCTTCACGGTGAAGAAATTGCAGATGGGGAGACTAGACTTGAATACAAAAAAATGATTTCTGCGATTTTGGAATTTTGGATTTTTAAGGGGGGTAGGGGGTAAAAATGAGATTTTCGGGGGCGCATAAGGCAAAATCACATTTATAAGTATAACTCGGCACCAAATTACTTCACGATGAAAAAATTGCAGATGGAAACACTAGACTTAAGTACAAAAAAATTATTTTCTGCGATTTTGGAATTTTTTATTTTTAAGGGGGGAGAGGGGCTGAAAATGATTTTCGAAGGTGCAGAAGGCAAAAACCACCTTTATAAGCACAACTCGGCTCAAAATTGCTTCACGGTGAATAATGTGCAGAGGGAGAGACTAGACTTGAAAACCAAAAAAAAATCATTTTCTGCGATTTTGGAATTTTGGATTTTTAAGGGGGGAAGGGGGTATAAACGATTTTTGGAGGCGCATAAGGCAAAAACACATTTATAAGCATAACTCGGCTCCAAATTACTCCACAGTGAAGAAATTGCAGATGGGGAGACTAGACTTGAATATGAAAAAATCATTTCCTGCGATTTTGGAATTTTGGATTTTAAACAAGAGAAGGGGGTATAAATGATTTTCGGAGGCAAATTTAGAAAAATACGGTTTTTCGAGTAAAAGTAATAGCTCAAAGATGTTTAAAAAAAAAAAAAAATGCCAGGCGTCTTCTTGAAAATATTTCCAAAAACTCATTTTTTGATTTTTTCCGATTTTTTTTTTTGGGGGGGGGGGGGCAAAAAAATAAAAATAGTGTCAGATCGTTCAAAATTGGTACATAGAGGTTTTCGATACTTACAAATCGATTGTGGATATTTTCGAATTTGTAAAATTATTAGAAGGGGTGGGAAGGGGGGCAGTATGGGGGGGCTATGGGAAAAACAAATAGAAATACAGTTAGGCCGTTCAAAATTGGTACAGATAGGTTTTAAAGGCCTGCAAGTCGAATGCAGATATTTTCGAAAGTGTAAAGTTATTAGGAAGGGCGAGAAAGGGGACGGAAGAGGGGGGGGGCAAAAAAATAAAAATAGAGTTAGATCGTTCAAAATTGGTATATAGAGGTTTTCGATACTTACAAATCGATTGCGGATATTTTCGAATTTGTAAAATTATTAGGAGGGGCGGGAAGGGGGGGGGTGGGCAAAAACAAATAGAAATACAGTTAGGCCGTTCCAAATTTGTACAGATAGGTTTTAGAGGCCAACAAGTCGAATGGGGATATTTTCGAAAGTGTAAAGTTATTAGGAGGGCCTGGCCGGGGGGGGGGCGGAGGGGAAAAAACAGAATAGAGTTAGAGCATTAAAAATTGGTATATAGAGGTTTTCGATACCTACAAATCGATTGCGGATATTTTCGAATTTTTAAAATTATTAGGATAGACGGGAGGAGGGGGCGAAGAGGGAAAATAATAGAAATAAGAGTTAGAGCATTTTGGGAATTTTTTCCGAAGGCAGTGAGAACCCGGTGCGACATTTTTCCTAATAAGATTTTTTTTTTTTTTTCTGATTTTTTTCACGTGATAAAAATTAATGCAATTTTGAGAATTCAGTAATTATAGCGATTCATTTAAAAATAGGGACCAGCGAAGCGGGCGTCGCCTGCTAGTTAACAATAAAACAAATATTTGCTAAGTCTTCGAGCTTTCCACCATCTTTAATTTATTTTAAGTGTAAATTCCTTCATTTATTAATCTGTTCATGCACTCACCATTTTATAGTTTTTAAACGCTACCTAGACTGACATGAAAAGTTTTACAGGTAATAATATTTTTCTGCAGTATATTGATTTTGACAGTAAAAAAGTTTACAGAAGCATGAGGATATATAGAATACAATAATAATCATGTTTACTATATTTTTAATTACCGTTCTGGTTCTATTTTAACCATAGCATGCTATTTTAAAATATAGAAAATAAATTATTTATTTTTTAATATCGTACTCATGTCGTGAAAATTTGAAGGAATTAGGAACAGAATAACCTGATCTTTTTGCATGAAATTTGTGTTATATTTGTTTTATTTAGTTATTTTTTACTTTCTTTCAAAAGGTAAATTTCACAGTGACTGTCAATTATTTTTTCGTTAATAACCAAGTAATACATACGAAAGGACATCTAAAACAATATTCATGTAGCAAACTTGAGAAAATAAAAGTTATATCCGCTTTTGAGATACAAAATATCGGTCCCATTTTCGATTTTCCCTAAATTAGACCAGAAACGAACAATTACCTACGAAAATATATCTAAAAGTAAATTATATGGAGAATTTGCAGAAAATATGTAAGACTTTATTTCAAGGAATGCATTTGTGAGATTTCATATTGACGAACCTTTATCAATTTCCCTGAACTAACCAATATATACGAAAAGACATCTAATAAGGAAATTTTACATCAATTTGTAGATAGTCACCACAGTCGTTTTCCGCAATTGATAATTATGGTCCACCTTCCTGTTTTCAACATCCCACATTTTTTTTTTTTTTTTTTTTTTTTTTTTTTCAATTTTTACTAAATGTTAGAAAATTTATCTCCACACAAGACCTATCTTAAATTGGAAGTTCTGTTGTTCTATCTTTATTCATTTCGAAGATATGATAATCAGAATATGTCACACACACCCATATTCACATACGTACACATGTAAGCACTGACCAATTTCCAAGAGCCAATTTTTTAACTCAGGCGACCTTAAAATGAGTAAATCGGGACAAAACTCAATATCGAAATTTTGACCTTAAAATGAGTAAATCGGGACAAAACTCAATATCGAGATTTTTAACTGAATGCTGAGCTTTCATTACCTACGGTAGTCGGGAAATGGAAGTAATAGAGCAAGGAAAATTTTGTAACGTAACCATAGAATTCAGGTCAACATCATTTTAAACACAGTACAGAAAAATCTCAATTAATGATTGTCTGCATAGAAATAAAATTTCAACTAGAGAGATTTTTTTTAATCGCAAACTACAGGATACAAATTAAGATGGAAAATAGACAGGAGTTTAAAGAGCTTCTTCAAAACTTTTCTCACTATCATTAATCCGAATTCCCAAAACTTAACGTACTGTAACAAAGAGATTGCAGGTACTATTACAGTGACCCTCGAAATACAATTCCAGGAGATACCAATTATCAGCAGCGAAGTAGAAATATAAGTTAATTTTATCGTTTGAAGCGCTTGAGAATAAATCATGACTTCATCAACTCTTCGGTTACTTATGCTGATGTTATTCTAGAAATTAACAAGCTGAAGAAAAAGAAAACCTCAGGTATTTGTGGAACCACTAACAAATGCATTTTAGATACTACTAACGCATCATGCTCCAAAAATTACCCTTATTTTAAAAAATAATTTTAAATTTTTGTTTTCAAATAATTTGTTTTCCCCTTTTTATTTAAAAACAAAATTATCGCCTTTTTTAACACAAATTGTAAACCTCTAGAATTAGCTAAAATCTTTGGTCCAAATTCCTATTTAAACACTCGTGGCAAACTTGTAGAAGATTTATTGCTCAACAAATAACAACGTTCTGATCCCGAAGCTATTTTTTTTCTAAAATATATGCCAGATCCTCACGCCCTCACCATGTCTAGAGACATATTGGACATATGACCAGTTGAATTATAGAAAAGAAATTAACTGGACTACTTTTTCTTAAAATTGAGAAAGGGTTTGCCGTAGTTTGGAGTTTGGGTTTTAGCCTCCTCTTATTAAATTATTTCATAACTATCTAGAATGCAGAACTTCCACGTTATTGGAAAAAAAAAAAAACATTTCCCCAAAATATTTCACAGATTTGAATTCGGTTGCTGGATTTTTCCATCATCTAAAAAATGGTAATACTCTGCGATTATCTTAGACCAAGTTCCTACTTTTAAACAAGACATAAACATTACACATAACATATTTCGAGCTATTTTGAGTAAATTAAAGCCCTCCCTTGTTCAAAATAGTAGTTAAAGCAATAAAAGTAAAATACTTTTGAATACTTCCTATCTGCTACCTATGCTAATTTACGCAAGTCACATGGTGTTATCCTGTGTAGGAAAACCTGATATTAAATTACTCATTGCAGTTCAAAATGCAAGCATTTGGCAAATGTTTGACATGCCCCAGGGATGCCAAGTTACTATTAATGAAAAATCAGTTCCATACCACAATAAAGAAAAAGTAAAACTTGTCCTATGAAATTGCAGATATTTATTACAAAAGAATACATTAAACATTTGCCGGTATTAAGATTACGGTCAATCTCTAATAACTTGGCATCTCTGCATGCCCTGGAACGTTCCAAATTTTCTCGTTTATAAAAGCAAAATTACACTCTAAGGTTAAACGGTTTAATACGACATCTTAATGTTAGCCTACATTCGTTTTTAAAACTAATTGGCAACCATGTTTTGTAAGCACTAGCTTGATATGACTATAATGATCCTGTTAATAGACTTAAATCTATTACGAGCTTGCAGCTGAGCTTCCTTTTTAAAATTTCGATTTGTAAGTTATACAATGCTACATTATAAATTTATTTTTATATTTATCTGCAAAAAAGAAAGGGAAAACTAATAAAACTCTGTCAAAAATACAAAAATAATCTATCTATTCATAATCTTTCTTTGAGTTTTGACGTTCTATGCCTAATTCTTCTCATTCTTAGCAAATTGTGTGTCCATTTCTCATAAGCTATTTTTTTTTTTTAAATTGTTTTCTGTTTATTTTATCTATTGTTGTTTACTTCTTTAATTTTGTTATTTCCTTTCTGCCAGTCAATTCATTTCCTGATTTTCCGACCTCGTGTTACAATACAGAGGAATATATATGCCTGGCACTGAACACAGCTGCTTCGAAGCTCTAAAACTTTCGAAGCAAAGTGCTCGCACAAATATGTAATTTCATAAGAACACAAATCTTTCTGATTTAAAACTGATATTTATCTGTCCTGCATATTATAGATAGAAAAATACGGCACTTTGCAGCTTTTTAATTACTGCATTCTGATATGTTCAAATATTAGTCTGATTAAAGATAGATAAATACAGTTGCATTTATATTTTGTATACTAAAATCATATGAGTTGAACTTAAATAATTATAAGATAAAAAAAAAAAATTATAAACCATGTTTTTTAATTTTCTGTTGAATCATATAAACGCTACTGAAGGCAGCCGGAACCCCAGCAATTGGATAAAAGTATTAAAAAAATTCCTTGCTATCGTCTTTTGAGCTATTATTAAAGTTTCAAATGGCTATCTAGCCGGGAAGTTAGTTAAAAGATGATTGCAAGCTTTGTACTGGAAACGCTGCCGAAGGCAGCAGGGTCCCGAAGCAATTGGATAAAAATATTTTTAAAAAGCATTTTCACCGTATTCTGAACTGTTCCGAAAGTTTCAAATGTCTAGCTACTCGAGAAGTTAGTTAAATGAATTTTCTGTTGAATCATATGAACGCTGCCGAAGGTAGTAGGGACCTGAAACAGTTGACTAAAAGTATTTAAAAAAATATATTGCCACCGTGTTCTGAGCTATCCTGAAAGTTTCAAATATCTAGCTAGTCGGGAAGTTAGTGAAAAATCGATTGCAAGCTTTGCACTGGTAACGCTGCCAAAGGCAGCAGGAACCCGAAACAGTTAGCTAAAGGTATTTAAAAAAAAGCATTTTCACCGTGTTCTGAACTATTCTGAAAATTTTAAATGTCTAGCTAGTCGGGAAGTTACTTAAATAAATGTTCTGTCGAATTATGTAAGCGCTACCGAAGGCAGCGGGACCTGAAATAGTCGACTAAAATTATTAGAAAAAATGTATTGTCACCGTGTTGTGAGCTGTCCTAAAAGTTTCAAATGTCTAGGTAGTCGGAAAGTTAGTGAAAGATCGATTGCAAACTTTGTACTGATAACGCTGCTGAAGGCAGCAGGAACCCGAAACAGTTGGCTATAGGTATTAAAAAAATGCATTTTCACCGTGTTCTGAACTATTCTGAAAATTTTAAATGTCTAGCTAGTGGGGAAGTTAGTTAAATAAATGTTCTGTCGAATTATATAAGCGCTGCCGAAGGCAGCGGGACCTAAAATGGTTGACTAAAATTTTTAGAAAAATGTATTGTCACCGTGTTGTGAGCTGTCCTAAAAGTTTCAAATGTCTAGCTAGTCGGAAAGTTAGTGAAAAATCGATTGCAAGCTTTGCACTGATAACGCTGCCGAAGGCAGCAGGAACCCGAAAGAGTTGGCTAAAGGTTTTAAGAAAATGCATTTTCACCGTGTTCTGAACTATTCTGAAAGTTTCAAATGTCTAGCTAGTCAGGAAGTTGGTTAAATAAATTTTCTGTCGAATCATATAAGCGCTGCCGAAGGCAGCGGGACTTGAAATAGTTGACTAAAATTATTAAAAAAATGTATTGGCACCGTGTTGTGAGCTGTCCTGAAAATTTCAAATATCTAGCTAGTCGGGAAGTTAGTTAAAAATCGATTGCAAGATTTGTCCCTGACAAACCCACAAACAAACAAACCCACAAACAAACCCACAAGAATCGAAGTTAATAAAAACATGGCAAAATATTGATTTAATTTTAGAGAAGTATTACAAACCTGCGTCAATATTTTGCTTCAAGCTGATCGTTTAATGTCAATTAGTTATAATATATCGAAATTTCCTTTGTATTAATTTGAATCAAAGATTAACATTTTATACTTTCCTATTTCAAAACAGAAAGTGATCTGAAGAAACTAAAATGCATGTTAATTTCATTATAATCGATGAAGTCTTATAATATCAATGTACTTTTAGCACTAACAGAAGAAAGGTTCAATGCATTTGTAAAACTTTCGAATGTCAATATGTATGATTTGCACATATACAGGGTATTTCATAAGTCTGGATACATCAAAATATCTCGAAAGGAAAGCAAATTTACTGAAAACATTGATTTCAAAAGTTTCACGTATTTAAATAATCTTTCACAGGAGGTATTACAAGTGGGTCCTGGAGGAACCTGTGGCCACCACGTGACACAAACTTCATTTTTTTAAATAGAAACCGCATGTTTTCTTTGCAGAAACGTTTGTAAACCATATGTTGCAGAACCATATGTTTTCTTTGCAGACCCACTTGCGATACCTCATGTGTTAATTTTTTTAAATCCATGAAACTTTTGAAATCAATGTTTTCAGCAAATTTAATTACCTTTCGATATATTTTGGTGTATCCAGACTTATGAAACACAACATAAAAATAGGGGCCCCTGGGCCCTCTATGCTACAAAATATAAAAGCAGTACATCATTTTAAAAAAATTATCCGCTTAACACGATTCTGCAAAGAAAATATGTTTCTATTTGAAAAAATGAAGTTTGTGTCGCGCGGTGACCCCGAGACCCACTTGTGATACCTCATGTGATAGATTATTTAAATCCATGAAACTTTTGAGATCAATGTTTTCAGCATTACATCCTTTCCTTTCGAGATATTTTTGTGTATCCAGACTTATGAAACACCCTGTATACATATATATATATATAATTATAGTTCGATTTTTTATTATCCATTCTAAAATTTTTAAGTCCATTACAAATTTGTCAATGTTGGTTAAAGAGTTTTTTTCAGATCTTCTAATATATGTGTCTGTTGTAAACGAGGGGGATTGACAAATTAAACGCAAATTTTTGTTATCGATATTCGCCACTAAAAATAGAAAAATTGCATTTAATTGTAGCTGTATGTTATTTATTTATTTTATTTTATTTTATTTTATTTTATTTTATTTTATTTTTTGTTAAGGATGGCTAAAATGGTTTTCGCAGAAAAGAAAGAAAATAGTCAAGCATTTTTTATATTAATTCAAAAAATAATTACAGAACACTCCTGATTATCCGGCAGAGGATTATATGCGTTACGGATTATCCACGGGCGCTGGAAAAAAAATGAAATCAGGAATGGTCGAAATCAAGAAATAATAAAAACAAATGATTGATTTATTTAGAAAAATGTAAAGAGCTTTAGCACTTTTACATTATTCTTTCTGTAGTACACTACGGTATTGTTTTATTTATTCAATAAATTCGCTTACAAATTAAACCTTGTTTTCATCGTAAATACACTGTTTTCTTTATTGTTTTTACATTTTTTGGAGAGTATATAAAATACAAGTATTTATACTGAATAAAAATTTATACTAAATTAAAAAATAAAACACTTTAAAACACGTATAAAATTTTTAAAAACATATATTTAATTAAAAACTACATATTTCTAAGCTTTTCGCCCTGAAAAGTAGGGCAAAATCAGGAAATCTACATGGTTTTGTACAGTGTGCAGCTGTGTTACAAATATATATACCATAAATCAGGTTAAAGCTACAGTTACATCGATCGCTACTTTAATACAAAAAAATTTTAGTTCATTGGTTGGAGCCATTCTACATTGACACTGAGGCAACACTTGATTACTGCAACTTGCGTTGGAAAAAGTGAGTTTTGGATGGCTATTAGAAAGGCTGGCGTGGTGGTAACATCAAGGTGAAGAAAACTTGTCGAGCAGTGGTAGAGTCATTCAATTTGAGGAGCAATGGACGGAAGCTGAAACACTGGACTGGCGTTAACAACTGTTAGAAGAAACTTTTACGAAAACTTGTAGTAGAAAGGAATCAAACCTTGATCCACAGTTTGTCTTCAAGGTTTGTTTTATTTATGAATTTAAAACGTTACACGTGTCTTTTAAAGTGTCTCTAAATGGGATATATTTTTTTCTAAATATTTATACTGATCTTTTATTTTTTAATGTTTAAATTATAATTTGTATAATATATAATCAAGGTTTTAAAAAAGAATATTTCTTTCTCATTTGTTCCTCATTTTCAGCCTTCTGTGTGGTTTATTTGTGATTACTCCTATCTGCAGGACAGGTGCGACTAAGTTTCACGGATAATCGGGAGTTTACTGCAGTTATTTCTTTTGAAATCCATATAATTATGGCCTGAATCCATATAATTCTGACCTAAACTCAATTGCCGAAAGACTGTATATATTTGCGATTTACTTAAAAAATGAGTCATTATCAATGCACCGTTATTTGACTCAATATTTTATTTACAAAATATGCAATGTTAACGGAATTAATTAATAAAATGTATGTTTATTAAGTTCACGATTGAGAAAAAAGTTGCGAGTTTTAAATAGTTTGAATGCTTAATATTTTAAGTCATTATTTTATTACTTTATTTTACGTTGTTACTATTTGCGGATGGTATTGCTTCAGGTAAAACATTTTCCTTGTACACTGTGTTGTATATGCATAATACATCTAGCATTGTTATTCTTCATGCATAGGATAAAACGAATTGTATTATAAATAAGAAAAAAAAAGTAATAATAACCTCACAGATATTAATTTGACTGATTTGTACAATGCTCTTCCTACCAAATTATAAATTTTGCGTGCAACATTTTCGAAGAATGTTAGCCTAAAATACATATGAATCATGACGACTTGTTAACTTATCCACACAGCTAAAAATTATAAGTTTTTAAGCTATGCTTTCACTTATTGTATAAGCTGTTTAAATTCATAATGTAATTATTTATAATCAGTATTAATAAGTTTACAATGCATCAGTTTCATGTCAATTAGTGTGTATTTAAGAATAATAATGATCTGAGACACAAACATTCAATCTAAATTAATATTATTATCATTGTTTTATTCTATATTTTTTTAAACAAAAATTGAACGAGTGAAAAATATTAATATAAACCTAAACGAATGCATATTAAAAAAAATATTTTCATAATTTTAAAGTGATTATTTATGCAATGCACAGGATATTTTTGCTTTTTCTCTAATCATCTTAGTATATTTTTCAAAGCAACAATGAAATTATACAAAGACAAATCAGTTCTTTTAAAATTAAAAATTTGATTTAGCATACTTGACTTTTTGAATTAGTGTTTATTTTTAAATAACAAATAAAAACGCATCAAATATGCCACCTAATAATATCATTTTCAGTTATAAACCCTGAATTAAGATTTTTAATTATTTTTAATATCTTGTTTTGAGATACGAATGTCTAATTATGTTCATGTATATTAAATAACATTTTGAAGAAAGTTAATTACTAACACGTTGTACATAACATATGAATGAATAATTAGGATATGTAATTACGCAAACAAATGTCGAGTTGTTATTAATCTAACATTTCAATTTCTAAAAGAAAATATCTGGAACAATGTTTATGTCAAAAATATGAAAAATTATTTAATTAAATGGATTAATGTTAGTTGCTTTCATTATTCACGAGGCATGTAATAATATATAAGTAAATAAACATCCCAAATATAGGAATAATTATTGTAATTTAATTAAAGTATACAGTTTAATTCAAAATTTCAAAACTTTTTTTTTCGATAATAGTTCTATAAAAAAAAGTACAATTTAAAATTTGAGTTCTGTTAGTTGAATTTGTATAATTTATAATACTGTTATTAGTTCTGTATGTTACTTGGGTGTAAGATTATGTAGTTAAGGATAATTTGTTGTGGTGGTATATAAGTAAAAAAAATATAGTCCATTTTGCTTATTGAAAACTTTTCTATTTAAAATCAACGGTAAAAAAAAAAGAAAGGTTATCCGGCGTGTCACTAACACTACTTTCTCTGATTTAACAAGTTATAGAAATAGATTTATGTTTTAGGGAAGTTATTACCGCCCTTCGTCACCCCTCCCCCATTCACATATTACCAGGAATCGTTCTCTCCGCCCTTATTTCAGGACATTCTAAGATAAAAGAAAATTTCGCCTTTTTTGCTATCACTAATTTCGTGCAGAAATAGTTCTGGTGTATTTATAGTAATGGGCAATGATTATACAGGGTAGAGATTATTTTATAAAAATGGTGGTAGCAATTAATTTTAAATTTCCAACTTCATGAGAGTGTCCTGAAAAAAGAGCGGATAGTACAACCCCTGTATTATATCTATATTCCAAAAATATTTTGATTTCTTTCTTATTTTATTTAAAATGTTTTAATTTAAATTCCCTTTTATTTATACATAGTTTAATGTATAATCTATTGCATGAATAGTAATATATATATATATATATATGTATAAATTTAATATACTATTTATTTATCTGTATCTACCTATTATGGAGTTAAAACAAATGAATAAAATTTCCTACATAGGATTAATTATTAGAATATTAGGTAGAAAAAAAAATCAAATTTTATGAGAACATTTTCTGCTGATCACATAATGACGAAGACAACTCAGTTGGTGTAGAGTTGAAACTTCCACCTAAAAATCTTAAGGCTGTACATCAGTCAGATCCCCTCTTTCTTACTTCACATGTTGTCCAATGGGATTTTCGTTGCTTCGTTTTATAAGAATATCTCCTTCAAAAATGAAGTTTTACGAATGGTAGTTTTTGAATATTACTCTTTTAGTATGTTTCCTTTTAGCTTAGTGAGCAATTTTTTGAAAAAGATAATTTAAGTTTAGAAATTTTTATTCATGAATTCATCAACCGTGAATATTTATTAAATCAAATTGGAGTGTAAAGGTCGATATATTTTATTTATTACCAACTATGTGAAAAATACCAGAGCCGGGAATCGAACCCGGGCACCTCCGCTTAACGCACGGATGCTCTACCACTGAGCTACCCTGGCTGACAACCAGCTAGGCATTTCTCACATAATATACGTTATGTGAGACTTTGCCAACGTATATTATGTGAGAAATGCCTAGCTGGTTGTCAGCCAGGGTAGCTCAGTGGTAGAGCATCCGTGCGTTAAGCGGAGGTGCCCGGGTTCGATTCCCGGCTCTGGTATTTTTCACATAGTTGGTAATAAATAAAATATATCGACCTTTACACTCCAATTTGATTTAATAGATAATTTAAGTATTTCGTTTCATTAAGGAAATTTAGGACGCTAAGTTTGGATATATAAACGAAATATGTTAAAAAACTCACTAAAAACTCACTTGGCACATGAATACAATCTAAAAATATAAAAGACCTTTTTTAATACAGAAAAGAAGCAAATTTTGTTTAAAGTATTTATATTCCAGTAATTGTTGAATATCAAATAATAATAATAATAATAATAATAAATAAAAAAAAAAAAAAATACACAAAGATTTTTTTTTCCTGAATTTAAAAATTATTTAAATTGTTCTTTACTAAGGCATAGTTCTTTAAAATTTTTCTATTTCTCATTTATTAATTCGGCTCATTAAAGTTAGAGCCACAGGAAAAAAAAAAATTACGTCTAAAAAAAAATGACAATGGGCTAGAAATTTATATCAAACTTTAAAAAAATATTTGCGCATATAAGATGTTTGCCATTTCTAGCATTTTGCTTTAATACTGAAATAACATGACGTAAATTAAGATATGTCTAAAATATTAATTCATGACGTAAATTAAGATTTAAATATCACGTAAATTTAGAAATAAGGGCATTTCTATTTTTAGTCGTGTGAATGTGACTTCGCCCTTTCCAAAAAATGTCTGCTCTCATCAAAATTATACCTAAGGGGGTTACCGAAGCGGAGGAGACATCCTATCTGTGTATTATCGAAATTGTAATGGCATGTCTCCGGACCATCTATAGGAATGAATCCCAGACTGTCACCAATTGCCGATTGCTCAGTACTAGTGCGATGGAAAACCTAACAAACCAAATAAATATCGTTAGTGGTATTGCTTACGTGTTTCATAAAATGATGATACATGTTTTCGATAGTACTTGTTGTCAGCTGTCAAATGTCAAATGTCAATTTGAAAGTGTCGAAATTTACACCAAATAAAATTCATTTGAGGGTTACACACATGCATTAAAAGAAAGAGGCATGAATAGCCGAAAAAATATTTGTAAAATTCTGCTTCAAAGGCAAAAAAGCAAAGATCTTTTTTTTTCTTTTTCTTTTCTTTTTCTTTTCTTTTCTTTTCTTTTCTTTTTTTTTTTTTCTGAGGAAAAATTAATTTATTATGAGAATCTCAAATGTCAAAAGAAAAAAAAAAAAAAAGAACTTGTTAGAAGTCACGAGAAGTCGGTCCATCGCAACAATAGTAAAATTATCATTGCATTAAGATTATATTCTGTATCTGGTGAGATCAGAATGATGTGGCATATTATCAACTTGCTGAATCTGGTGAAAACTATCAATGGTAGTGTCTACCGAGGACAAATGATAGGTTTGACGGGTGTTATGGGAGAACGACCAGAATGGGTAAATAGACACCGCAAATGTAATTTGCAACATGGCAATTGAAAACCACAAGTTTCAAACTTCGTGAAAATTTACTTAAAAGGACAAGATTGTGAAGTTCTGTCCCACCTGCTGTATTCACTAGGTGCAATACCTCCAGATTACTTTCAATGATATCATCCCTTTCTGAACAGAAGTTTAGTTCTCGCGCAGAAATCGAAAACTGGCATAATGTTTCGATATCCTCCAATGGTCAGACAGGGAATCCATCAGTTGCCTCAAAGATGGACAAAAATTGTCGCTGCAGATGAAGCATTAATTCAGTAAACAATATTTTCACTTTCTAAATTAAAAAATGCGTTTTATTTCCTTCCTGTTCCTCAAGAAAAAAAAAAAAAAAGCGGAATCATATTTACACACCGAGTCGAATAGGATATATAATTTCTTTTTAGTTGCTATTATAAGTCATTTATTGAGATAATAAATTTATACTTTAATTATATAATAGTAATGAAACAATACTTTTTGTTAGTCTTTTTACTTATGGTGATATTTGAAAACATGAGTGCTAATCTAATCGTTATTATTTGTTTATTTTTCTGTTGTTTTGTGAAAAAATTACACATACAAATGTCTGTTTGTTCAAATTCATGAAAGGTTATTTTAAAATTGTCTACTGAAAAATATTCTAACACAAGTGAAAAAAAAAATAATCAATTACATTTTCGATTTAAACTTGAAAAGATACAAGCTGGTCTTACTGTAGAATATAAACTGCTAGATATTTGAAAGATCATTACGTACTTCCTTTACGTAAGCGTTTTATGCTCCTCAAATTTCAAAACCCAGGGATCTATGTCATTCGATGTAATATAAAACGTGACAAAAGTTATTTTTTAGACACTTTTCAATGTTTAAAACCCAAAAATTATTTTATTAATAATATTTTAAATAACGATTATATATATATATACAGGGTGCGGCAGCTATTTGAGAACAAAGTATCGTCCGTAGAAAAAGGGAGCAAACACTATAGATATATCATTTAATGAACATGGAACGGTGTGTACACAATAAGTAGGACCTAATGCACGACACCATTCAATAAATCCAACATCAGCTGCAATAACAACCTCAACACGCTGTTGAAACCGTCCGCAGGCAGAAATGAGGTGGACACTGGGAATATTTGTCGGGGCATCCACAATAGCTGTCTGGAGACACCAACGGTGTTATGTGGGTACTTATTAGAGACCCTTTCAACAACGCCCCAAGCGTAATAGTCCAAAGAGTTAAAATCAGGTGAGCTAGGGGGCCACATGCGTGGAGTGATGTGATCATGAAAATTGTTTACCATCCACTCTTGTGTTGAATAGGCCATATCGGCTGGTGCAAAGTCCTGCTGAAAAACATATGGCCTGCCACGGGCTAGAGCAATAATCCAGCGCTTCACTACCATGTTCAACACATCGGTATAAGTAACTGCGTTGATTCTGGCACGTTGTAAAAAGAAATGTGGAGGCATGACGCCACCTTCATTCCTCACGATCCCTAAGACCATAACAGACTCAGGAAATTTAGTGTGCATGACAGTGATTCCTCTTGTCTTTAACACAGCCAAAGATTATTTACCCGGTTGATTTTCTGGTCCTGGACGAAGTTTTTCTTGTCCGAAAAAAAACAGTGTGTTTCTGTCTGTTCCTGATGTTTCAGCATCTTTAAGAGGCTCTTTGCTCTGATTACTCTATTCTCTGTGGTTTTCTCGGACATGAACTGTCCTCTCCGCATTACATACGACTTGTAACAGAGGTCTTCATTAACCACACGTGGAATTGTGACCTCGCTGACCCGCAGATTTCAGCTGAGTATCCCTATGGACTTTCCACGGTCCTCTTCGATGGCAGCTTGAACAGAATTGATGAATTCAGGTGTCCTGGGAATGTCTGAGACCTGGCAATGATGTTTCCTGTGCAAAACAGTCGTCACATTAGCATTGGCAATCCTCAGTTCTCTCTGAACTCTAAAAACGAATGAATGGGCGACTTTCAGAAATGCAGCTATTTCAGAAACGGAGTACCCTACAGCCAAGGAAGCGCTAACAACGTGCTTTTTCCTTTCCTGAGTTAGAATAGGTTCTGCCATGTTTATATGTAATAAAAATGGTTGTTTAAAGATGATATACAGGACATTGTATCACTTATAACGTGTGTTCTCAAATAGCTGCCGCACCCTGTATATATATATATATATATTTATATTACGTTATACTTTTCATTCCACAATTTGCTGTAACAAAATCTTTTTAAAACCTATTTTTTTCTTTAAAATAATGTACACCTGAAAACCAAAATATACTTTTCTCATTAGTTCTACTAAAATAAGTAATGAGATAATTCAAACAAATAATATATTTGATAAAAAACAGTTTTTATCAAAATGATATTTAAAAATGTTATTATCAGCCAAACAATATAAAAAAATCTTCATTTAAAGTCTTTATTTTAATCATAAAAATGAAATAATTGAGATTTAAAGGTTACATTCATATAAGAATAATGCATTTTAGAATGTATTTTAAAATTGTTTGAAAACTTGTACTGTGAGAGACATGCGGGAAATATATATATATATTTGCACTTTAATTTGACAATGTAATACAAATAGAATACTTTAAGTTTTTCTGTTATTGAGAGTATTTATTATTGCGTGTAATTATGAGTAATATTTTATTCCCTTCTTCTATTATTTGATATAATTACTTTTATTTATTCTGGTTCAGTTACTTTTATGATTATTGGCTCGGATTATGTATTCGAGTTTTGCTCAAATGAGAAAATTTAGCTTTGGCACTCTGACACGTAAAACCCTTATTCTTGCATGCTAAATTCCTGCAATGGCCTTGAAAAGGTTAGGAATCAGCATGGTATAATTCATATCCATTTGGCTCATTTTTATCGTTTTTAATCAGCTTAATTATAGATTTGAGTTTTATCGTTAATTATTAGCATAATAATCACATGAGCCTAAGGTAGAAAAGTTGATTTTTGGTATATAAGAGATTTAGTCTGCCTATGAGTTGAGTAATTTTAGGAGTGAACAATTATGTTTGGTAACATTTCATATTAATTAAAGACACTCACTAAATAAATTTTAATTTGATACAATAATTTAATAATTGCCTTAGTCACTTTGAATAATAACTTACATTTAAAAAAATAAAATTACAGTAATACTAATTTAGGCTTTGTTATAATTTCAATTACATTTATAACCTCCATTTTAAAGATTAAATAATTATTTAAATCCATAAATGTTACATAATAGTGTTAGAAATTAACAGTGAAATTGTTATAATATATTTCATTATACTTTCTAATTCGCCTTTAACCTTTATTGCATATTTGTTTTACATTGTATTGCTTTTTAATTACATATACAAATTTATGTTTGCCTAAAATAAACCGTAGGAATATACACACAGAAAAATACCCTACAATGAATGAAATAAAAGATAATCGAGAATATTTTCACTTTAAATTCAAAAATACATAAACTCATTTTATTGAAGAATAAACTGTCATGGTTTTGTAAGATTGTGATGGTCTTCCTTTTTGTAAGAGCTTTATGCTCCTGAAATTTCAAAACCGAAGGAACGATGTCAATGTATGTAATATAAAACGTGACAAAAGTTATTTTGGTAGATTCTCTCGAAACTTAGAAGTGTATAAAGATTTCTTCACCCTATCTTATACATTTTTTTTTTTTTTTTTTTTTTTTTTTTTGTGGTTGTTGTTAATTTGGATTACTTATGCTGGCTCATTTAATACGTTCTTTTTTTTTTTTTTTTTATGAAAAACGAGAAGATACCTTTTCTTTGTTTTGAAAGATTATTAAATAATTTTCTTAACTTTTTATGGAAAAATATTCCACAAGTAAAAGAACATCAACAAAAACCGTTTTAAATTTAATTTCAAAAATATATGAGAACCATTTGTTGGAAAACAAACCGCGAAAATTTTTAAAGATTGTGATGGAGGTTTCTTTTTCATACACGCCTCATGCTTTACAAATTTCAAAACCCAAGAAATTATATCAATGTATGTGTACAAAGAACGCAAAGTGTTTGTCGGCAGAACACATTCGGGTGGACCACTTCTATTTTTGATTGGTCTAGATTTAACTACTTTGGTGTTGAAAGTCGGCCATTTTTTTTTTTTTTTTTGTGAAAACTGATGATTGTTTTAAAAAAGTAGTGCATAGATGTTATACTTTTTTAAAAGAGCTCTAAAAACTGCTTTTTTTTGTGAGGTCACTATATACATCAAGTTATTAGATTTAAAGATATTACGTTGCATAATTTCACAACGCAATATCATTGCTTTTATCTTAAAATAAGAGTCTAATATAAAACAAAAAGCAGTCTAATATTAAAGAATAATGAATAACTTTTTTTTTTTTTTAATGTATCAGTTTTGAAGTTCTAGGAGCTGAAATTTTTAAATTATAGTGCATTTATTTCTCATACATAATCTATTAAATTTGTAAACATTTTTTATTCATTCTTAAGTATTATTCACATAAGACCATAGATCATTGTTGCAAAACGGGTGCATGGTTTGTAGGTTATGTTTTATGTCGCACCAGTGCTGATCAACCAAAATTGGCGACATTCTGGGATTCACACCTAGAGGTGGTCCGGAGACACGCCATCACAATTTTGATCATACATGAAAGCAAAACGAGTGCAAAATGGAAGAAATATTTTATTTAATATAGTATAACGAGAGGGGGACATAGGCAACGGGTACCCGAAGTGAGGTTTAGAGCGATTTCAATGTAGTTTTATTTATTTATTTATTTATTTTATGTGATATAAAAAAATAAATGGTGATTCAATTCTTTTGAAAATTCATTTAAATACAGTGACCAGCGAAGCGGGCGTAGCCTTCTCTTAAAGCGTAGCCTGCTTGTAAAATAGTAAAATAAAAATCATGAAAAAAGTTATTTTGTCAGGCCCCCTTTTAAGTGTAAAACTTTTTCTTCGCCCTAATCTATATCGCTAATTTTTTTTTCTAAATTTGGATTTAGTGTACCATACTTTTGTGTTCCTGTTACAATAATAGTTAGAAAAAATAATTCTCCATATGCATAAAAAATTCTATATAGATTTAGAATAAATTCCTCGTAAAATATGCTTATAATGTATAAAGATTGGATAAAGATTATATATTTTAAATGCACACATTTCAGTAATAATAGCATTTTAAAAATAAATACCTGTATCATCTGATAAATCATTTGAATCCACACTCCTTTTGTAATCATTGTGCTCAGCGAAATAAATTTTTTTATTGAGATATTTTGGGATTTTCAGACATTTTATTGCAACACGAATCGATGCTCAAGGGCCCTTTCTCGTACTAAAAAAAAAAAAAAAAAAAAAAAAAAAAAGCATAATTTTAATACAGATTTTTCCACTTAACACGATTCTGTGAAGAAAAAGTATTGTTTTTATTTGAAAATTTGAATTTGTGTCACGTGGGTTCCCGGGTGGTACATATGATACCAGGTTACTTATTACAATATAGGAGTCGGGTCTCAGGACTGCCTACTAATTAAAAAATATAATAATAATAACAAGGAAGGCAATCCATGTTTTAATGCAGACTTTTTCTGTGTAACACGCGATTCTGTCAAGAAAAAAAAAAGTGTCCCGTGGGGCTTCTGGGGTCCCTAGTACTGCCTATGATGCATCATATGGTAACTCATTTGAATGCAGGGAACTTTTGAAATCCATGAGTTCAGCGAAATTTGTTTTATTTCTAGATATTTTGGTGTATCTACACTTATTAAATATATATATATATATATATTAGATAGATAGATATATATAGATACATAAATAAGTAGATATATAAATTCTGGATGACCAAGTTCAAGCAGTCTTATTGTAAAAACTAATCGTAATGTAAAGGAATTAATGATTCGTTTTGGGAAATATATTTTTTTTCCTGGACGAAAAGGTTACCAGTGAAATATGCCTTTTCTAGAGAGAAGAAATATTAAAATCGATTTATCATCCTAAATCCCTAACCCTCTGTATTATTATTATTATTATTATTATTATTATTTATCATAACTGTTCATGTAGTCTTCTAGTGAACTAATTTTCGCTGTATATTGTTCAAGGCAAAGCACTGGGTAACCAGCGACTGCTAATTTTCTTGAAGAAGAAGATAATTCAAATCCGTTTTTAATCTCAAACATCTCTAATATGTGGTTTAAAATTTGGCGAACGAATGTTTCTTTCATAGTTCATTATTATATTAAAGTGTTTTTTTATTATTATTTATCCTCATTATTTCTGTTTTATTATTTTTATTTTCT
Organism: Salticus scenicus; assembly: GCA_963930645.1. NCBI lineage: Eukaryota > Metazoa > Arthropoda > Arachnida > Araneae > Salticidae > Salticus > Salticus scenicus. The sequence continues at coordinate 153,560,675 of OZ005650.1, forward strand.
ACCATTTTTTCTTTTCTACAGCTGTTATCTTTCGGTTTTTATACGTACCTTTCCTGTTAACTTAAAGCAGTTTGAAATTGTTCATAGCCAATTATAATAATGGTGCGTTTTTTTTTTTTTTTTTTTTTTTTTTTTTTTTTTTTTTTTGTTGAGCTTAAAACATTTTTATATAAGCTTTATGTTCTAAAGATGATGTTATGTTATATTTTTAAACAAATCGTGTAAACCTATTTTAAATAACTTAAATTGGCATAAGATCAAAACAGGCAAGAAATAATAAATTTCAAAACTCGTTTGCTTGTAAATATCGCCTTTGGTGGGAGAAAGTAAATTATTATACTAAACAATCTTCTTAAAAGGAAAAAAATAAATATTGTAAAAATTATTTATTTAAAGATTTGAAACGAATCATTGTTGTCTAAAATGTATGAAAATAATAAAAATGTATGCTGTTACATTAACAAGTTTCACACTAAGCGTCTCAACAAATAACAAAATAATATTTTTTTTTTTTCACTACGTGGTCTTTAAAGTATATAAAAATAATCGTTAATTCAGCTTGAAATTAAAAATTTTTACTATGTGCTTGAATATAATCCTAGTTGCTATTATACATAAATTTCATACTGAAAAAACAAAGTATCAATCTGTAATTATACACTTCTAAATTATAAGTATATTAAGATAAAATAAACTGCATAGTGAAGGAAAATCCCCATCAGCCTCTCGGAGGGATACAAAAAAACTACTTTTAAACAAGTATTTTTAATTTCATAACTATATAGGCACATTTATATAGTATTCATTTATACACTGTTAAAAATGGTTTTTTAAAAATGAGCTAAATTGTCCCAAAATAGCTCCTAAACAATATATATTTAAATTTGAAAACCCATGTACTCATTTTTTAGTATATTGACATATCAAACATGGGGATACACTGGGATTCTTATTTGTCAGCCCCTTTTTTGAGCATGTCAATATACTCAAAAATGAGTATATGGGTTATCCAATTTAAGTATATATTGTTACGGGGCTATTTTGAGGAAATTTAGCTCATTTTTAAGTAACTATTGTTTACAATGTAAAGGAATTAACTACATTTTTCATCTTTTATATTTAATACTTATTGTCAAAATTAAATATTCAAATATGATTTTGGGGGAAAAAAAATAAACAAAATTAATTAATTAATTAATTAAAAAAAACTTGTTTTAAAGAAAATAGTCATTTCTTCAAATTCAGTATTGCTTTTATAAGCTTTTAAAAGCTAAATATATTTTGCTTAACGTCTAAGAATTCTAGTAGCAAATAAAACAGACGAATCAATATTTATAAAAATTAAATTTCAGGCCAATGTGGACAATGCTAGTTTCTGCAGGCTATGAAACCCGGGTTGAGTTTGAAACTAAAAATATAAAATGATAATTAACTGAAATATTATTTATATCATGTATACGTTTATATGTATAATAAATGATTTCATTACTTGTATCGTCTGCGAAAAGTTTTTTGGAGTAAACGGTAATCGATTAATCAGCAAAAAAAATTGAACAATTAATCTATCTATCTATATATATATATATATATTGATAATTTAATATCTATTAAATTATTTATATGAAGTAATATTAGACAAAATATTAGAAATTGTGTTCTGTTTCATAAAAATTTGCTAAACCAGAAACACGGGTCAAATACTAATTATTTTGATTAATTATGTGTAATTAAGAAATATTTATGCGCATATATGAAATCAATAAATATTTTTTGTAAAATTATACAATATGTTTTAAAATATCATTTATACAAGAATAATTGAATGTTAACACAATAAGATGCTACGACTTAACTACAATTTGCATAAAATTACGTTACGTTGAATAATTAGACATTAACCCTTTCCAACTTACTCCCGTTCAGCATGTCTCACTCACTTTTCTAGTGCTAGTAATATTTTCTAACTGAAGTTTAAAAAAATAATAAAATTTAATTTATTAATTATTTTTTAATTATTATTATTAACTTATTTTAGATACCAGATGCTAGCATTAATATGATGAATGTGTAATGAAAGGTAAATTGTTTATAAAAATAAATAAATAAATAAATAAATAAATAAATTGTACGTTCTATATTTTCAATGAAAAGAAAATTACCCTTTTTAATATTAATCTTAAAAAAAAAAAAAAAATAGCAATTTTTATGGAAGGAATAATGTTTGTCTTAATTATAGTAAAACAATAAAATTAATTCTATCGTTTTATTTTTTTTTATGTTTAAAGCTAATGAAATTGTGATATTTAAACAATAACTCGGAACTTCGGTGGTTATGACAAAAAAGAAAATTAAACATAAATATTATTCTGTAAATGGTTACTTAAATTATGCTTTGTATCGACGTAATTAGTAAATTAGGAAAAGTTGAAAAAATAATGTTTAATATAAAAAAAGCGCTTTTTAAAGCATTTTAACAGCTATTTTAGAGAAAGAAAATAATTAGAAAGATATTCGATAAGTCACGCGAACTTTTTATTTTTTAACATTTCTCATGTAAAAATACTAAACGTTAAATAATAGCATCATGTTTTATTTCATTATATATATATATATATTTTTTTTTTTTTTCAAAATACATGTAAAAAAAGCGGTTCTTATACAATGTATAAAAATGATTAAATAGTAGTTACATTGAAATTAAGGAGTTAAATTGAAGTATTTCTTTGTGATTAGTGTGTATGCGAAAATCATTAACGAAAACATTTTTTTAATTAAATAAAGAAGTACTTAGTGTTACAGCGTGAAAATAAAGATCAATTCTTAGTAATTAAGACGAAGTCAAAGAATCCTAATTCTTCTAAAATAAGTTTTTTTTTTTTCTTTTCTTTTGAGAATACTAATTTTTATTGGTTTCTTAGACACCTTAAATTATATAAAGTTTTTTTTTTCTTTAATTATTATTCTTGTACATTATAAAAATTCTTAGTTACCTTTAGTTTTAACTGCTACTAAAATTGCTTTTTATATGATGTACATTTGTAAAATTAGAATATTTTCTTGTAACATACCTAAGGATTATTATTTATTTACATAATTATAATTATTAGATATTTCGGTTTTAATTTCTAAATTAAATTTCTTATTGCATAATACATATTCCTAATATTGGTATACTTTATTATCTAAAGCTCCCTAAGTTTTCAAAAAGTAAAATGTTAATATTTGAAAATTAGTAAGTATTACATTTTTTTTTTCTGTTTGTGGATTTGTTTTTGTATACTTAATATAGATATAATTACTGTCATGAAAAATCATTTTTATTAAAAAAATAAATAAATATGTTTAACGTAATAACTTTTTTAAGTAAGATTATTAACAGTATGTGCACTTTTATTTCTAGGTTAAATATTAAAGGTTGAGAACAAAATGAGACAATATCATAAATAAAACAATTGTTATAAGCTTGCAGATAGCAAAGAAAAATTCGTTTGTTAATTTCACACTGCTATAACCCTTAAATACAAACAGAAGATTTTTTTTTTTTAGAATTATTTACCAAGTCCTACGAAATTCACCACACAAGCACTTCCTTCAATATATATCCTACATTATACCTGTACTGATAAGTATAAAGGATTTAAGTCCATATTCTCGATTTTTCAGGAGACGAAAATTAAAGTTAAACTAACTAAAAACTAATCAGAAAAATCGATTAGGAAAAAGGGATTATGTTGATTTATACCCTTTATACCATTCAGTGATTGTCAACCTTCATTAAATAAAGGGAAAATATTGAATTAAATATTTTATACCAAAGATTAATGCTAAATTTCTGACTTGAATCTTTTTTTATCAATGGATTTTCGCAAAGACTAATCCTTTATACCAATCGATAGAGAATTTTTTTTCTGAGTCCCACTATGTACTTAACTCAAAATCGACATTTTTGGACTTAAATCCTTTATACTTGTCAGTACAGATATATGACACTAATTATGTATGTACTATACAAAGTTGCTTATATTGTTTTGGATACATTTCTTAAAATGGTCAGACCATTCATTAAAAATAATACACGCTTTTCCACAGATCATTATATATATGCATGTATGTATATATGTATGTGTGTGTGTGTAATTAAATAAACTTACAACCGCTAAAATTACAGGATTTATGCTCATAATTCTCAAAAAGATTCTGATGCTATATACTGGCTCTCGAGAGGTATGCAGGCTCTCGAGAGGTCACCGATCTTTTTCATTGTAGGTTTGGAGTGGTGACTCTTATGAAAGTGTCACTAATCTTCATTTTGTGTGAGGAAAAACAAAAGTTAAATCCTCTGCAATATTTTTCATTAATTATATTTTAGATAAACATGTTAAGACGCTTAATCAAACATTATTACATAAAACCTTGCGGATCTTTGAACAGGACATACTCCCGCGAATAAAGATTACAGAAATTACACAAATATGATTAACTAAACATGTACCTGATTTTACTAGTGCAGAGTAGAAACTCTCTGTTGGTCTTCATCTCAATACTCTTTACTACAAATTGTGCCCAGTGCTAGATAAAATTGTCTGTAGTAAAACCTTTTTTTTTTTTTTTTTTTTTTTTAAACATTCTTTAAAATGACTTGTTGCACTATTTTCCTTAAATATTGCGTGTCCTACTATTATGTCCTACCTGCGACGATATAGATCCAGATGCTGTAGATTTAGAAGAAACAATTGAATTATTGGATGAAACTACTATAGATTTAAAGAGTAAAGATTTAGAAATCAAAAATTTAACTCAAGAACTCCAATTAGAAGCAGAATTAGAAACTGCAAATGAATATCGTGAGAAAATAATTACTTGGCGATTTCGAGGCAACAGAAAATTAAAAGAACTAAAGAAAAGTGAAACAAGTATTTCATCAACAGAAATTGAAAGAAGAAATACTTCAAAAGAAGCAATTCACATCAAATTACCACAGCTAGATCCCGTTAAATTTAACGGGGATGCAGCCGAATGGCTGACTTTTTGTCGTCATTCGAAACGGCTATTCATAACAATGAAAATTTAGATCCTGTAGATAAATTTAATTATTTGAAATCATTTTTAGCTCCTGAACCCTTAAAATGTATAGAAGGATTCTCTGTTACAGCGAGTAATTACATAAAAGTAGTAGATATTTTAAAAGAAAGATATGGCAAGCAAGACCTCTTAGTGAATGTACATTTGAATAAATTACTAAATATTGCCCCACTAAAACATTCAAGTGATATTAAATCGCTCAGGAAAATTTACTATGAAATCCAAACTAACATTAAAGTTTAGAATCATTAGATGTTTCTTTGGATAGCTACGGCAGTTTATTGTCACCGATATTACTAAAAATATTACCTAAAGATTTAGCATTACAATTTAATATGGAATTTCACGGTGTTTATTATGGCGTGAAAGATATATTATCTTTCTTAAATAAACAACTCGTATCGCGAGACTGCTTAATAACTACCAGACAAGATGACAGCGGCGCTGGCGCCAGTCATTTCTCCCCCCGAGCTCAAAGATTAGATAGTCAAAATCGTAGAGATGTTTTCCCCCCCCGCGTTGATAAATTTGATACTCAGAACCGGAAATTGCCTACTGCTTGTGATTTATTAAATGAGAATAGAAGTGATGGGTGTAATTTTTGCTCAGAATCGCATTTAAGTAACAAATGTGTCAAAACTCGTAATTTACCATTTTATGAAAGAGTTAATCTATTGCGTAAGAAAGGACTGTGTTATTTATGTCTCCAACATTCGCATTTAGCTAGACACTGTGTATCAAAAACTTTATGCAAGTTATGTATTCGTAGACATTCAGACATAATGTGTAATGGAAATAAAGATTTGAAACAGAAAATAAGTAATTACGAAAGAAATGATCAATCTAAATTGGCGTTATCGAATCATAATTTACAAGCGAATGTTTATTTGCAGACGTTAATAGTAGCGATTTCTAACAGAGATGATAGTAAATCATCATATATTCGGTTAATTATTGACTCCGGATCTCATAATAGTTACATCAGTAAGTTTGCAGCTGATAAGTTAAAATTAAAAAGAATGAATAAAGAAACAATCAGACATGGTCTTTTGGGGGGCATGGAAATGTCAGCTGAACATAATCGTTATGAATTTACAATCGGGAGTTTAGATAATAAGTTTAAGTGTAAAATACAAGAACTAGATCAAGAAAAAATATGCACAGGCGTGAATTTATGTTGCGATGATAAATTAGTAAAACTCTTAGAAAAGGAAGGTGTATATTTATCAGATGTCCCTAGAAATAATAAATCCTGTTATACCAGAAAAATCCAGACGAAGTACATATACTTTTGGGAGCTGATATGTCCGCTAAACTGTTCACAGATGACATAAAATATTTTCCAAAATTGGGATTAACTACATTTAGAACTAAATTGGGTTGGACCATTTTGGGCAAGACAGAGGGTCACAAGAGTGAGCAGGACAATTCTTTGGCGGGTCTATCGTTGTCATTACGCGTGTCAAACGCCAGTTTATCAGATTTATGGCGCCTTGACACTCTAGGAATTACTAATCAGGATAATAAATCGAAACAGGATTTAGAACAAGAAACCAAGAATTATTTTCTAGAAACTGTTAAACGAGATAAAAGCGGTCGATATGAAGTCAATTTACCATGGACAGTTGACCATTCGATTTTATCAGATAATTACTCGTTGGCAGAAAAGTGCCTGTACAAGACGGAAAATAAATTAATCAAATCTGATAGGAAAAAGGAATATGGGAAAATTTTGATTTCTGGGAAAACAATCAGATTATAGAAGAGGTATTGGACCAGAAAAGGGACAAGGTACATTATTTAGCACACAGACCTGTGGTTAAAGAATCTAGTGAAACCACTAAAATTTGTCCAGTCTTTAATGCCTTAGCACACACTAGAAACAGTCCTTCCCTTAATGATTGTTTAACAAAAGGACCTAATCTTGTAGAAATTATACCTAGCATTTTGAATAGATTTCGCAGATACAAGATAGGAATTTCGTCCGATATAGAGAAAGCATTCCTGCAAATTAAAATAACAGAGAAAGATCGCGACTTTTTGAGATTTTTTTTGGTTTAATAGCGAAAATAAATTAAAAATTTATAGACATTGTCGTGTGGTTTTCGGCCTAACTTCAAGCCCTTTTTTGCTTATGGCAACATTAAATCACCTTTTAGAAAATGTTCCCGAGACAGCTAGGCTCTTAAGAGATTACTTCTATTTAGATAATTCCCTCCTCAGCCTGAATTCAATTCAAGAAACAGAAAAATTCATATCAGAATCTCAAGGAATTTTGGCTTCGGCACATTGCAATTAGAGATGTTGGCGATCGAATTGGCCCCAGGCTATGATCGACAAAACTGAAGATGAACCGAGGTTTGCTCCCGTGTTAGGATTGCTCTGGGATTTGAAAAATGACAGTTTAGTTTGTAAAATAGAAGAACCCCTAAAGATAAGTGAACCTCTTACAAAAAGAAAACTTTTATCAGTTACCAAAAGAATTTTTGATCCTGTGGGATTCACAGCACCTGTCAGTTTAGTTCCCAGACTAATCCTTCAAGAAACGTGGATTCAAAAGGTGAAGCAGGACGAAGAGCTTTCTGAAACTTTAAAACAACAGACTTCTAATTGGCTGAAAGGAATAAATTTTTTATTCCAAATTAAAATACCTCGGTGGCTTAACATTTACCCAGAGAAAGAAAAGAAAACATCATTACATGTTTTTTCTGACGCAAGCAAGCGATCATATGCCACTTGCGTATTCATAAGAGTAGAGACCTCAGAAGGAATCAAGATCCAGTTAATCAATGCTAAAAGTCGAGTTGCACCTATTAAGGAATTGACCATACCCCGCCTTGAACTGTTATCTTGTCTTATTGGCGCTAGGTTGGCCAAAAATGTAAAAAACGATTTAAATTTACATGAAAATACCATATTTTGGTCAAATTCAACCACTGCTTTAGGTTGGATTAGAAGAAAACAAGAATGGGGTACATTTGTACATAACCGAGTGTTAGAAATACGAAATCTGACCGAAGTTTGCAATTGGAGACATGTACCCGGAAATTTGAATCCCGCGGACCTCCCGTCTAGAGGATGTTCTTTTGAACAACTACAGAAATCGAGATGATGGGAGGGTCCGAGTTTTCTTTATTTACATGAAAATGAATGGCCTGAATAGAAGAAGACTCAAACGAAGAACTCATAAATAGCAAAAAAAGGAAGAGAATCCTAAATCTTTTAGATAAAACAGAAGATAATTTCAATCGATTTTATCAGTATTTTTCCTCTTACAAGAAAACAATTAGAACCATTGCCTGGATATATAGATTTTATCATAATTCGAAGACTGCTGAGAAAATATCCGAATTGGATATTTCAGTTGAAGAATTTTCAAAAGCAGAAAATGTACTTCTACAATTTGTACAACAAGAATCTTTTTCAGGGATAACAGATCCAAAATTAAGAAATTTAAGGCCTGTCGAAGATAAAGCTGGTCTCTTAAGAGAAAGGACCAATATGATTCAAAGAAACGACACTGAAAACTTCAGATACCCTGTAATCTTACCTTACAAGCATCCCGTCGTCCAAAGATTGGTATTCGAGAAGCATTAAGAAATCAGCACGCTGGGTTCAGCACTCTAATGACACTATTAAGAGAAAATTTTTGGATACTGAAGTCTAGAAAATGCATTCGAAATTCAATAAGAAAATGCGTGATTTGCAGAAAACTTCAGACTTCCAAAATAGATGTTGAACCTGGAGTATCACCCGAAGACAGAGTACGAGAAGCAGCCATCTTTGAAGTGGTAGGCGTAGATCTAGCCGGTCCTCTTCATCTTTCTGATGGATCGAAAGCGTGGATAGCCTTTTTTACTTGCGCTGTCTACCGAGACATACATCTTGAAGCCATTACGTCTCTGTCTACAGAAAGTTTTATCCAGTCTCTCAGAAGGTTCATAGCAAGGCGAGGCAGACCCTACATCATCTATTCAGACAACGGGAAGAACTTCCTTGGAACAAGCAATGCTCTCTCGAGTGTAGATTGGGAAACCATCTGCAAGGTAGCTTCCACCCAGAAGATCAGATGGAAATTCAACCCTCCTGCAGCACCGTGGTGGGGAGGTTGGTGGGAGAGGCTTGTTCGAATGGTTAAAGGAATCCTGAGAAGAAACTTAGGTCGTGCATCTTTGAATTACGAAGAACTTAACACCATACTATGTGACTGTGAACAAGTGATTAATTCACGGCCTATAATCTATGTTTCCGAAGATAACACAGATCCATTACTTTTAATTAGAGATGTAAAAAACCCGGGAATATTGCTTCTGGGGAATAAACATGGGAATTTTTGGGTTTAAACCGGGAATTTTGGGAACTTTGGAAACCTTGATGGGAAGAAACTAATATTCAATGTTTAGATTTAATTTGACTTCTTTTAAGAGTATCAGACATTTTTATTCTATAATATTTGCTTAAATAAAAGTGATATCAAGAATTATGTGTTTTTTTTTACAGAAAATTGTAAAAAAAAATAAACATTTACGTTATTGACAATAATAAATGATGCTGCCTATTTAAATAACTTTAGATTTTTTTTTTTTTTTTTTATGAATACCATAATAAAATATGTTATAAAAAATAATACAATGACATTAAATTATGGTAAGCATACTTTAAAATTATTAAATTTTATTATAATTCATCGAACAAAATTTCACATTAGTTGATGAAATTTTCTTATAATCAGTCAAAGAGCACGGGAAGCAAAATCGAACATGAGTTCTTCGGTTATTAAGAATCCAAGCAATAATTTTTTAATGCATTAAATCAATACATAAAATATTCAATAGCTAATAATTAATAATTTGGCTGTTATTTCTTTCTTCATTTAATTTTTGCTTATTAATATTGTTGAAATTTTAATTGAAATAATATTTTCCAGTGTAATATTATTGATTGTTTTAGTAAATGCTGAATATTTTGAAGCCTTTTTGTTTTATCTTTGAAATAAAATGTTAAAGATATACAACTGAAACACGCGATTGCGACTTAAAAAAAAAAAAAAAAAAAAGAAGTGTTATATTGAACTTAGTGTGTATACAGTCAGAACTAAGATATAAATATACGGCAATAACAGAGAATAAGTCTGTTAATTAATGAAATTTAAAACTTGTACTTTTTAAATTTATAGACGTTAGAAGCACTATTTAAAAACTGAAAGATCATAAAAAACATCTGAATGTGAGATAACATTTTGAAATGTCTTAGAGTTAGAACATCTCTAATCTCAGAAAAGAAAAGAAAAAAAGCTAAATTCGCAACTTTTAAAAACTTTCAAAATTCCCTTGTTTTGGAAACTTTCAAAATTCCCTTCCCAAAAAACCGGGTTTATTCCCTGGTTTAAACCCGGGTTTTTTCCCCGCTCACATCTCTACTTTTAATCCCAATGATGTTCCTAAGAGAACTACCAACATCAGGAGTACCTGATCTAGATGCTTTGGATTCTAAAGATCTTAACCGCAGAGCCAGATATAGGCAAATAATCAGAGAAAACCTAAGAAACAGATTCAGAGCTGAATATTTAGGACAATTACGCCAACATGCATCTAAGACCAAAAGATTCAAACAATTGAAAGTCGGCGATGTTGTCCTATTAGAAGATTTCAATAAGAAACGTGTTCACTGGCCTCTGGCAAGAGTGATCGAAATTTACCCAGGCAAGGATAATGTCATACGCCTAGCTAAGGTGAAGACCGAAAATGGACTTTTTCTGCGTCCATTACAAAGATTGTTTCCTTTAGAAATTGACAGTACCGAATTTAAGAATCACCCCACTTTAAATAAATCTGTTCAAGAAAATTTAAGTCCTTCGACTTCCGAAAACAAGAACCTCTCACAGAAACCGATACTCAACCCCAGAGAAAAGGAACCTGTGAAAGACCCTCCAGAACCTACCAGTTCCAGAACGAGTAACCAGAAGTCCACAACAGATGATCCCACTTCCTGTCTTCCGGTATTCTCCCGAACTGGCCGTGTGGTAAAACCCCCTCAACGACTTCAACTTGGATTGTTGAGTTCCTCTGATTAGTCGCAACTCAAGGTGGGAGGATGTCGGGAATTCCCGTTCATTCTTCTGCTTTCAGAACAAATCACTTTCCAGACAGACTGGCGCGTGCCTCTTTTTCGTGATTGCAACACTCGATCGATTTGAAATGAGAAGTTTTCGAGAAAGGTGCTTTTTAGAATCAGAACAGAACAGAACAGGACCTTGAATAGAGAAGGGGCTATGTTAAGATCGTCTTGTTTACAGACGCCCCGGTCCTAAAACAGAACAATTAAATCAATTAAGAACTAGAATTAACATTTTTGAACATTCGTCAGAACTATTAAGCATTTAAGAACTTTAATATTAAGATTTAGTTTAATTACCTATCTGTAAATAGTTTTTGTTTCTGTTTTCGCTTCGTCTTACGTGCATGCTAAAAAGTATTAAAATTCTGGTTACACATCTAAGCAGTGCTACGTTCATCAAGTTTCTTTAATGAATAATAGCTGCCACATTCCACATCCGGACCTTTATATTAGAAGTTTTCTGGTGAGACCCATCCATATTTTATTATTTAAGAAGTGAATATATTTTAGAAGAATAAATATTTATTAGAAAATTTAAGTAGTAACTGTAAGAAAATTAAGATTTGAAATATGCTGTATCGGGTCTGTAAGAAGAATAATTAAGTTTTAGATCAGAAGATCTGGTACAGCAATACAATCATTGGATGAAAGCAATTTGCCAATTTTTTCAAGCATGGCAAATTAATACGAACATAATAGCAAATTTAAATTTCCTGCAGTTATTATTTTCTTTTATATTATGCTTGTAACATATATGCATGCAATCATTCTTACGACTTTCTCTTACCATGCATTTCAATAATATAAAAGTAGATTGTAAATTAGATCGTAAGATAAATAAAGTAAAAACATGAAAGTTTAATCTTCTTTAAAAATAATCTAAAATAAGTTTAGAAACAGTTTTATTTTACATATAATGCTATGTGATGGGGGCTACGACCCCCTCAACCCCCGGTTCAATTATAGTGTCTACATTTATTTAAAAAAAAAATCAAGGCTGTTATTAATTTGTCCTCAAACTTGCCAATCATTGGATGAAAGCAATTTGGCAATTTTTTCAAGTGTGGCAAAATAATACGAACAAAATAGCAAATTTATATTTCCTGCAGTTATTTTTTTCTTTTATATTATGCTTGTAACAGATATGCATACAGATCATCTGCTAAAAGTCAGACTATCGTATTTAGGGCACCTCCAAACGTGATATTATAGAAAAAAAGTTAAAAATAGAAAAATACAAAATACTATGTTTAAAGTCTAAATATGAAAAAAATATTTTCCTTCCTGAGCAATGTTCGTCGACATAGTAAAATGTGACAAAGCATTTTTAGCAATTATATTCCATAGAAAAGAATGCTTAGCTTAATTTTGTGTAACCATGTATGTCTACAAACTTTATGCAATTCACACTGCGTACTTAATTTTAGTCTTATATGGGGAAAAAAATCCAACGCAAAATGAAATACACTTTTAGCAATTTCCAAGTGCAACCAAATATATCAAAATATTATGATTAGTCCTGTAGACGAATAATGAGTAAATTCCATACCACAACATATAAAAAGCATGCTTTTATACATATAAAAATTATATTCATTTCATTTTGTTTAAAACAGTCTACACATGTTTACACTCACACACCTATCATAAATTTCCCCCATACACGTAATGTATTTTATTTCTCTTGGATGTCCCTGAACACGAACCATTTGCTTGATCTCAAAGAAAAGTTTAGTGTAGCATCACAATCCGATATAGATTTAGAATACCAAATTTGGACTTCCTGCTTCTATTTGTTCTTGAGATATGCTGCTGATATACAGAGACACACACAGACAGATCCCTTACAACAGGGTTTTCAGATTGAGGGGACCACAAAACTTTTAAATATAACAAAAACTCAATTTCGAAAATTTGACACATAAACAATGCCTTCTCTGCCTTTTATATGGGTATGAGAAAGTAAAAATAGAACTGAAGAAACATACACTCAACAATATGACACATTTATGTTCACAGTTTCCAAGAAGATATTGATGTCAGCAAGAAGATTACGAGAGGGCAAAACTGTTTACTTTGTTGATTTGGTGGGAGGCCTCCATCCCATGCACATGTCACACGTCTGACTTTTAAAGCTATAAAATAATCTATAATATATCTTCAATAATGGTGTTTCAGAGAAACATGCCAAGTCTCTTTATTAAGCCATATTCTAACGAAATTTGTGTACCTTTAAATCTGTTCATAATGACAAAATCGTGCAAAAAGCTTTTTCAAAGTGTAAACTATCTGAGGTTTAGCTCTCCGGAAGTCCTGACATCAATCGTCTTAATTACAATTTGTAATTCACAGATAATTTTTTTTTTTTTTTTTTTTTTTTTTTTTCGCACCGGTGTTTTTGTAAAGTATTTTTCTTCTTATTTAATCGTAATTATATTTGAAAAAAAAGTACTTTAAAAATAAACTGCTGTGGAAAGAGTGGCTGGTACTAACAATTTTACAAGATATTGATTAGATAGTTGGCAGGTATGAATATATCCAGAACCCGTTGCAAAAGACATACAAACGAAACCGTCTGAAGACGTTTTTTGAACGCACTTTGAAAGAAGCTAATATATTGTAAAAATCATATTTCGAAAAAATGATTTAAGTAAAAGTATTTACTTGGTTCATATCTTCAAATACACTTACGATATTTGAATTATCAAATGAGAAAGATGTTGATATTACTCTTAATACAGAGGAATATCTTTTGACTATTTTAGTACAGATAAAATGTGTTTTTTTTTTTTAAATACAATAATATGTTAATTAACACATACTATTATTGATATGTTTTGAAAAGTGTGAAATATTAATACTTTTATAATTATGACATTTAACAAAAAACAATTAGTATTTTTAATATAAGTTATCTAAAATGTTCTGAAATTATATCAAAGAAAGAAATTTTTCAGGCAAATTTTAATACTTTTTATTAAATTTAAATCATTGTTATAAATAAAAATGGAATTATTGTATTATTTTTATTCATAATATGAAATAATGAAAGGAAAAAAAATTTAAATATAATTTCAAATTAAGATACATTGAAAATATCTTTATAAGTTATTTGCATATGTTTTTGAGGAAAATTCATTCGGTGAGATGAAAAATGTCTGTAAAATAGAATAAGATTTAACAATCAATAATACGTTCATATTTTAGTGCAATATATTGTTGATTGAAATTTTCATTAAAATATATAAATATATTTCAGGATATTGTATACTTTTATTTCTGATTTGATCCACGTAAGTCATTTACTGCTATAGATAACACATTTCTATTCAGGGTTTGAAACATATAGATATAAATACGCATATTGGTTTTGTGAATGTGCACTCCGCCCTCTCACAATAGGTGTCGTTAGTAGTGCTACTTACGTGTATTATAAAATTGTGATACCTGTATTCGATAGCACTTGATGTCATCTGTCAAATATTAGCTTGAAAATATAAATATTTATTCATACTAAACTTCATTTAAGAAAGATTTCCTTACATGATTTTTTTTTCGGGGGGGGGGGGGGGTGAAGAAAGTGCAGTGGAGACTTATTTTTTGATACAGTGAGAATGATCAAATACAACTTGGAAACAATAGTTTCGACGACTGAAATACAATGATTTTTGGCATTAAGGATAAAAAGCATAGAAAAACACCCAAAAATATTGAAGATGCTGAATTCAAAAAATTATTGCTTGAAGATACACGTCAAACACATTTACATTTGCCTGTAACATTAAATGTTAATCTATCATTTTTTTTAAAACGTTTACAATATGTTGGGATGGTTCAAAAAGTTATAACTGAATTCCACATGCATTAAAAGAAAGAGAATTGGAAGGTCGAAAAACTATTTGTGAAATGCGATTTAATGGAAAAAAAAAACTTTGATCGAAAAGGTACTACCAACGAACAATGGATTTATTATGATTATCCTAAACGAAATTTGATTGGATGAAGTCTGATGAAGCTGGTCTATCCCAACCAAAGTGAGTATTTGATATTGCATTTTAATAAAATTATTCTTTGCATCTGATGGAATCATGAAGGTGTGCAATATTATGAGCTGTTGGAATGGAATATATCAGATGAAAATATCAATGACGATACCTACCGATGACAACTAATAATTTTGAAGCGTTTTGTAGGATAAAAACGATCATAATAGTTGAACAGATACAACAAATTAATTTTTTATCATGCTAATACAAAATCACATGTTGCAAACGCTGTAAAAAATTACTTAAAAAGACAGTACTCGTATTAGTATGTTCTTCTCCTCCCACTGTATTCACCAGACATAGCACCTGCAGATTACTACTTATACCAGTTCACGCACTCATTTCTTTCTGATCAGTGATTCGAAAATTATTGGATCACCTCTAATGACCAGGATTTCTTTACTCTGTGAATCCATCATTTCCTGGAACATGGGCTAATTTGTAAATGCAAATGGAGCATACTTTCATTATTTATATATATATATATATATATATATATATATATATATATATGTATGTATGTATGTATGCATTTCTAAACTAACAAATGCGTTCTATTTTACGAGAAAGGGCGGACTCAGTTCACAGATCCAATGTATATATACGTATATGTATGTAAGTCAGTGTGTGTGTGTATATATAAAATATTATTTTTTTAGATATAATTGATGTTATCTTAAATCATTAGAAAAGAAGCATAGTACCTTTAAAGTAATAAATCCAATTTTGTTGTATTATAATAAAATAATTATAATAAAATATTATAATAAAATAATTATCATGCAATTGGTTTTTAGTAATAACTGAAATTATTACAGCAATTAAAAATGAATCATAAATTCATAACGGTATTATACCTTCGTTGGGAGATAGAATTACTGTAATTTTTTTTTTCTTTTCTTTCCTTTAAACATCTGATCGCCTTTAAAAGGGAAAAATTTCAAAGTTGTTTTCACTGCATAGTTTTCTAAACGCACTAAAAAACTGCTTATTGTAACTTCAGATTAAAACTGCAACTATGCACATGAAGGTAAAATCTTCGACTACTATTTAAAATCTTCATACTTTTAAAATAAGCTAAAAATTTATAATAATATAATTTTGAATTTTAAATGCATTGTGCAGAAAAGACCCGCTCAGTGACCAGATATATCCATTAGCGGCGGCTGTCAGTTGGTTGAGTAGTTTATGTATTAAGCTTTGTCTTTTGATTTTTTTTTTTTTAATTTATTATTAAATAAGATTAAAATAAGGAATTATAACAAAAATGTATACAAGAATAGAATTATATTACTAATCTTATGAAATAAAGTATCTTATTTTTACAAGAGGTAGTATTTGATACTTTATTTCAACTATACAGATTACAGCATTTTTTTTTTAACCAAAAGTTATTGACATTTCATTTTTCTGTCAGCAATGATTTATTGAATAACTGTCTGAAATTTTACCAAATGCCAAATTACTTAGAGTATACGTAAATAAGCGTATACGTAAATTTAACTATCGAGATTAGTAAAAAATAGATTAACTTAAAAAACAGAATCTTAAACAATAACGAATTTCAGACAAATTCATTCTTTACAGCGTATTGCACGGCAAAACTGGTATTATAATAGTAATGAATAAAACTTTGTAAGCAAACACCATGAAATGTAAAAACGTGCAACACTTGTTTTATGTCGAAGTAATACTACAATGATTGGTCAGGTGAAAATTAGAAAAGAAACTTTAGGTTTTTTTTTTTTTTTTTAATAGAATATATATTTTTCTCTTTTGAAAGAGTTAAAGAAATCCATTGTGAAGTTTTATAAAAAAGAGAATATTTATAATAAAAAAACGGTTTCCTTAAAAAAAAAAAAAAAAAAAAAAAAAGAAGCTATATGGCAGTGTCTTTATCCAATAATGCTGAATAAATTATTGTGTTTGCATAATCAGGCTGTAACATGACAGCGACTTCTGCTGCACTCGTGCCTGTTTTTTTCGTCTGATGCAGAGTTGTGCTATTATTTCAAAATCTTAATGTCGCAAATTTTTGGAAATTATAATAATGTTTTAGCTTTTTTTTTTTTTTAAATCTATCATATTCGTTAATATAGAATTTCTTCAAAAATAAATAAATAAAAGTAAATAAATAAATAAATAAATAAAAATAAATAAATAAATGATATTTTAGTATAAATATAATATCAAATTATTGTAAGTTACTTTCTAGATTTTTCTCTTTTTAAAATGATTAAAGTAATTTGGTGTAAACCTTTATAACAGGGAAAATATTTATAATAAAAAAAGATCATTTTGTTAAAAAAAAAAAAAAAAAAAAAAAAAAAAAAAAAGCTTTATGGTAGTACTATCATCTAATAATGCTAGATACATTTTGCTGTTTAAGATTAATATTCAGTACAAAAGATTCCGTTCTAAGGAAATATGCGGCAGCTATAAATCATAAGTTTAATAATATTTTCTACACAACATTCAATATAATGCCATTCGATACATACAACTTTGTATTAAAAACGCAAGATTTTTTAAGAAAAATTCTATTAGTTTTTATATTTAAACCATTACATGCCATTGTTCTTTTTTGGGATTTATTATTATTATTATTATTATTATTTTCTATTTTATTTTATTTTTACAGTATTATAGACAGTGTGTTTCGCCATTGTTCTCAAAGTGGTAACTCTTTAAGCAATATACTTAATAACATCTTATACCGGAGCTTAAAATTTTCAATAATAATCATACTAATAATAATAATAAAAAGTAGATTTAAAACTTCTAGAAGATAATGATTCTATGTCCGTTTGAAAACTATTTTCGTCAGTTAAATAATCTTTTCACAATAACTAAATTAATAATAAAAATAAAATAAAATATTAAAAGATAAATTGTCGATAATTTTACATAAGTACACTTTTACAAATTTATAACATTATTTTGTTTATAAAAATCAACTCACAATGCCATATGGATGAATATTCTTTACATTTTTGTATCCGAAACATGACTTATCGAAAATATGTCATATTTTAATCTACATCTTTTCAGTTAAAGACTTTCTATTGAAAATTTCCATTAAGATTAAAACCTCTATTTTGTTGAATGTATAAAATTTCATTGAAAAACAAGAAAAATGAAACAAACCAAACATTCAATAAATATATTCTTTTCCTTTTCAGTTTTATCTGTTTAGAATATTCAGCAACTCAAGCGTTAAAAAATTCCTGTAACAAACAAATTGTAATAAATTTACATATCATCATCTTAATGTAATTTCAGATTTTTTTATTTACTAGAAATATATATGAAAGATAAATTGAATTAATGACAGATAGAAAAAGAATTTTTCCTTGTTTCTTCCTTTGCTTTTGTTGAAAGATCCATATGGATTCTTGCTCGGGCATGAATATTCGTATTTGTTCATGATATACTTTCAGATGCAGATTCCAGTCTATTTAGTCTTTCTCTACAAAAATATGACATAGATTTACAAACAAAATCAAAAATTTTGTCAGGGCATATTTTTATTCATAGCATAAAATATACTTAATAAGTTGAAAAAAAATATCTAACCCAAAATAATTTATATCTGCAACGCACAGGTATTTTGTGCATTTGATATTTATTTTGTACATTTTCATGATAACTAGGTCTTCTATAGTAAATATTAGGCAATTTTGTTTTATTTTTTTCATAAAAAAAAAATTAAGTATCTCCATATTAATGTGTAGATTTTTAACGAGTAATTATTATTTATCGCCATCTAGTATTGCAATAATTTATTCCACATATCTATTTTTTACGCATATGTCACAAATGCTATTTGGTAGTAAGCCGGAAGTACAGTTGAAAGAATAATATACGTCATACTGAAAAAAAATTCTGTAACTGACATCTAGAATCTAAATTGTGGCTCGAGATAAAATAGCTCCATGTCATCCTTATAAATTCTAAGTCCCCTTGGAAAGC
Source organism: Salticus scenicus (assembly GCA_963930645.1). Classification (NCBI taxonomy): domain Eukaryota; kingdom Metazoa; phylum Arthropoda; class Arachnida; order Araneae; family Salticidae; genus Salticus; species Salticus scenicus. The sequence continues at coordinate 153,579,892 of OZ005650.1, forward strand.
GAGTTCTGGAAGCCCCTATTATAATTCTATAGCGTTTCCCTATATTACCGAGGGCAAAGTTATTTAAAAATCTCTGCAAATAAATGAGACTACAAGAGGCTGGTTTCAGCAACTAAGATGTTGGTTTATTGCCCAATTCTCGAAAACCAAGCGAGAATGTCTCGCCATACAAAAGATTCAGAATATTCGGAATATTCAGAATATTGTTTTGCCATCTAGAAAGGTGCAAACTAGAAATTTTCGATCATTTCGTCTATTCAGTTTATTGGCAAGCCATATGCGCATAGCTCGGAAATCTATATTTCTAGTTAAGATATTTAGAAAATGGCCATTTATTCATTCTAGAGGAAGGTGGTATATTTTTTTCTCAGTGCAATTGGAATGCTGAATTATCAATGTGCTTACCTTATCTTATTTTCTTGTATTTTTCATTCGTGTTAGTTTATTTACGTTATTATTTAGAATTGTGGCAACATTGTGGATTTTTTCTGACTCTATTTAAGCATTTTTTAGTCTTTTTTTCGCCAAGTTTCCAGTCAATGGAAACAACCACATTTCAACCACATTTCTTGAGACCATGGAAGCCTCTGTGCAAGTGCTGACTCAACGAGTCTAGTGTTAAATGGGGATGATAGGCATCTGATTGAGAGGAAATAAGCGATAGAGCGTCGAATGACTGGATGTTTTCCAAATTCCAAGCTGTTGGTCTATTCGGCGTCTCTTCAAGCCTTAAGACTCGTCCTCAGTGCGCGTAAAACGTGGCTGTACTATATTTATCGAAGCATTTCCAAAAGAGTATTTTAATTAATTCATAAAAATATCCGTCTTTCATATTGTGTTGACCGGTATGTTTTGTTGTATTCTGATCATAATTATCGGATTATCGTTTTACTAAAATTGTGCTGCAGATTGACGTCAATTTATCTGCAACAACCAATATTTTTAGAAATTTGGAAATTTGGTGCTAATATTCACTACGTTTGAAACGCTTTAATTGTAAGCATTACCAAAATTGTGGAACTTAGCAATAAATTTCTAAAAATATTAAGTGCAGGTAAAATAGTCTAAAATGGTATTATTTTTTGTGAGATTAATATTTTGATTTTTTTTATATGTACTTTTATTCAGTGTGTGCATACACGTTACATATGCCTTTAGGCATTGAATCTGCTCGATTAATAAATAAAATACTACAAAACTTCATATTTGCTAGAACTAATTGATTTAAATAAAAAATTATGCATGAGAAATCATATAGGTGTGTGTAATCATATAGGTGTGTATATTTGTTATAATTTATAAACAAACTAGCAGGCTACGCCCGCTTCGCTGGTCACTATTTTTAAAGGAATCACTATAGTTAATGAATTCTCAAAATTGCATCAATTTTTATCATGCGAAAAAAAAAAAAAAAAAAAAAGAGAAAAGAAAATGTTATTGAAAAAAATGTCGCAACGGGTCCCCACTGCCCTTGGCAGCTCAGGCAATTGTGCGCTGCGCGCGCGCATTTATGTTCAACACTCTTAATGAATCACTATATTATCGTAAGGGAAAAACATAAATAAAAAAAAAATCTCTCATCTGTGGAATAAATGGTTCGGGTCACCACTGCCTGCGGCAGCGCATACAGGCGCGCAAGGCTCGCATGCTCCTTCACCTACCGTACCCGCCCCTCCTTAATTATTTTAGACTTTAAAAAATACGCGCAGTCGTTCTCTCTGGCTTTTAAACTTAATAATACTAATTTCCAACATTTTATCTGAATTTCTTTATTTTTAACCCTGCGCCCGATCCCTTCCCGTCCTTTGTAATAATTTTGTACTTTCGAAAATGTCCGCAATCGATTTATCGGGCCTCAAAACCAAACAACACTAACTTTTAGCGCTCTAACTCTTATTTATATATTTTTGCCCTTTCACCTCCCCTTTCCGTCTATCCTAATAATTTTACAAATTCGAAAATATACGCAATCGATTTGTAGGTATCAAAAACCTCCATGTACCAATTTAATAACTTTATAAATTCGAAAATATCCGCAATCGATTTGTAAGTATCAAATACCTCTGTGTACCAATCTTGAACGACCTAACTCTATTTTTATTTGTTGCCCCTCAGTCCCCTCCTAATAACTTTACAAATTCGCAACTGTCCGCAATCGATTTTTAGGTATCAAAAACCTTTATGTACCAATTTTGAACGGACTAACTCTATTTTTTATTTTTTGCCCCTTCGCTCCCCCTTCCCCACACACACCTTTCTGACCCTCCTAATAACTCCACACTTTCAAAAATATCCTCATTTGACTTGCAGGTCTCTAAAACCTATTTCTGTACCAATTTTGTACGGTCTAACTATATTTCTATTTTTTTACCCCATAGTCCCCCTTTCCCGCCCCACCTGGGACGAATTTCTAAAATTAAAGAATTTAGTTTTTATGTATTTATGGTAGCTATATTTTAGAGCAAAAATATCTTACACATATATTTTTTTCTGTTTGTATTATAAAGGATTATTTCAAATCGCGTTTTGCCTCCTCTCCTCCCCTCTTGGGGGCTGAATCTCGAAAATTCCAGAAATTCGTTTTTAGGTATTTGTATTAGCTATATATTAGAGCAAAAATTTCACATATATCTATTTTTCTGTTTGAGATATATAGGAGTATGTGAAACCACGTTTTGCGCATGTGAAATTACGTTTTGCCCCCTTTCCCCTTGGGGACCGAACTTCTAAAATTCCAGAAATTGGTTTTTAGATATTTAAATTAGCTATAATTTAAAGCAAAAATTTTATGGATATCTGTTTTTTTCTTTGAGATTTGAAGGTTTTTGTGAAATCACATTTTGCCCCTTACACCCCCTTGGGGGGCGAATTTCCCAAAATCGCTTCTTAGGGGGCGCTTACACTATATGTTCTATAATCTGACTCAGTTTCGAGTCAGTGGCTTCAGTCGATTTTGCTGTGCGTTGATGAGTCAGTGAGTGAGTGGAAGTACTCTTTTATATGTATAGACTAAATAAAATAGCATCAATAATTTACTCGATAAGCAATTTAGAATTGAAAGAAAACTATCACGTATTTCTTAAATAATTTGAAATTTTTATTTGAGTTAAAATAAATTAAGAGTACACTTATAAATTCTTAGTAAAGTATAATATATTTTAATTAGATACTTAAAATAGTAAATAATGTCTTTAAAATGTCATTATATTCTAGTACGAATTCAAATTTTGTACTTAAAATGCTAATACTATTTCAGACAATAAATAAATGTAAATTTTGTAAGTAGTTAAGACCTTCTTTTTCGCACAGAATTATTTTCTATTTTTATTGCGTATAATCCTTGTAAATAAATTGTATGCACTGACAAAAAAATAGTTAAATTGCAAATACTTCCTGTAACTATATGTAATTATGTTTTAATAAAAATATACAAAATGTTATTTTATAAAATATATTGTATATAAAGTATTCTGTATCATATATTTTCAAATATATTTATATTTCATGATAAGCTTTAAAATATTTCATAAAAATTACACTTTTTCTTTCTTTCTCCTTTTTTCTTTGTTTGTTTTCAAAATGTATCAAGATTTTGCATAATTTCACATTTATATAATTTTATAACATATATATATATATATATATGTGTGTGTGTGTGTGTGTGTGTGTGTGTGTGTGTGTGTGTGTGAAATTTTCTATTGCAGTGCGGAAAAGTATACTGGTTGTATACTTTATCTTTAGTATTTATAGAGTCATAAACAAAAATGTGTTAGGGGGTTATCTGTAAATGTAGAAAAATAAAATAAAGGTCCTATAAGAAGCAAACAAAATTTTAATGTTTTACACCGGAAATCTTTCAGGAAAAAAAGAATTATACAAATTAATAAAAAATTGAATTTTCTTGTTTCTTAATTATCCTGAATTTAGTTTCTTTGATTTGTTTTTACTTCAGTACTTTTTTAAATAATTTTAGGTCTGTTTAAATACTTGCGATTTGTCCAGACTGTACTCTTTGAAAAAAGTGCAATATTTTTCAAGTAAAAGTGTCTATTATGGCTGTAGTGATCACCAATAAAGCTTCAATTTTCTTTCGTAGGTGTAACATAAAATATGAAATGAAATAATATATATATATATATATATATATATATATATATATACAACAACGCATAAACTAAATCTTTTCGGATAAATTATTGTAAGCGTTTATGAAGTAAATATTAAACAATTTTAATCACAATTACCAGTTTTGGGTCAGTTGAACTCTTTGGAACTGTACGATTCGTTTTATAATTTCTATGAAAATATAATTTCTTAATTAACCCTTTCGCGACTGCTGACGTAGATTCACGTCATTTGAAAATCTGTAACTCTCTTAGTGGGCGTTTCTTTGGTAATTTGTGTGTTATATACTTCTTAAGTGTGTACCCAGTGTTCATATTTTTGCAATAAAATATACTATGGATAGAAATATATTGATTAGAAAGAATATAATTATACTGTATATCCATTTGTAATATAACTGTGAATGCAGAAAATTTGTTCTGAAATACTTTATTTTGAGAGAATAACGGCCTTAGGCGGATCTTACTGTCAAAATTACAAAATCCTGCGGCCGCAAAAAGTGTTATAATATATTTATAAAAGTAAAAGTATATTTAAAAAATATGTAAAGTTAATATATATTATTAAAATTTCAAAGACTAAAGTATCCTTAAAATAATAATCCTCCCCCCTACAAAATAAATAAATAAATAAAAATAAAGCAATATATGAAGCAAATAATTAAGCGTTTAACTTAAGAAACGATTTTTACAAGTCTGTCTTGCATTCCAATTCCATTCGTTTTTTTTTTTTTTTTTTTTTTCTCTTTTTTTTTAATTGGCAATTTTTACATTTACCAATTTTTCTATTTAAAACAGTAAACCGCGCCTATTTAGTTATTTTTTTTCTTCTAGTGTTCGTTTAAAAGATTCAAAATTTATCACCAGTAATCGATGAAGTAAATACCACTTGTGCATATTTTTGTCAAAATAAAATAAGGGGTTTAACACGAATACTCAATGCCACATTGACTTTTCTGCATTGTTTTGTTTTGAAGAACGATGAAGTTAGAAAACAGGAATTCTTGATGCTAACACTAATGTCTAAAAATCATCATTTTTATTTTATTTCTTTGCGTTTCACGTTGTTGTTATATAATATGACCCGTAAATAAAAAATAATCATATTTTGTTTAACTGTCCTTGTTATTTTAAGATTTGATTCTCTATCTAATACAAAACGTTATAAGAGACGGCCCCCTAAACCACTCTAAAAGAAAGCTTTATTTATATCTCGAAAACTAATAACTGGAATGAGTTGCAAATTTGCACACCCATATTTTTCAGCATTGGGATTCATTTTATGTAAAAATTAATATAGGTCATAATTCATAATTTTTATGAATATGAATTTATTAATATTTTTCAAAATTAAAAATATTTTTCAGAATCAAAAGTAATGATGGATTATGTTTGGGTTTCTTCACTATATCTCGTAAAAAAAGAATTATATCGATCAAGATATTTTTTGTGAAGATATTAATAAATGTTTGAAATATGAATTTAACATTAGCACCTTCAAATTTTGAACGCTTATAACTCTGTGAAAAAATAAGTAAAATATACAACTAATATACTTTTTCGCGTTGTCGCGATCCCAGGAATTCAAATATAAAATAAAAATGGGGCATTACCATTGAAAAATCAAAGTTGTTGCTCGTTTTAATATGTAGACGACCCCCAATTCAAAATTTCAGTTTATTTTCTGAAACTACTCACAATTCCTCTTCGAATGATACCTATTACATTTTTCTACATCTATTAGCAACGAAGTTAAGTCGAGTGCTGCGTTTTATTTATTTTATTTTTATTTTTTTCCCGACTGTACATGAATGCAAACTTTCATAACTTTAAGAAAATAATTTCAAGGAAACGATTCTCGACATCCACCATTTCCTTAATTGCATGTTATAACTTTGTTTTACTACTGAAATTCTATATTGCTAATATTATCTTTGGTCCTAAAGAAAAATTGAATGTAACATGATTTCAAAATTTCATCTCTCGCGCAACCATAAATTAAAATTCTGCTTAAAAAAAAAAAAAAAAAAAAAAACATGGACGAGGGTTAATTTTTTTCCTTTGACATTCACTCATTTTCTTCAATTTGAATTAATTCTAATTCTGTATACTTAAGTTTTATTATCAGCTGTTTTTCAACATACATTTCATACAATCGTATCCTTATTTCATTTGATTTGTAGTCTTAATTTTTTTTTCAGCATATGTAACACTTTGGTTTTAGTTTTAGCATCTGGGACGCCACACATCCTGTCACATATGATGTAAAAATATTCTCAAATCAAGAAATATATATATATATATATTGTTATAAATATTTATTTTTTAAACAAAAAATATTTAAAATGAGCAAGACAAGTTGCACAAATAAATAATAATAATAATAATAATAATTATTATTATTATTATTATTATTATAGTTGTGTCTCTGTAATTCTGGATTGTAAAAAGTTTTTAATTTCGTAATCATTTACAAATCGCTTTCTTAGCTTTGATATCAAAGGGGAAAATAAATAAAGTAAAATGTAATAATAATAATAGTAATAATTTTTATTATTGCTGCAAGAGTTAGACAATTAAAATAGAAACGGAAGCTCATTAAGAGTTATTTGTACAAAGCCTCATTAAAGCTAAAGAAGCATATATGAGTAACTATCCTTTTTCTTCCCGGAGAACCTAGTTTTTTTTTTTTTTTTTTTTTTTCTTTTTTTTTTCACTTTTCGGAAAAATTAAGAGAAAATAGCTATTCAAAAAATCAGTTGGTTGTGTTATGTTCTTGCATATATAAAAACTTAAATTATTTTTTATAAGAGAATTCCAATCTAGATAACATAGGAGTTAAAGAATTGCTTAGTAAAAATACTTCATTAATTATGTTTCAGAAGTTATCGGTAAAGAAATTGAATGATTTTATAAGCAAATATATATAATGTGTTGCTCGGAAAGTTCGTGCCGAATCTGAAGGAAAATTTAAACGCAACATACTTAAATGCTCGTGGATAGTCGATTTTAGTATTTTTAACATCTCTGTTAATTCACGTGTCGTATACTGTAGTTTATTTTCTCTCAGTCTTTTAATCTTTCCTTAACGGCCCTCTTCACTTACCGTCGCCGGAAGTCCGAGCCAATGTTATTCTATGGGAAAATTTCTTTACAAATAACTTATTAACTAATACATATTTTTAAATTCTGTTTTCACATTCAGAAAATTCCTAACTGTTAAATTGACGGACCTTTTTCAAAAATGTATTTTTTTAATTTTTAATATTTTATTTTGGAAATTGCAAAATGGAAAAATTTCACGTATTGAAAATTCGTATTTTGCAGCTTCAAAAAAAAATATAAAAAATATTTAAAAAATATTTTTTTTTTTAAAGGTACGTTAATTGAACCCTTGGGAATTTTTAGAATGTGAAAACTGAATTTAAAAAGTTAATAAGTTATTTGTAAAGAAAAGTTTCCCATAGAAAAACATTAGCTTGGGATTCCGGCGGCGGTGAGTGAAGAGGGCCCTTAATCTGTGGTGGAAAGCCTGTCTAACCCTTCTTGATTTTAAAGGTTGAAACCACCAGGTTTAAAATTAGCAATCCACTTCCGCACAGTTCTTTCAGCTAGAGCAGATCCGCAATAAACAGCGCATATTTTATTTGCCGCTTGTGTGACATTTTTGCCATTCCGGTAAAAGAAAAGCATTAAATACGTATAATGCAATTTCTTTGCTTCAATATTTAAAGGCGTATAAAACTGATAACAATCAACGTAACGTAACCAAAATCTTTTCTAAATATGTCTGAAGTACCGACTTTTAGAATATGTACACGTGTCATTTGTTTTCAATCATCCTGATATATTCAGACCTGTCCTTATGCCACCTAACGAAAATCGGCAAGAATTTTCCGGGAGACCCAGTCTCTCACTCTATATATATATGTATGCGTGTGTGTGTGTCAAAAGAAAATCGCATATTCATCAGGTAACAATAGTAACTGATTAATTGTAAAATCACGGATGAATTTTTAGTTGAAGTGACCTCCAGTCAAAATTAGTTATAGAAATGCATACTATTAAGTTGACCATATTCCTGATTTTTAAAAAAAAAAAGAAAAGTTATATTGAAAAAAAAAATATATGTATATATATATAAATATATATATTTATATATATATATATATATATAAAGAAGATTTTTTAGAAGGTATTTTCATTAAAATACATCATTTTCACCTTAACGATGCATGCTATATTTCTGGTAAATATTCAATCGTATTATGACGCATAGTCCAAAAATGTCGATTTTGAGTTACTTTTATTAAATTAAGGTTGACAATCACTGAACGGTATAAAGGGTATAACGCAACATAATAACTTTTTCCTAATCGATTCTTCTGATTAATTTTTAGTTAGTTTAACTTTATTTTTCGTCTCCTGAAAAATCAAGAATATCGACAAATCCTTTATACTTATCATTACAGATATATTTTCTTATAAAGTTTAAAGCTTAGTATATGGTGTCAATGTAAGAGTACCGTTATAAAAATATAGTGTCAAAAAATGTTATTAATACTGGAATTCGGATATATGCTTTTCTTAACTATATGAAGAACAAAAATATAATAATTATGATGAATAATATCTTTGCTACAATTTATTCAGAATTTAGAAAAATAATTTTACTGAAAGCGGTATTAACTCGTGTTTCCAGGACATATATTCATTCTAGTCTGGTTACATTCTGCTGAGAGGATTTTTTCAGTGCTCAAAAATTCAATTTTTTTTTTTCCCCCTTTATGCATACAGTTGCAAAACTGTAAAATTAGCATATTCATAGATTTAAGGATATAAGAGGTGGATATTCTTTATATTTATATATGCACATATTTATAATTTTAAAATCATTTTTCTTTGAAACATCTCATTAAAGTGGTAAATATTGCACGGGAAATTATATCTTTTATGAGTTCCGTTCAATGTCATAGTTATAGACGTTTTCAATTAACAAAACCAGAGTTTACCAAAACCAGAGTCAACATAATTAATTTATTCCGGATCATTCTTAGTGCCTGCTCTTTTTTTCACACCACAATTTATTTAGAATAATATTGTCCAATATGTGACTACGATAAAATATGAAAAAAAATATTCTTTAAAGATACTGGTGAGTAAAAAAAAAGGCGTGTGTTAACAGTGATCTGGAATAAATTAAAAAAGTTCGCAGCACGGTTTAGGCTATTAAAACATAAATAAATAAAAAATGTATATAGTCTTCAAATTATGATAAACAATCATTATTTAACCCTTAAATTTCCATTATTTCACACTGAAATAAACCATTTTGCACTATTTTATAAAACATTTGTTCAATATTTCTTTAATTATGAAATATATAGTTCTTTTCTGTTCGATTGGTCACATGACTGTTTCAATATTTAACAAAGGCTGTTTCAGACCAAGCCGTATATAAAAATCCCATTAAGTTTTTTGAAGCGGAAGTATACCTTGTTGTTTTGCTGATACACTCGTGCCTAGTTCTTTCACCTGATGAAAAGTCATGCTTACTTTTTGATTTGAAACAAGGGTTGCAAATTTTTATAATTTGAAATTTTTGCTTGCAAATTTGTTTATTAATCTATATATATAAAAGAGTACTTCCACTTACTCACTCACTCACTCACTGACTCATCAACGCACAGCAAAATCTACTGAACTGAGTCAGATCGAAACTGAGTCAGATTTTAGAACATGTAGTGTAAGCACCCTCTAAGAAGCGATTTTGCGAAATTCGCCCCCCAAGGAGAGGTGGGAGGGCAACACGTGATTTCACAAAAACGTCATATCTCAAAGAAAAAAAAAACAGATATCTGTAAAATTTTTGCATTAAAACATAGCTAAAACAAATGCCTAAAAGTGAGTTGTCTCACAGCATATTGTAATATTATATTTGACGTGAAATCGCTATCATTTTATGGTTGACCAGATCAAAGTACTTTTATAATAGAGAAGCGTTAAAAAATGCTTCAATTATCCAATTATGGATATAGTTTTTCATTCCTAATAAATAAGGACTAAAAATAAAGTATTACCGATTAATGATTTACTTTCTACAATTTTTTAAAATTTAGAAAAATGCCTTCAAAAAGAAAAGATGTCCCTATTTGTCCCCAGAAAATGGGGACATTTGGTCAGTATATTTATGGTCGACCGAAAAAATCGAATAAATATAGGAAATAACGTAAAAGTAAATATTATGTACAATACGCATAGTGTTGTTCATATGTAATTAATATTCAAATATAAAAGTGATACTTCAATTTTTGTCGATACAGTCTGTTTCGAAATCGTTATCTGATAAGCACAAAAGTGGAAGCCCACTGGTATTACATTGTATGTCGCATGCAATAGCGACACACACCCGAAGCGAGCTTTTGAGCAATTTCAATGAATTTTATTTTTATTTTTTATCTATAAAGCGATATAGAAAAGAATTTTCTTTAAATATAGTGACCAGCCAAGCGGGTAAAATTTCTCCGAAGAAATCCATAGGAGCTGAGGCCACAATTCTTAGTGTGTGGCGTATTTACGTGTATCCAACATCCATTGCAACGGGATTTTGAGAATTTCCCCATTTTCCTCCTTAAAGAACGGAGAGCAATAAAGACGATTCCAAGCATAACTTTGTTTAAAATTATCACAGTAAGATTAATTTTTGTGTGTGGGTTGGTTATGCGTTTTCAACACGCACTATCAAGTAATTTTACGAAATTTCCCTCTGTCTCCCTCCTTTAAGGGCGGAGTGCGGGCAAAAACACGTTTTTAAGAGTAACTTTGTTCCAAAGTACCTCAGGAAAGCGATTCTTTTTATATGTCGGGTGGTTACGCGTACTCAACACACACACTACAAAGAGGTTTTGTGATGAATTTCCACCCTACCGGTCTTGGGAGGTGGGGTCAAAAAACATGTATCCATGTGTAACTCTGCACTAAATTATCTTAGGAAGGAGATTTTTTTATGTGTGGGTCGTTATATGTATATCTAACTTATAGTATAAAAAAGATTTTGGAAAATTCCCTCCTCCGTCACTCTTTTATGTGCAGGGCGGGGAGGGGGGGGGGTAAAAACACGTTTTAAAATATAATTCGGTTTCAAATAATCTCAGGATCTCGATTTTTTTATGTCTGGTTAGGCATGTGTATGCAAGATGCACTATAAAGGGATTTCTCAAAATTACCCTCCCCCTCTTCTGGGGCTGGCGTTGGCAAAAAAACAAGCTTAAATATACTCCAGATTACCTTTGAATGATGAATTTTGATGAGTGGGTGTTGATTAAGTGTACGCAATATGCACATTGATGGGAGGAAATTTTGCGAAACTTTCAACATTACCCGTTAGGAAGAGGGTGTAAAAATTAGGTAAGGTACTGCAGAAGGCATTGGGGTTCAAGATTCGAAAAGTCTGGGGAGCAGGAAAACCAATACCAAAGGTAGCGGAAACTTTAACTTACATTTTGACTGATTTCTTTTTTTTTTTTTTTTTTTTTTTTGAGATATATTTTTTTTAATTATTATTAATGATATCAAATATTGAGAATTTATTTCGATATAATGACCAGCGAAGTGGGCAAAGCCTGCTAGTTAAATTGATAATTTTTATAATTTAGCCAGATTAGAATACAGATGAGTCAAACCAAAAATTAAAAATACTATTTTTTTCTTTTTCCATATTTATAATCAGCTATGTGTCTAACAGTTATTCATAAAATTTGCTCAGCAATTAAAAAAAAAAAAAAAAAAAAAGAAAAAATTATTTATTGAACGTTCATTGATGCACGTAATCCACTTTTTTCTACTTATATTTTATTATTTTATCTAATTTACTATATTTCTGTTTTTTTTTTCTTTTTTAAATCTAAATATACTAGAACTGCGTATTAACATAAATACATCGAATAATATATATATATGTATATATATATATATATATATATATATATATATATATATATATATAAAGACTTTAATAATGGAAGTTATTAAAACAGAAATTGCTTTGCTAATTCACTATCGTTTTCATATTTTTATTTAACATCGTAATTTCCCCATGGTCCAAATGAATGTGTAATTGCATAGAGGATATATACATGAGAAACAACCGTAGCATTATCCTATAGATTCTTCAAAGGTACTTTTAATTCTATATTTATAGATTTTTTGGGGATGAATACAACATAAACTTACAAATATTTTGCTCTCCGGGAAGTTTGTGCCAATTTTCATTTAAATTCTCGTGGATAGTGAATTTTTATATTTTTAACAGTTCTTCTAGGTCACGTGTCGTATAGCGTGAGTTATTTTCGATCAATGTTTTAATCTGATTTTCGTATGTGGTGGAGGGCATACCCGGACATTCTCGAACTTCACGGTTAAAATCATCAGATTCAAATCTAGTAAACCCTTTCCGTACAGTTCTTTCAGCTACAACTCCTTTGCCATAAACAGCGCATATTTTGTTTGACGTTTGTGTAGCATTTTTGTCGTTCCGGTAAAATAAAAGCATGAAATGCCTATAATGCATATTGTTTGCTTCCATATTCAAAGGCGTATAAAACTGACAACAATTAACGTATAATAGCCATTTTTTTTTCTAAATATGCCTGAAGCACCGATTTTTAAAATTATTACGCATGACATTTGTTTTCAATCATTCTGATATATTCAGGCCTGTCCCTATGCCACCTAACGAAATGCGACATGAACTTTCCGGATGACCTAATATAAGTTAAATATTAAACTTACTATTTCAAATGAAGAGTTAATTAAAAGCAAGAAAAAACCTTTACATACTTCATGGCAGGCCAAAACGAGTTTTCATCGGGTTACCCTGACTTGCTAACCGGAACTTGCGGTGTCCAAAGTTTTGAAGCTGTTGCTTCTATTTTCTGCCCTTTTAAGCATGCTTCGCCACTGGCTATCAAGCCCTGCCGCATCGTTGCCTGCCGCATCGTTGTCATTATTCCAGTAAATCTTGCAATGACAACGATGTGGCAGGACTGTATAGCCAATGGCGAAGCATGCTTAAAAGAGCAGAAAGTAGAAGGAACAGCTGCAAAACTTTTGACACCGCAAGTGCCGGTGAGCAAGTTGGGGTACCCAATGAAAACGCGTTTCGGCCTGCCACGAAGTATGTAAAGGTTTTTTCTTGTTTTTAATACGTCAAATACTTATAGTTTTCTTTTTGCATTAAAAAAAAAAAAAGAAAAGTAATAAGAAAAAGAAAATTTGTATCTTAAAGTGAAAATTGCCGTTGATGGTGAAAAATAAATATTTATATCAAGGACATTGAGACATTATGTTAAAAAATACTTTTATTTGGCACAAATCCGAGGTTCAAGGGGCCTTATAAATAGTCCACATACAGAAGCATATTAATTAGAATTTTTGTAAATAAAACAATGCGAAATAAAAGAAATTATTATCTACATTATTATACAACTCAAGTAGTGTATACGAAATTTACTAAAATAAAAATACTTTTTATTGTGTATTTAAAAAGTACGTTTTTTATTTCTATAAAATTCATGAAAGTTATTTTATTAAGTAATAGCTGCTTCTTTATCATTCTTTAATTCAAACTTCTAATATAATTATCCAATAAATACTTTGTGATTCAAAGATATGACATTTTAAAACTGACCATGCTTAAGATCCTCTTTTAAAAAGCAATCTGTAAATATTAATTCATTTATAACATTTTAAATGCTAAACATTAAATATTCCAAAAGTGTCTAATAGAAATTTTAGCTCGTTTTTCGGAAGAACACAATATAATTTTTTTAATTAGTTTCTTTTACAAAAGTTGCACCATGTATCATTAGATATCACTCGAATGAATGTGTTTTTCTAGTAAATAGTTATTTTTGTCTGACTGAACATCGATAATTTTATGTATATACATTTTACAACAATACATTATACATATGTCTTAAGCCTGTAGGCTACAGATATGAAAATTCGATCACAGAATCCAACAAAACCACAGATCCACGATACACAAAGTGAGCAATCGACGACTAATATCTGTCGTGTGCAATAAAGATTTTGTTTTTGTTTACATTTTTTGTTTATTTGTATCTTTAGCCATGGTGATTCATGGCCTTCAGTCATCATCTGATAAAATGTCCGAGTACAAGAAGTACAGCAATAAAAATATCTTGACCATAATTACTGGCAGAGGAGTCCATATGTGCAGAAGGACAGTCTATCACTTGTCTGTGGAAGGCATGCCGCCGCCTTCTTTCACAGTCGTCTCTGTAATGTCCAATACATGCAGCATACGCCATGGCATGTGGAACATACGTTTGTTCTAATACTCCTCTGAAAAGATGCGCCATGGGTCCATGCGCATATACAGGTACATCTTCGCCACCATGGGTGTCCCATCTCCGGGGTACTGCACTCTGCTGCACATAATTTTTGTCTTCTGAAAAAAAAAAAAAAATTATTGCATTAGTTTAAATAATACAGAGTATCCATCTAAATCGGCAGAATAAGATGTAAATATATTCTCATAGATACCATCAAGAGGATTATTACAGCATCATAATCTAAAAACTCAATCAAAAAAAAAAAAAAAAAAAAAAGCGAATTCGATTATTTATTTAATTATTTTTGTTTTCATTTTTTATCAGTATTATTTATACAGAAAATACTAAAGAAAAGAAAATGTGCTAGAAAAAATTTAAAACATTCTGGTTTAAAATATAATTGCCATTACCAGAAGTAGACTAGCAAAGACGATACATTCGGAAACCATCTGCCCACCCCAGTGTTGGGCATAATTGATTAAAAAGTAATGGAATTACAATTAAATTACAATTATAATTATTTTACTCTCAATCGATTAACGAGTAATTGATTACAAATAAATTGAATTACTTTTGCACAGCTTGTAATTCAATTATTTTGTAATGGAAATAAAATCACTCTCAATTACAATTGACAAAAGTATTTGAAAATACTTGTAATGGATTACAAATTAATGTCATTACGTTTCTTTACAGTTTAATTCAATTAACTTGTAATGCAATTGACAGTTAATTCCATTACATTTTTCAAATTGTAATTTCACGTGTTCGCAAACAATTACAGGTTAATTTCAATTAAGTTTTCGAAAATAATTAAATTAACATGTAATGAAATTACAAATTAATTCCCATTACATTTTATAAAATGTAATGCAATTAATTTGTATTTGAAATCAAGTTAATCAAATTACATTTTTCGAGAATATAATTAAATTAATCTAAAATTGAATTACAGGTCAATTCAATTATAATTTCTAAATTTTTCCATTAAATGGAATTAAATTATTCTAAAATCCGTCAAAAGTTAATTTTAATTACATTTATTATGTAATGAATTTTTCTCCGGTTGTTTAGAAGAATTCTATTATCATTATTTAGAGCGTAATTATACAGCCAAAAAGTCATACATGTATATATATATCTTTATATATAAAAATTACTATGTTTGTTCGCGATGAACTCCTAAACTAATGAGCCGATTTTAATAAAATGTGGACACTGTGTGCAGTTTGGTCCAACTTGAGAGATATGATAGTTTTTATTACAAAATTTATCCCCCAAAAGGAGGGAGGTATCAATACGTGATTTCACAAACAAACAAACAAACAAACAACAACAACAACAAAATAGAAATGCAGATAGACTGTTCAAAATTGGTGTAGATAGGTTTTAGAGGCCTGCAAATCGAATGAGGATATTTTCGAAAGTGTAAAGCTATTAGGAGGGGCGGGAAAGGAGGTGGAGGGGCAAAAGTAAAAATAAAGTTACATCGCTCAAAATTGATACATAGAAGTTTTTGATGCCTACAAATCGATTGCAGATATTTTCGAATTTGTAAATTAATTAGGAGGGGGGGGGGTAGAGGGGCAAAAAATAAAAATAGAGTTAGATCTTTCAAATTGGTGCATAGAGGTTTTTGACACCTACAAATAAACTGCAGATATTTTCGAATTTGTAAAATTATTTAGAATAGTCGGGAAGGGGGGGGGGTAAAGGGGCAAAATAATAGAAATAAGAGTTAGAGCTCTGAAAATTAGTATTATTAAGTTTTAAGGCCCGATAAATCGATTGCGGATATTTTCGAAAGTATAGAGTTATTAAGAAGGGCGGGAACGGTGGGCGAAACGGTGCGCATGGTTTGCACAAGTATGCGCTGCCGCAGGCAGTGGGGGTCCGGACAGATTATTCCATAGATGAGAGAAGATTTTTTTGTATTTTATATCATTTCCCTTTCGATAATATATGGATTCATTATGAGTGTCGAACATTTTTCCCGATGAGATTTTTTTTCTCTTTTTTTTTCACATGATAAAAATTAATGCAATTTTGAGAATTCTTTAATTATAGTGAATCAGTTAAAAATAGGGACCAGCGAAGCGGGCTATGCCTGCTAAGATCAAGGATGTTATCAAGGATGGTCTTTATTCGTATATAATAATTTTAATGTATTGAATATTTTACTACAATAAAATTCAACGTATAACATAGCCACAGCAACGCGTAGCCTTGTCTGCTAGTATATATATATATTAAGACAATTTTTACGCTCTAATATAATATTGCGATCATGTTATTCGATAAAACATTCATATTTATAAGTACATGACTTCAATAAAACGGTATCTAGTTAATTCTTCATTGTAGATTTGTCATAAAAGTTGTCGAGCTCTTAATATTTGATCAAATATTAGAAGTTATAGAACTTAGATATAAAATTGAGACTGGATGATACTGTATACACAAATTCAAATATTGAAAACACCACTGAAGTTAAAAGATTATCTGCTAAAGGTTTGAAATATAAACACAAATTTTAATTTGAACATAAATTTGCATCAGAAATATATACGGGATTTTCGGTGAGGGGAGCAGCAATGAGAAACTTATTTCAAACTGCAGCCAGGAAGACATTTAATAATTGAGAAGACAATTCAGTGATATTATTAAAGGCTATATTTATATAAATAAGTTTTAAACAAGATAGCATGTGGGACTAAAACAAGTTTACAACTTTTTGAAATAAATAAATAATAAAAGTAAAAGATGTATTTCCATTTAAATAAAATATATTAAATTTGAAAAGCATAGCTTAATTCTCTCCACCCCCCCCCCCCTCCTCTGCGTTAATATTGCCTACCAAGAATCATAAATTCCCTAAGTTTTTTACTAAGCAAAGTCATAATTAAAAAAAAATTTTAGAAGTTTAGAAGTTTAACAGTTATGATAGTTTGTAACAGTGGATATGTAAAGAATCGAGCTATAAAAAGATTATATTATACATAACAAAATATAACGATATCGGGGAAGAAAGTGTACTTAGAATAACAAAAAGTATCCGTAATAGGAACTTTTTCGAATTTTTACTTTAGAAATGCATTCTAAACAGAAAAAAAAAAAAAAAAAAAAAGTAAAAGGATTGGGAAATAAAACAGAGAGAAAAAAAAAAGAGATTTATATATACTATATATATTTATATATATTTGCTTTTTACAAAAAAAAATTTCACAATTCGTCTTACTAATGTAGAAAAAAAAATCCGAGTAACAGATATATCTGACGAAAAGGTGGAGGGATTAATTAAAAACATTTTTATCTCTTTTTCTTCGATTGCTGCAAAATTAATGAAGCTGTATTTTGGGAAATTTCTGGGGAGAAAAATAGATGCTAACCGCCTTCGAGGCAAGGGGTGGCTGTGAATAAAAAATGGAGAAGGATATATATATATGTGTGTGTGTGTGTGTGTGTGTGTGTGTGCGTGTGTGTGTGTGTGCGTGTGTGCGTGTGTGTGTGTAAGTATTATTATTATTATTATTATTATTATTATTATTTTTTTTTTGTAAGCACAACTAAGTACTCTTATTCAATACTGATTTCCTTAGATATTCTTGGGAAGCAGAAAGGAGAAGGGAGGGGGGGGGGGATGGTTTTCTACTCAACGCAGCCGTGGCGATTCTATACAAGATAGAGTAACAAATTTTGGTGCGCAGGTTGGTTTAGGACCCAGACCCCCACTAAGACAGAATTTTTTGACCCTCCCCCTTTCCCCTGTGGGGACAGAAGGTAAAAATACGTTTATAAACATAAATCGGCTCTCAAATAACTTCACGGTGAAGAAAATGCAGATGGGGAGACTAGACTTGAGTACAAAAGTCATTTTCTGCGATTTTGGAAATTTGAATTTTTAAGGGGGAAGGGAGAAAAACAATTTCTATGGGAAATTTAGCATAATCCTGATTTTTGAGTAGAACTCGTCCAAAAATAGTACAAAAATATTGACAACAGTCGTTTGTCTTCAGGAGGATATTTCCAAAAACCTATATTTGTTTTTTTTTGCGATTTTCGATTTTTGTGGGAAGGGGAAGTTTAAGGGAGAAAAATCGAGACCCTCCTTTTCTAGCACAATACAGCCCGTGGCGATTCTGTGGGATATAAAGACACAAATTTTGGTGTGTAGATTAGTTTACGGACCTTGACTTCCACAAAAACGGCATTTTTGCTAAATCCCCCCCCCCCCCCCCGTTTTGCGGAAACGAATAAAATACACGTTTGTAAGCATAACTCGACTTCAAATTACTTCACGGTGAAAGAATTGCACATGGGGAGACTGGACTTGAGCACAAAAAACTGTTTTCTGCGATTTTGGAATTTTAAAAGAGGGAGGGAGAGAAAACGATTTTCTGGTGAAAATTTCACAAAATCTGGTTTTACGAGTAGAACTCCATCAATAATGCTACAAAGATGTTGAAAATAGGCGTGCGTTTTCTTGGAGATATTTCCAGAAATCCATTTTTGTTTTTTGAGATGAGTTACAAGGAAACGAGTTCGAGACCAACCCCCCCCCCTCCGTTTTATCTACAGGAGGTGCGGTCAAGAATTTTGTTGTGTGGGTTGTTTATTTGTATATCCATTGTAACGAGACATTTTTTCAAGCACATATAACTTTATTTCAACCCTAACAACACACTTGTCCACAATACATCCTGAACATGTCCACAGGATGTCCATAGACGTCTTTTTTTCCACAAGACATCCTGAGGATGTCATTTGGAGAAGGTGTGCTGTTAGGGAAATTATCTGAGTAAGATTAATTTTATACATGATTTTGTTAGACGTACCCAACACGCGCTATAAAGGGATTTTGTGAAATTTCTCCTTACCGCATTTAATGGCAGGGGGAAGGGGGGGGGGCAAAAACTTTTAAAGAGTAACTCTGCTCAAAATTATCTCAGGAAAACGGTTTTTGAAGTGAAAACTTCTTTAGGCGCGTTGAGCACTTTTCGGTGAACAAAAATCATTGAACTTGCGTCATCGTGAGCTGATGCTTTCCATTTGAAGTGAAAACTTTTGGGTGAACAAAAATCATTGAACTCACGTCATCGTCAGCTGACGCTTTACATCCTTGTATGATACAAATAATGTATCATACAATTAACTTGCTAATGTGAAGTGTTAATAATTATATACTGTATATTGTTTTAAAATCTGGTGCGGCTCTACACGACTTCTCTCATCTCCGGTCACTGTCTCTATTGAAGTTAGACCTCACAAATCCGTGAGAAAGCCCAAAGCTGCCATTTTTCTCAAGTTTTTACGATCTGGTGCGGCTCTACACAACTTCTCTCATCTCCGGACACTGTCTCTATTCCAGTTAGACCTCATAAAACCGTGAGAAAGGCCAAAGCTGCCATTTTTCTCACGTTTTTACAATCTGGTGCGGCTCTACACGACTTCTCTAATCTTCGGACACTGTCTCTTAAAGATTGCAGCCGGTAACGTTGCAGTTAGACCTCACAAAACAGTAAGAAAGACCAAAGTCGCCATTTCTCACGTTTTTACAATCTGGTGCGGCTCTACACGACTTCTCTCATCTCCGGACACTGTCTCTTAAAGATTGCAGCCGGTAACATTGCAGTTAGTCCTCACAAAACAGTGAAAAAGGCCAAAGTCGCCATTTTTCTCACGTTTTTACAATCTGGTGCGGCTCTACACGAATTCTCTCATCTCCGGACACTGTCTCTTTTGCCGTTAGCGCATTAAATGAAATTGTAATATAATTTTTGTAGTAGTAGTTTATATTAATGAATAAAAAACACTTCATTTAAAATTATTTCCTGCACAATAAAATATTTCCTGACGATTCAAGAAATACACACGTAATTCTTCACGTTTTCACTTCTGTCGGCACTCCCGGAGTCAAATTTTTTTTTTTTTTTTTTTTTTTTTTTTTTTTTTTAAATGTGTCGATTGATTATGAGTACCCAACACATACTACAGAGTATTTAGCGAAATTCCTCCCAATACCCTCTTTGGGGATCAGGAGACAAATAACATATTTCCATGCATGAATGTGCTCCAAATAATCTTACAAAGGCGATTTTTTTTTAATGTGTCTTGGTTATACGTACCTAAAATATAGTATAAAAATATTTTGGGAAAGTTCACCTCCCCTCTTAAGGGAGGGGGCAAGCAAATTGTAACTCTGCTCCAAATTATCTCAGGAATGCGATCTTTTGATGAGTCGCTTAGTTATGTGTACCTAACACGCACTCGAAACCATTATGCGAAATTATTCACTCGTCCCCTTGTTGTGGCGAGGCAAAAAACACGTTTTCAAGTTTTACTCTGTCCCAAATTATCTCCGAGTGGCGAAATTTAGTGTGTGGGTGCTGGTTAAGTGTACGCAATATGCACTTTTCTGGGATGTTGCGAAACTTCTAAGTTTATTCGCGAGGGAAGAAGGATCATATGCATATTGGATATGTTCCTTAAAGCGGGTAAGGCGCTACCGAAGGCGGTAGGGACCAGATTCGTCATGCTGCGAGCGTGAAAACCACTACCGAATGCAGTGGTTAATATTTCATATAGGTTTCGATGATTACAATGATATATTTTTATTTATTAGTATTATTTTAATTAATAATGATGTGAAATTGAGAAATCATTTAAATATAGTGACCAAAGAAGCGGGTGAAGCCCACTAGTCTGATGTAAAGTACAAAAACAACGAGATATCATTTGTTTACACAATAAAATGTTTCTGGGCAGATTTTTTAAGAATCTGCTGTTGATGGGATGCTTAAGATTCACAAAACAAATATTATCTACACGTGCAAATTTTTAATTAGAAAATTTATAACTGTAAATGTTAATAAGTGAATAAAAATTTTTGAAATTATTATTATCATTACTGAAAAGAAAAAATTGACGTATTTCTTTCTTTTCTTTTCTTTCTTTCTTTCTTTCTTTCTTTTTTTTTTTTTTTTTTTAGTTAAAGCTCATTCGAATATGGTTAATAATGAATATTATCAATGAAACTACAATATATATTATAAATTAGCTGCATTTTCGCGGGAATAGTTTCAGAACATCAATGAATCCAGCTGCCAAACATTTTGCCCCTTCACTACCACTTGGAGGACAGGTTCTTGAAATTGCTTTTAGGTAGACGTATTTGTTATACTTTAAAACAAGGATGATATGTGCTTTTACTTTCCGAAATAAATATTATTATTAAAAAAAAAGGGGGGGTAATAAAAAAATTCAATTATAAAATTTCAGTGTATCCATACATTAAAGTGTTGTATGTATTTACAGAATTCACATGATAACGTGTAAACGTTCATTCGATTAAACTCAAAGTTGGTACTGTATATTATAGAACCCCGTAGCGTGATCTATATTGATTCTGATGAGTGCAGAATTTATAGCTTTTTCCAGGTAGATATATATATATATATATATATATATCGTTATCATTATGGTTTGTACATTTACGTTATTGCAGTGCTCCAACGTGTAAATTATATATTGAATTACAAATTGGGAAGGCATGTTATAGATAATAGTTATAAGAACTTTATATAAGTGTAGAACTTCTTGTTCTTTATTACTTTTATCACCCGACGACCGCAGGTAATGGAAGTATTGTTGTCGGTCAGAAATTTCGATGTCAAATTTTCATCTGATCTACATGTTTTAGAGTCTCCTGAGTAAAAAAAAAAAAAAAAAAAAAAAAAATGTTTTTCGCAACTGGTCAGTATGTTAGGTAGTGTGCAACTGGTCAATGTATGTATGTAGGTAGAGTCGGTAACAAAAGTTTCTGTTCTTAGTTAGTCTAAAAACAGGATTCGACAAGGATTTACTTAAGAAAACTGTGTTAAGTGTACTTTTTTTATATAGGAATTTTTGCTAGTGTTCGGAGACTTTTGTTACCGACACCGACTGTATGTGTACGGGGAATATTGTGACATTCAAATCTCCAAAACTAATAAAAATAAAACTACTGAACTTCAAAATTAAGATAAGTTTAGTGTACACATGATTTTTCTAACTTTATAATGAAAACTGCAAAACCTGAAGTGAGACCGTACATCCGTATCTGAAAAAGACTAACAATTTCTTTAAAACTACTATATAAACACCGTTTTGGATGTCTTTCTGTATGTGTTAACTGAAAGGAAAACTTCAGGAAAATTGTATAACCCTCTGAATAAGTAGGTCAATTTTAGATCTCGCGAATGCATTCCATTAAAAACAACTCTATGTATTCTCTTCAAATTCACCATACTGACACCCTTATAGATCTTTTAGTATATAATTGTTATTTTGCAGTGATTGATGAGTTTGACCAGTTTTTATGAAAATTGGCAGGGGGATTGAAAGTCGATGTCTCAAAAACAGTTCTAACAATTTTCTTCAAATTCGCTACTTGGTTACTACAACAAAATTCACGAGCGTCTTGATTAAGCAGGACAGTTAAGGATTTTGGAAATGCGTACTTTAATAAACGGCCTCTAACGATTTATTATTATTATTATTATTATTTTATTTATTTACTATGTACATTCTCTTTAGTATATCTTCTCGACATATGTATCAGTTTGCTGTTACAGGAAATTTGTTAGGTGTCTAATTTATTGAAACAATTTTGTGTTTTCTAAATGTAATCTTTCCAAAAAGAATGTACAATATGCCTAGTGTTGGACAATGGAAATCCTGTGGTTGTTATACACCTTTTTTTTTTTTTTTTTTTTTTTTTTGGGGGGGGGGGGGGTTGGATTCTAAAAAAAGGAATGCATTTGCAATATTCAAAATCAATAAATATTTAATAATTTAAATAATGACTTTCATACATATATATATATATATATATATATATATATATATATATATATATAATTACAATTAAATTGGTACAACATTCACTTACTATTAATGAAAAATAAGCAGTAAGGATTACATAAATCTGCGGGTGGGGGGTCGGGTTAGCGGTAGTTTGAATGAAAATAATTGTTTTTATATCACCTTCTTACCGATTTTAATGAAACTTTGTATAAAAAACATTTATTAAGTATGAAAAATTTCAGCAAGTGTCACACTTATTTGGAAGGGAGGGATAAGTGACAGGGACAGAGTGAAATAAAATTATTTTTTATATTATCATGTTACTATTTTAGTGATATCTTATATAATATATCACTTACTTTTTATTGAAAATTACAATGAATGAGTATTATATATGACTAGGAAAGGTCGCAAGAGGGGTGCATATGGGTTTTTTTTTTTTTTTTAATCACACAGTTTAAATGAAGCTTTACATAAATAACACTTACTATTTAAGAAAAATTAAAATGCGCGTTACGTATATCTGCAAGAGGGGGCTAAAGGGAGGGCAGAGGGAAAGAAAACTGTTGTTTTTATATTCTCATATCACCGTGTTACTGATTTTGATGAAATTTTGTATAGCTGTTACTTTTTCTTTATGAAAATGAAAGTGAGTTTTTCATACAGTTGAAGGGGGGAGGAGGGTTAAGGAAGGCAGAGGGGAATAAAATATTTTTTAAACCGACCCCATTATGGATTGTTTGTTGAAATTCTGTGTAAATATTACTTATTGTTAATGAAAAATTACAGTAAGTGTTACATATGATTTTTTTTTTTTTTTTTTTTTTTTTTTTTTTTGGAGGGGGAGGGGATGATGTACAGCAGAAGAAAAGAAAATTGTTTTATATCACTATGATTTTCATTTTAATAAAACTTATTATAAATACCACCTGCTGATTAGGAAAATTTATACTGATTGCTATCTATACCTTGGGGGGGGGGGAGCAGAAGAGAAAAATGATTGCTTAAATATCATCGTGTTACCGATTTTAATTAGAATTTGAACAACTATCATCTACCTTTAAAGAAAAATCACAGAGTGCGTTAGATATATCTAGGGGCCAAGGGGAGACAGAGGGAAAGAAAATGATTGTTTTTACGCATCCCTCTTTACATTTATAGGAAACTTTGTACATGTATCACTTATTGTTCGTGAAAAATTACAGAGAAGATTATCTTATGCAGGGAATAGGGGGCACACGGAAAGAATATGATATTTTTATACCACGCTGTTGCCGATTTAATAAAACTCTGCTTAACGCTTTGCGGCGCAAGGTAATCAAGATCGTTTAAATTGGACTGCCACCGGAATTTACGAACAAAATTAAAATCGAAGAAATTTTAAGTTTGTAAAAACGGCCTTTTTCTGCTACGTTATAAAAAAAAAAAAATTATAAAAAATTTCAGGGATGAGTATTTGCAGCTGGAGCTTAATAATTGCGTCCTCGCAGGGAGGGCAGTGTACCACAAAGGGTTAAATATTACTGTTTATGAAAAATTTACAATGAGGGTTACGTATCATAGTGTCTTTATCTTCCTAATTCTCAAAAATCCAGTATTTGATTAAAAAGGTAATTCAAAAACGAGATTTTTTCGTTTAATCTGTCCTTTTAGTACCCTATCGCAGGAAACAAAAAATTACGTTCTTGTAGATTTTTAGCATGCATCTTACAAGTGGCAATAAGGAAAAGTGTTCATTTTCCACGATCCGGAAGAAAGAATGCCGGAGGGCATTTTTCATAAATGCTACTTGTTAAATATATGTGTCCTGAAAAATACTTTGGAGGGCTATAGGGGTGAGAAAAAGAAAAAAGATGTTATAATAGAAAAATAAAATTTCCCACTGTACTTTAACCCCCAATATATTTGCAAGCCCCAAGTTCTTTTTTTTCTTTTGCAAGTAGCATTTGTGAAAAGTCTCATTTTTTCCGGCGTCCAAAAAATAAGGTCGCTTTCCTTAATCATTAATTATAAAATGCATGCTAAACATCAACAAGTTCGTAAATAATTTTTCCCTGGAGAAAAGACATAGGGCACAGATTAAAAAAAAAAAAAAAAGAAAGAAAGAAAAAAAAAATAAAGAGAGAGAGAAAGAAAAAGGTTTTTGTTTTAACTTTTTACAGTTTTTAATCAAAATTTGAAGAAAAATTTTGAATACTAATTTAAGAAAAGAAAAGTCCCTGTGATTTGTAACACTCACTCCCATTTTCCCCAAACATGGAGTTATATTTCTGAAAAGTTCAATTAAAAACGGTAATAAGGCGGTATAAAAAAAAATCATTTTATTTCAGTGTGCCCCATGCCGTCTCTGTAGATGTAGCCGTCACAATATTTTTTTTAAATAGACAATAATCGATATTAAACCAAGTTTCCTATGCATATGAAAAGATGTAATGTTGAAGAGAACTTTTCTAACTGCCTTTCCCTCTGCTCCCTTTCGCCCCCCCCCCTCCCCCCAACTATATATAAAGCTCACTGTAATTTTTCATAAAGAGTAAGTGATAGTTATACAAAATTTCATTAAAATCGGCAACAAGGTCATACAAAAACAATATTCTTCTCCCCCCCCGCTCTCTTTTACCCCCGAAGCTATATGTACAGTCGGTAACAAAAGTGTCCGAACACTAGCAAAAATTCCTATGTAAAAAAAGTACACATCATACGGTTTTGTTAAATAAATCCTTGCCGAATCCTGCTCTTAGTCAGTGTAAGAACATGATTCGATAAGGATTTATTTAACAAAACCGTATGAAGTGTACTTTTTTTTACATAGGAATTTTTGCTAGTGTTCGGACACTTTTGTTACCGACTGTAACACTCACTGTAATTCTTTATAAACAGTAAGTGATAGTTATTAAAATTTTTATTTTCAATCTTTCTTCATCCACAGCATAAATGTAAATATTCATTTTAAGCTTGCTTTAGTATATTCTACAACCTATAAAAAAGTAGAATTGTTTGATATATTTTACTGATATAATTTTTGGACCCCCGCCCTTGCCACCACTAACGATTGGTGATCACACGTCCTACAGAAGCCAATATTTCTCTATCCACATCATAAATGTAAATATTCATTTTAAACTTTTTTTTATTAAATTCTAGAATTTATAAAGAAATAAAATTCTTTAATATCTTTCACTCCTAATTTTTAATGACCCTTCCCACTTCCGCTAACGATTGCTGATCACACACTCCACAGAAGTCTTTTAATTTCTAACCTGTCTCCTTCCACAGTAAAAATGTAAATATTCATTTTAAACTTGCTTTACTAGATTCTAGAACCTATAAAGGGGTAGAATTATTCAGCATCTTTCCCTTATGTAATCCCCCTACCCTCCCGCTCCATTTTCAACAAGCAATAAACGAAGCACAATCTTTTTCTCTAATTTTCTTCTATGTAAATATAAAGCTGATTGTTTGTTTGCTTGCCCAGATTTTTTGTTCGCTATACAAATCTATACCGTTCAACCGACAGCTGCGAAAAGTGACACATTTATTACTCAGGAAAAAAATCTAGCTAACGCCGTTTTTTTTTTTTTTTTTTTTTTTTTTTTAGCTCAATCGGTAATTGGATCAAAAGATATTAAATAAAAACAACATTTTAATGGCTCCCTACACTCAGATATATGTAACACTCATTGTGATAATTTTTTTTTCTTAACAGCAAGCGACATTTACTCTAACTTTCACTAAATTGGATACATTGTGGTATAAAATAATAATTTTTTCCCACTGCTTTCCGTGACTCCCCCATTCTCAGATATATGTAAAACTTTTTGTAAATTAAGTAGTTATTTACGAAAGGTTTCATGAAAATCAGTATCAAGTTACTTTTTATAAGATCATTTTATTTCTGTACGCTACCCCCCCCCCCTCATCTGAACCCCAGAGCTATATGTAACTCTCGTTGTAATTTTCATAGATAGTAATTAATATCTACAAATTTTAACAAATTTGTAATTACAAAGTTTTACAAATTTTCATAATATCGGTAACAATTTCTTCCCCTCTGCTCCACTAGCATCCCCCCTCCCAAGTCTGCGTAGCACTCACTGCAAATTTTTAAAAATGGTAAGCGTTCGTTGTTCAAATTTTCATTAACTCTTAATCGGAAACTTGCCGTCTGTGAGGCTGCTGTGTCTACGTACCTACCCTCTATGCAAAAATGAACATATCCAGATTTTATCATTCCACTTAATCTTTCACCTAATGTGGTAATGTTAATACATTAATATAAAAGAATATGTGTTTAAGTTTACTATTTGTAAATTATTTAAAGTTTTGTTTATTTTAATTTTTATAGTACATTTTTGAATGTCAACAGTCTCACAGACTGCACGGTTTTGTTTGTGTAACAATTTTGCATGTTTCTAGTTAAGGGATATATGTACCAACCCGATTAGGTTATCATTTTTTTTCGGCACTTTGTTAGATTACCATGAGCCGCTGAAGATCCGAGGCATGTTAGAATACATAATTTTTAAGGAAAAAATCTGATAACATTTTTGAACACACTTAAATTCTTCTACTTTAAGGTCAGACAAAGAATATAAAAAAAAAATAATAATAAATATTTTACTTTTTATCAGGAACACACACACTCCCCAAAAATGGAGGTATTGACAAAAAAATTCATAAATTTTGAACAAATTAAGATATTTGAACCGTTAAAATTGCATAATAAAGCTTAAGAATGGTATTTGTATCGAAAAAATCACGGAATTGATGCATATGTATTTCTTTTATACGTCGGCTCTGAGAAATGAGATAAAGAAAAATGGCTCGGGTCTCTGTGAACATACGATAACCTCAACTGGTAAAGGATTTTCTTAAAAAGTAGTAAGATGACATCTTAAGATATAAAATTGAAATAAATAAAATACCTTTATGTATATGTGGTGTTATTCCTTTCTTTCTTTCATTTTTTCAAATTTCAAAAAGGAAAAAAAACAGAAAGCCTCATTTGGCTTATAGTTTAATAGAGATACTCCAAGTATATTTAAAATATAAAAAAATAAAACGAAACGACATATTATATTTGTAATGTTTTGATAAATTTTAAAATATTATTTTTTTCCTTTAAAGAAATAAAATGTATTAAATATATGTATATATATATATTTTAAAATTTAATTTCTTTAACTTTATCGGATGATAAATTAGTGCTTCGTTTTTCTAGCTTTTCCAGAGTCATTAGAAAAAAAAAGGCAAATGAAATATAGTTATAAGTATATTTATACTATCAGGTGTTGCATGCTTCGCAGGTCACTATGTTTAAATTAAGACTTAAAATTACATATAAATTATTAAAATCTACCCACCGGCAAATAAAATAAAACAAAATAAAATGATTGATTGAAACTTGTCAAAAACCTCAGTCTTTCTGCCCCTTCCCTTCCCACCCCGCCGAATTGTGTGGGGGAGATTAAGGTAAGGCACCATGGGGGGTAAGACCCTTTTCCCTTCCAACGGTGCACTCTTTGTCATATTAACAGCAAACCAACTCCAAATTTAAAATTTCGTGAAGTTTGGACCATAATTTTTAGTGATAAGGCACCATGGGGGGTAAAGACCTCCCTTTTTCCAACAGTGCTGTCTTTATTATAGTAACACCAAACCAACTCCAAATTTAAAATTTCGAAACATTAGAACGGTAACTTTCCGAGATAGGCACCGTGGGAAGTAAGACCCCTTCTTCAAACAGTCTTTGTTAAAATAATACCCAACCAATTCTAAATTTAAAATTTCGTGAAGTTTCGACCATAATTTTTCGTGATAAGGCGCTATGAGGGGGGAGGCCCTGCCCCCTTCCAATATCAATCGTGTTACTTATTTATCGTGTTATTATCGTGTTTGATAAATCGTGTTACTTATTTATCAAAGTAACACGAAAACAACTCCAAATTTAAAATTTCGAAAAAATGGAATAGTAACTTTCCGAGATAAGGCACCATGGGGTGTAAGACCCCACTTCAAACAGTGCAGTCTTTGTTAACCTAACACCCAACCAAATCCAAATCTAAAATTTTTTAAAGTTTAATCCATACTTTTTCGAAATAACACACCGTAGGGGTAAGAGCCTCTCCCTTTCTATCGGTGCACTGTTTGTCATATTAACACCAAACGAATTCCAAATTTGCAATTTTGTAAAGTTAGGATAATAATTTCCTAGATAAGGTACCGAGGGGACAAAGGAGGTAAGACCTTTCCTCCTGAAAACGGCGCAATCTTTGTTATAATAATAGCCAACAACCAACACCAAATTTAAAATTTCTTAGAGTTAGGACTGTAACTTTTCGAGACACTCCCTCTCATCAACGGTGCGGTCTTTGTTATAACAGCACGCAAACAACTGAAAATTTAAAATTTCATAAAGTTTGGACCATTATTTTTCGAGATAATGTTCCGTAGAGTGTAAAACCCTCTTCCTTTCGAAAGGTGCAGTCTTTGTCATACTAACACAAAACCAACTACAAATTTTAAGTTGCCGTAACTTTTCGGTCCACCAGCGGCTGAGCTGTTCAACACTCAAAGCTGGTAGACGTGAAGTGCCGGGTTCGATTCAAGGTCGCGCTCGTCGGCCTAGCCGATCGGAGTTTTCCGTAGTTCTCTCCGAAACTTACGTAAATACAGTCTTGGACCCCTTTGAAAGACCTCCACGGAAGGCACTCCCCCCTCTGGCCTAGGACCCAAGAGTAGTCAATCGGCCTTATTTCGCAACACCAACATCGTAACTTTTCGAGATAAGGCAACGTGGGGGGTAAGCCCCTTCTCCTTTCAACAGTGTAATCTTTGTTAAACACTAAACCAACCCCAAATTTAAAATTTCGTAAAATATGGAACATAACTTTTCGAGATAAGGCACTATGGGGGGTAAGACCCTATTCCATTCCAACGGTGCACTCTTTGTCATAATAACACGAAACC
The DNA here is from genome assembly GCA_963930645.1 of Salticus scenicus. Lineage (NCBI taxonomy): Eukaryota > Metazoa > Arthropoda > Arachnida > Araneae > Salticidae > Salticus > Salticus scenicus. The sequence continues at coordinate 153,610,187 of OZ005650.1, forward strand.
AACTCCAAATTTAAAATTTCGTAAAGTTAGGACCATAACTTTCCAACATAAGACATGTGGGGGTAAGAACTCCCCCCCACTTCCAACGGTGCAGTCTGTTATACTAACACTCAAACAACTCTAAATTTAAAATTTTGTAAAGTTCGGCCCATTATTTTTCGAAATAAGGCTCCTTGAGGAGGGGGGGGGGTAGGTAAGACCCTCCCCCTTCCAACAGTGCAGCATTTGCCATACTAACACCGACTATCCCGAAATTTAAAATTTCGTAAAATTTGTACCCTGATTTTGGTGAGGGGGAAGGGGATAAAATTCTCCTTCCTTTCAATTGTGCAGTCTTTGTTATACTAACAGCCAACCAACCACAAATTCAAAATTTTGTAAAGTTTTGACCATAATTTTTCGAGATGAAGCTCCGTGCGACGTAAGATCCTCCCTCCCCTTCCAACGGTTCGATTTTTGTCATACTAACACCAAACTTAAAGTTTCTTAAAAGTTCAGACCATAATATTTGAGATAAGGCAAGTTGGGATCAGACCCTCCCCCTTCCAGGAATGCAATGTTTGTCATACTAACACTTAATTCATAATTCAAAATTTCGTGTGGATCGAATCATAACTTTTCGTCAGAACATCAGCGAAGAAGTTAAATCGATCTCTACCTAAATGTAATTTGAATTCCAAAGTCACAATTACAATATTATAATTATAATTATATCGTCAATAATTACAATTATATTTCTAATTGCGTAAAATAATTAACCATTAAATTACATATAATTGCAACCGTAAATTTTTAATTATAAGTACAGAAAAGTAATTATAATTATAACGTGTCTAATTACAATTATATTCTAATTCTATAAAATGATTACCCATTAACATTACATATAATTGTAACTGCAACATTTAATTATAATTACAGGCAGATAATTATAATTATAATGTTTTTGACTGAAATTACATTTCAATTTTATAAAATGATTATTCATTACATTACATGTAATTGTAACTAAAACTTTTCAACTATAATTACAGTAAAGTAATAATAATTGAAAGCTTTTAGTTACGATTAAAGTAATGATTAATTGCAGATGCTCAGTTACAATTACAAGTAATCATAATTGTAATTGCTTACTGTCAATTGAAATGTAATTCATTACAAATTAATTGAATTACGATTTTGCCCAACTCTGGCCCACCCTGATTTCGCTTCGGTTTCTTTTTGTGGTTTATATTTTCTGCATTTTCTTTCTGGTGGAAGTTGTTTATTTTCTTTCGTATACTTGTGATTGTCTGCTCTTTCATTTTTTCTTTTCTCACATTGTATATTCTATGTGTTTTTGAATTATTTTCCAAGTTTCTTCATTCTAAAGTGCGGAAGATAAAGATTCTTAAAGACATTTACAGATTTCTTAAAACAATATATGTCATCACTAGATCTTATTAAATGTTTTATAGCATAATTAATTATCCTTGACGGGAGACTCTGTTTCATATATCTTTAATCATATCCCCAAACCATAACTCCAGGAGTAGGCCCTGTGTGTCTAGGCTGCAGACAGGTCGCTAGCAGGCGTTCACCTGGCCTCCTTCTAACCAACACACGGCTATCACTGCGACCAAGGCAGAACCGGCTTTCATCAGAAAAAACAACAGATCTCCACTCCGTCCTCCAATGAGCTCTAGCTTGACACCACTCACGTCACAAACGGCAGTGGTTTGGAGTCAGTGGAATGCACGCTACAGGACGTCTGGCTCGGAGCTGTCCTTGAAGTAACCGATTTGTAACAGTTCGTTGTGTCACTGTGGTGCCAACTGAAGCTCGAATTTCAGCTGCAGACGCAGTACGATTAGCCACAGCCATACGCCGAACACGGCGGTCTTCCCTCTCAGTAGTGCCACGTGGCCGCCCAGAACCCGGTCTTCTTGAGGCAGTACCTTCCCTTGACCACTGCTGCCAACACTCATGCACAGTGGATACATTCCTGCCAAGTCTTTCTGCAATATCGCGGAAAGAAAACCCACCTTCTCGTAGCCCTACTACACAACCTCGTTCAAAATCAGTGAGCTGTGGATAATGGCTTCTTCGTCTTCTTAGAGGCATCCTTGACTAACATTAACCCTCTACGTCAAATCTCAACTGTAAATAACGATCACGAACCTTACAGCGATTATTTAAAGCAAACCTCATTTGCATGTTCATAGTGTCGCTACAAGCGCCACACTTATGCGCGTAGCTCGAAATTTGAATCGACGTCATCTTTCAGATGTATAAACACGCCTACCAAATTTCGTTTATCTAGCACAGCTCCTTCCTGGTGTTGGGATTTTTTTTTCCATCAGTGTATATATATACATATACACACAAATATAAGAAAGAAATGTCTCCAAACGTGCGATTTTATTGTTTTATTATAATTTTTTACCATGCGTATGAAATATAGAATCGCAGTCGACATACAAATTGAACAACGAAAAAGGGGGAAAAAAGAAAGAAAAAAATAAAATAAAATGTTTAATTTCTTGTAGAAATTCGCTTTCTATTTGTTATAACGATTCAGCAAGTGCATCATGCTTGTGAAATCGTACAATACTTTTATGAAAACTAAATAAATGTTTTCATATTATTAGTTTCAGTTTGCATACACTTTTACTATAGCTATTCGCGAATATTTCACAAAAGCGAAAAAAATTAAAACTTTCAATAAGCACCATAGAAGGTAAAAAGTAGTTTCGGGTCGAAATAAAATACGACTAGGCGAACAAAGTAAGCACGGGTACTGAAAACAAAGCGAAAACTTTGTGTTTTGAAATACTCGCTGCGTTGTCGCTTATTTGCAGCCATTGTACTCGCTTTATTTCCGCGAGGAAGGGTCCTGTTTTATTTCGACCCGAAACAATTGTATCGAGATTTTTGGTATTTTATGGTGTTTATTCAAAATTCTTAACTTACTATGTTTTGGTACTAGTCTCCTATTGTATTTTTATTTTTCAAATTTGTAAAATCATGGTTTCCTCATGTATTAACAAATAATTCGCATATACTATAATGTCAGAAACTTACCTTTGTTTTTCATGCCACCCTAGATCTCTAGCATCTTCACTGTGGCACAATAACACATTTCTATAAAACTGTGATGTTATTATAATAAAATGGTCGCTCATTGTAAGAAATATGAATGTAAGATTCGATATCTAATATTCAATATTTTTTAAATATTTTAAAAGTCATACATCTGTCAGAGAGAGGTGGACGTTGAGGATGAGTTGGTCGCACTAAAGTAACACGATGGGCAATTTGAGATTCACTGGGACTCATCCTTAAGTGTGGTTCGGAGACATGCCATCACAATTTTAATCTTCCGAGGAAGTGATTCAGCCCCCGCTTTGGATACCTTGGATATAATTTGTATGAAAACATAGAGGATGTTTTTGCCACGATGGATTTTACGTGTATATGTACGTATTACACATAATCGTGTAATACGTACATATTACGTATACGTACATAGTACGTGACACGTACATATTACGTGTACGTATTACACGTATATCGTGTATACGTACACGATATTACGTGTACATGTTAGAGAGATAATAATTTCTCTTTAAACTTTAAAGTTTATTCATTTAAAATCATTAATTAACTAAAATATCGGTAATAAATAGCAATATAGCAAATTTATTGAAGCACATTCTTAAAAAAAAAAAAAAATAAATAAATAAAAAAAAAATATATATATATATATATAAATAATTTAATTTAATATAAAAGAACTTGATGCTGATAAATCAATTAAATTATCAAACATTTTAATTAATATTAAGCATAATCTTGTAATAATAGTTCATATTAAAGTAGCAGTAAAATTAAATGGATAATGCAAATAAAGTTTTCTTATAATTAACTAAATTCAAGATATATTTTAATCCCTACTGAAAGTTTATAATTATATAAGAACAATTATATTTAAGCAGAATTTGATTATTAATATTTAAGTTTAATGTATTTTTAACATTTTAAATATAAATTGTGAGACCACTCTAATTCGTATCAGCTTTACATAAATCTTTATTTATTCGTCAATAATATTATATTCGTGAATAGAATTCTTTAACTTTAAAAGATTCAATGCAATTTAAAGAATTTAACATAAAACAATTTCCTTTAATTTACTCTGATTTTACAAATTCTGTTATTTGATAATATAATACATTAGTATTTAGAAAGATTAGATTTCAAATTTAATTGACATCAATTTCTAAAAAGAGATATAATTACAGATCTTTTTTAAGTCCCCAAAGAAGAATTTAATAAAAGTCTTTAAATTGCTGTTGTTAGATATTTCTGCATATTTAAAAGTTACATCAAGAAAACTAATCTTTCTAATATGAATATTTTATTGATTTTATTATATATCTCAAACATAGTTTAAAAAATATTCTTTATCTTCCTTTTCATTCAGAGTTCAATGCAAAAATGTTTTTTCAGACAAATTTATCTTTTAACTTGCATTTTAGACATCAATTTTAATAATGCAAATAACTAAAATTAAAAAGGAAAAAAAAAAAAAAAAAAAAACAATGTTTTTTTTAGGAAAAATTATCTTTGAAATTATGGAAACGTTAACATCTGTAAGCAAAATACATACATTTTCTTTCCTCTAAGCAAATCCGTTGCTTAAGGGCCCGCTTCACTCCCCACTGCCGGATGCCGAAGCTAGCGCTATTCTATGGGAATTTTTTCTTTACAAATAACTTATTAACTAATACATATTTTTAAATTCTGTTTTCACATTCTGAAAATTCCCAGCTGTCAAATTGACGAATCTTTTAAAAAAATTATTTCTTTATATTTTATTTTGAAGCTGCAAAATACGAATTTTCATTATGTGAATTTTTTTCATTTTGCAATTTCAAAATAAAATATTAAAAATTTCAAAAAATGCATTTTTAGAAAAGGTCCGTCAGTTTAACAGTTGGGAATTTTCTGAATGTGAAAACAGAATTTAAAAATATGTATTAGTTAATACGTAATTTGTAAGGAAAATTTCCCCGTAGAATAACATTGGCTCGGGCTTCCGGCGACCGACGGTAAGTGGAGATGGCCGTTAAGTAGTTTTAAGCTTGACGTCACGCATTAATATAAAGATAAATATTTAAATACTAGCAAACCCATGCGAAACTTTCGCACATTATTTCTTTTTTTATTTACCTTTAAAATTTGAAAATCATAAATCTTAGGCCAATTTTTTCGCCCAATTTTAATCTTAATTCATCAGAAGCCAAATTATTATTAGAAACAAATTAATATTATGGGATGAAGTGCTAATGATAGTCAAACCAATATCCTTTACGAACAGCTTAAAAATAAAATTCATGTTTAACAACCTAATTTTCATAAATCGTGTTGCAGGACAGATTTAGTATAGGACCCCCATGGCGATTTTTTATTTTTTGTCACCATGTTGGCGATACACTTATATTAATTTTTTAGTTTATTTCGAAAAAAAAAAAAAACTCAGTACCTATTTTGATTATATTTTTTATTATTGAATTCTTTAGACAATTTATGACAAAAGTTGATATGGGGCTTAAATCGTTTAAATATTGCCTGATTTAAAATAACGCTTGCAAAGATTGTAAAAATGCAACTTTTAAAAATACACTTTTCTGTGAAATGATTTCATGCGACAAATGTCATTTTTTTTAAGATCACTGAACTGAGTCTGCGTGCTTAAATATTGCTTATGTATTATTTTTAATCCTCGCGTGTTTTATTAAGTCACAATTGTATCAGTTTAAAAAAATAAATAAATAACCGTAACTGGACCACGTTAGAAAAACATTATATAGATAATGGAGTCACATCAATTTTTACAAGAAAATTCATGGTCGATTACATTTTTTTGTATATGTATATATATATATATATATATATATATATTCACACATAAATAAACAATAAAAGTGAAGTAAACCTATTATAAGTTAATTTTTTGAGTGATTTTCTGTTCAGATAAGGCAGAGAGAGTTGCGCTTTTTTTTTTTTTTTGCCACCGATATTTTCTTGGAAAAATTTTTTCCTTAAAAAATCTCAAAAACAACTGTAAAAATATGATAAAAATTTCTGTTGCAGAAAAATCGGAACTCTTTCATCTTTTGTTCAGACTGAAATCACATATTCTGATTTTATATACGAGTAATTACTAGCCTATTGCCCTGTCGAAATGATGGAAAATATTTGTTTAAAGTTTAGAAAGAATAAAAAAGTTACTTCACAAAGTATTTTATTGGTCATTTTTCCATTAAAGTGCTATTTGTACTCCCTGTACTGATGCACACGTCGTTCATTACAACACATGTTTTGCTTAATTAATAATCATATATTTATATTTTTTTCGACTAGTTTTTTTTTTTTTTTTTTTTTTTTTTTAAATGCCTGTTTGAATTTTGTTTTCAATTAAGAATAAAGGGTACCAACTAAGTAAGTATATGACTGTTTTTTTTTTTTTTTTTTTTTTGGGGGGGGGGAGGGGGGATTTCTAAAACTACTTGAATGATTAACGTTTCCCGCAAAATAGGCAAAGGATCGAAAATGGGAAGCAAGTTGGTTTTTATGCAATTCCAGGGACGTGTAAATACAATCACATGAACTAACAAAATATTATTTGAAATGGGTATGGAGAAGAAATGAGTGACGGCTTTCATATCATTGCACACAAAAAAGTCTAATGTAGCATTCTAAGAACGGAATTATTTCACTGATAATTTAAAATTTTATTGCGCTAAACATAAAAAATATACGCTTTTCAGATGAGCAAAAACATAGCTTATATAGAAAATAGTATAAATAGCATAAATGTCTATTTATATGAAATGGTATGAATAGCATAAATATCTTACGTACAAGTTTACACTAATAACTCAAATATATTGCAGATTATCATTGCAAATACTTGAAAATACGTTTTCATTTGTATAGTGCCGCTTTTGTTTTTCATATATCACACTTACATTTTACCATATAATGCATACACAATGTACAGACTTTGTATAAGGCCCATTAAATATAGTCGTACTCATTCGATTTTTATATGATATAATTGATAGGAAAGCTTTTTAAATTATGTTGTTGGTATCATTATGAAATTATAAATTTCAATCATGCGGTCTTAAAAACAAATATTTTTTTTTTCATAATTTTTTGAATTTCAACTTACGTTAACTTAAAGTCAAATATTATACGATAACTTACGCTATCATTAAACGTTTTGCGGAATACATTTTGAGTATTAAAATGGTCAGTTTCCGAATCTTTCTTTTTCTTTAAGTATAACAATAACGAAATATCATGCAGTATGCATTGATTATTAACACTTTCGAACTGCACGTATTTGTTGTATCATACATCTTTCAATAGTCTTTGCCTACAGTCGGTAACAAAAGTGTCCGAACACTAGCAAAAATTCCTATGTAAAAAAAGTACACTTCATACGGTTTTGTTAAATAAATCTTTATCGAATCATGTTTTTAGATTGACTAAGAACAGGATTCGACAAGGATTTATTTAACAAAACAGCATGAAGTGTACTTTTTTTACACAGGAATTTTTGCTAGTGTTCGGACACTAGCAATAATAATGCAAAATATTATGTTACAATATTAACAATATATAAAAATTTATTCATGATTTTTACAGTATAAATTTATTTAAATGTGATTTTTTAAAATGTATCTCTTAAAACGCAATGTATTGGCATTTATTTTTCGTTGTCCCTGTACATAAACTAGTTGTGCAGGACTCATTAATGCCATTTTAAATTGGAAACATTCTATAGTGAACTTGACTAATATCCCAAGTAGCATCGGAACATTCTTTGGACGTCTAATAACGGTTACAATAGTTCGAACACCGTGTTTCGTGTCAAAAGAACGTTCCATTAGACGTTCAAAAATAGTATTATTTTGAACGTTCTAAAAAAGTGTGCGTTGTACCTTCCATAAAACGTACAATTTCAGTTCTATACCAAATTTTTAAATGTAACACCGTCATAAAACGTTCTGTCTCAGAGAGATTATTACGAATAGGACCCAGATTCAGTTTTGATTTCGTAATATTTATTGAGTGTTGGTGTTATGATTAAAACAAACTAACTACACGAGGGTCCTAGGTCTAGATGGTGTACCCTCCGTGGAAATCATTCTTCGAATGCCTAACCGTTATTTACGCTAGTTTCAAAGAAAATCACGGGAAAACTCCGAAAACCTAAGTCGACGAGCACGACCAGGAATAGAAACCAACACTTCCCGTCTGTAAGGTTCAAGAGCAGAACCTCTCGGTCACTAATACTCATCGGGAAGTTACAGAAATGAGTTTTTTTTTTTTTTTTTTTTTTTTCTTTAAGCATAATTTTAAACTTTTATTATATTTTATTTATGATTCTATTTAAGTTTGAATGTTACTGATAAATTATCAATATGGATAATGTTGTTAAATCATTACTCTGCTTGATTGTTTTTTTTTTTTTTTTTTTTTTTTTTTTTTACTCCAAATTTTATAAATTTTAATAAAAGAAATTTTATTAAAATTTCTTTATTAAAATTCTTTATTAAATTTTCTTTTATTAAAATTTTATTTACATATTTAATAAATTTTAATAAAAGATAATTATTTAATATATATTTCAAAAATTATTTTTTTAATAGATGAAAATTTTACGTAGCCATTCTCTTTTAATTAAACTGTTTAAAAGAAATCTTCTACCCATCGCACTACTTTATTATGTAGCATTCTATATAACAGCGCCACTTAACCAGTTCATGAACAAAAATTTAATAAACACTGTATCTCAAAATTAAAATTTTACATATTAAATTTGTTGCAGATTTCATTAACACATGCTGAGGTACAGCTATCTGGAAAAATTGCATAATAAAGAGTACTATATCGGCCGATATATATACCCAAACTGAATTATCATAGTTTTTCATAAAATATATTTCGCATACTCATGTTAGTGAATTTTTAATAATAATAATAATAATAATAATAATAATAATAATCTGAGATATTGCTTTCTTTTAATCGGGATTGAGTTGCAGCACAGTAGTGCCACCTCTCAATCAATATATGCTCAAATTAGATCACCATAGTTTAACATAATATCTATCTCACATATCAAGTTTGGTGCAGTTTTATTCAATAGAAACTGAGATACTGCCCTCCGTTACATGGAGAAGGTGGGGGGGAATTACATAATAGCTGAGCACCTATTAGGTCATATATTCCAAAAATCAATCAGGGCTAGTTTAAATAAAAATTCAACTAAATATCAAGTTAGGTTAAATTCTGTCCACTGATTCTTCAGATACAATTTCCACAAAATTTTATTAAGATGCGCAAACAAGTTCTAAAAATTGTCGAATCCTATCGAGGACGTCTCAAGGAGTGTTAAAACCCCGAAAATTTCCATGCATCCATTGCGTTCTTTTTATGTATACAGAAAAAGTAAAGTGTATGCCATTTCTGATCCTTTCACTGAATATTTTGTTCAATACTGAAATATACACTAAAACAAAACATGCTTTTCCGTTTAATTCGAGATTTTAAAATGGAAAAATAAAGTGATCTCATAAGTTTTTAAAATACTTTATAAAAATTTAAATAATTCTTTAACTCATCTCCATTTTTCCTTAAAATATTGACTATATGTTTCATACAGCTATAAATGCTTAATAAATTTCTGTTTCAAATGTTGAACTTTGAAACATGATGATTATTGCGGATGTAAGAAAGGAAGAGCAGATGATATGACATCTGTGGATTGCATTTATTTAATTCTCGCTGACCGTGCAAAGTCAAACGCCAGGTCTTGGGAAAGTCGAGTTGTTATGTGAGGCAGTAATTTAAAACATGTAATCCGTTTTGTTCAGTATTAGCGTTATAATGACTTGGATAAACTTTAGGAAAGGTAAAAATGTAATAATTTTAACCTGTAGTATTCTCTATGTTCTATTTATTAAAGTCTTATTTTAATATCAATTAAACAATCCTTTTCATATTTGCGTAAGTTCTTAAGCCGAGCTTTTGATACTTGTAAGCAGCGTTGCATCGCAGAAAAAAACTGCTCCTGTTACAGAAAACCGCTTAGAAATTATGGATTCATTTTATTAATTTAGTCTTCTGAGTTGGAAATTTTTAAAATAACTATTTTTGGTTATTATGTTTCTGAATGAAGAAGTAACATAAAGAGTTTAGAAGATAAGAGATAAATTTAAGTGAATGGCCTTCCAGACTGGTCATTATGTATTTTAAAATGCTAGTTGCAAGGGCGTTTTCTTGAAAAATCTTATGAAGAAAATTAAGAAGGTTCGTAATTCTTTTTTTCTTTTCTTTATAAATTCTGAAGTATTTATTTAATGTTTATATGATTATATATATAATCTAGGTTATGCAAATTGCATATTTTTAAAATAATATCCTAAGTTTCACTGACTTATAATTTTAAATATCTCTTTACTGTTATTTATTAAATAAAATATATGAACTTGTTTAACTGCATAATAAAACAAAGACTCAATTCAATTTTATTCCACATCTTTAAAGATATTCTGCTTAAAAAAAAAAGACGATTTACTATATTATTTAATAATAATAATATTATTTACATTTATTAATTATTTAATATGCCATGATAGCTTAATTACATCAAATGAGTAAAAAATGCGTTGAGTCAGTTTAAAGAAATTTAAACATTTAACGAATACCAATTACATATCCATGTGGAATAAATTTAAATACCTGCAAACATCATTATTGTAAACTGCTGCTGTAAACTGAAAATATGTATACACACATGCACTGAAATTTAAAAATATGAAGTATGTTAAAAATTTTAGAAAAATATTTTGATTAAATATATATATAAGTATTTGAAAAATTTTAAAATTTCTTCCTTCTAACTAATTTTTAATTTTTCGTTTCAATTTCTTATTATAAATTAACAATATATTCTAAACTCAATTATATATTATTTTAGAGGTGTATTGGTACATTCATTTTCGAAATTATTTTTTATGTTGCAATATTAAAACTTTCTATGAACTTCAGCATTCAAATATATTTATAAACTATCCACGGACTTACAAAGTAGTACCCAGAAATGTTTAAAATATGCAGGGTGCAAAGTCGAGAGCAGGCCTTTATTTGCGCAACTGTTAGTTTCAGACGTCCTCCAATAAGAAAATGTATTTAAAAAAAATGTAAGCATTCATTATATGACATGTTTAAATTTAAGAAATCAATTTATTAAAAATCGCAAAAACTGATAATTTTTATACAATTTTCATGACGCTATTAGTAAAATTTGAGTTCCAACCTAAAAAATGTAAAACGAAAAGTTTCACTTTTGTGCACCCAAAATTGTCTGAGAAAGTTAGTTTCAAAATTTAGGATTATTTCGCATTTTCTCGGGCTTTATTAAAAAGTCAATGAAATATTCTTTAATAAACCCTGGGAAAATGCAAACAAATTCCAAATAGGATTTTTAAACCGATCCCTTATTGAAGGCCGAAATATGTTAGAAAATCCAAACTTTAAATATCTTGTTCCATTTTGAGAGAATAGAAATGAAACTTTTTGTTAGGATGAGTGTCAGTTTTTCTAAATATGACTATAGGGATCTGGGACTATATAAAAAGCTAGTTTTTGTAATTTTGAAAATATTGTAATATTTTAAAATATTGTAATTTTGTAATATTTTAAATTTAAACATGTCATACCCCAAATGCTCATATTCTTTAAAACATTTTGTAACTGAAACTATATATTTGCGACCAATAGTTGCGGAGGTAAAGGTATTCTCGTCACAATGCTTTGCACCCTGTATTTAGAAAAAAAATTAATATATATATATATATATATATATATGTGTGTGTGTGTGTGTGTGTGTGTGTGTGTGTGTATGTATAAATGAATTTTTAATCTTAGTTAAAACGAAGCAACAGATAGAAGATCCCTGAAACCACATAGAACAATGAGAAGGAAATTACAACAAATTTAAATAACCTGGGGAGTCTGATTGTGATTTATTGAAACATTTTTTTTTTTTTTAATTATTTATTTTTATTTTATTTAACTTCAGTCTAATATTAAATGTATTCCTATATTGTTAATTGAAATTTTAATAATTTTGCCGGTGCGTAAAAACCACATGAAACTCAAATCAAAAGATACAAACAAGCAACGAGGAAATAAAAAAATAAGACAGCATTTTAAACATTTTTTTTTTTTTTTTAGGAAAAGCTTAGAACGGTAGGAAAAAAAAAAAAAAAAAAAAAAAAAAAACTCGTCAGGGGTGACCTTTTTCTTCGTTGAGCACCAATGTACGATTTCGTTCGTTAGCAGCTATAATAGCAAATTGCTAGCGGGCACCCTATCGTACAAGAAATTAAGTGATGTTAAAAATGAAGAATAAATTGGAATAAATTATTTACTTCAAGAAATCAGAGAATTAAACAGAAAACAACCATGAAAAACAAGCATTAATCATAGGATGACGCATTCGGAATCACAAGAATTAAAACAAGCAAAATAATTCAAGAGTTTAGTTGTACATAGCAGATGAAGAATAACGATACAACACAGCAACAGGGATATAAATTACTTTTTTTTTTATTCAAATAATGTTTGAGAAATTTTAACATAATTACTATTCCTTTAATTTCAACGTATATGCATGAAAAATTCCATATTTTATGACAGTAATTCCTAAAAAGTGTCATGACGTGTCTATATCCCTTAAAAAATTCCTTAATATTTTTCATTTTTAAAAATTTCTTTTTTCCCCTAATCTGAAGATAATGACGTTATAATATTAATTACGATACTTTGAATGAACACTCGCGACTGCTACAAACAAAGCGCGGCTGCTACAAACAAAGCGGCAACGCATTAAACACACTCAACGTGCTTGTTTGCAGCTCTCGTGCCTACAATGTTCGCCTGATGAAGGGTTGTGTCTTCTTTTGACCCGAAACAGTTGGTGCGAGTTCTTGCATTTTATGGTGTTTATGCAAAGTTTTGTAATTAATACTATAACTTCATTATCTTCAGATTAGGGGAAAAAAAGAAATTCTTAAAAAATGCAAAAATTTACGAAATTTTTTAAGGTATAAAGAGACGTTATGACACTTTTTGGGGAAAACTGTCATAGAATATAGAATTTTTGATGCATATACGTTGAAATTAAATGAATAGTAAGAATGTTAAAATTTCTCAAACATTATTTGAATTGAAAAAAATAAGTAATTCATATCCCTGTTCATGTGTTGTATCATTATTCGTCATCAGCTATGTACTTTTTACTTCTGTACTGAGGTGATTTTTTATAATGACGTAATTTTTTTTTTTAACTACACTATTTTAGAACGTTTACAATACGTTTTCTAGAACGTTCTGAAAATGTGTATAACGTTTTGAAAACGTTCTAAAAACGTTTAGAACGTTCTGTTACCGTATACATAGAACGTTCTCAGAACGCTTCTATAACACCGATGGTGATAGTTACACGTTCTCTGAACCGTACTATTGTACGTCTTCAAGATGGACAGATAGACGTCTATAACACGTTCAAAGTGAACGTTCTTAGAACGTGTCTGCAGAGCAATTTTTGAACGTTCAGAGAACGTTTCGATGCTGCTTGGGATATAACTTTTTTTTTTTTTTTTTTTTTTTTTTATTTACAGACGCTGGGGCGGGAGACAGACAGATAGAAAGATAAACAATCGGACCGACAAATACACAAATTGAAAGCATTTTCACATTTAAAAATTGTTTCAAAGTGCTAAAAACGCTTAATCTAAACAAAAGTGCAATTTCAGCAAATTTTTATTAATATCTCTTAAAGAAACTAAATATATTTGTGTGTTCCTGTAACTATAATGCTCATTATACAATATTCTATAGCAAGCATTCTTTTGTGCATATTAATAACATATTTCCAGTTCATTAAGCTTTGTAAAATGTAAAGTTTTTAAAATTTGTCTTATAGAACTACTTCTCATAGAACGCAATGATTTGGAATACTTTCAGGTGTCCTTGTACACGAACTAGTGCTCGTATTTACGCCATTTTACATACGAAGCATTTGATAGTGAAGTGGAATGGCAAATTTCAGTTTTATTAAGATTTCTCTACAGTAAAGGTATTAAAATATGGTTTATAGAAATACGTTTCTCAGAACACAATGCTCTGGAAAAATTTCGAGTGTCCCTGTGCACAAACCAGCTGAGGTATTCACACCATTTTCAATAGGGGACATCCGGTAGTGATCTTGAATAAGATATATTAGTTTAAAAAAATTCTATAAGTATTTAAGGGAGCTAGACTGTGGACAGACAGACAGACGGACGGGCAGACGAACAGACAGACACATACCCAAATTGAAACAATATTCACAATTAAAAATTGTTAGAAAGTGCTAAAAATACTTAATATAAACGAAAGTGCAATTCCAGCAAACTTTTATTATTATTTCTTAAAGTAACTGAATATTTTTGTGCGGCCCTATAAATTTAATGCTAATCATACTATATTCTATAGTAGGGGTGCACAGCCTTTTTGGCTGGTGGGCCACTCTTGTTTTTGAGTGGGATATGAAGGGCCACAGACGAAGCGATATAAAAGGATGAAATTGTGCAGACGAATTTACTGTATAATGTATATATATATATATATATATTATATATATATATATATATATATATATATATATATATATATATAATTTTTATAAAATTTTTTCAATGAGCGAGTTAAATGAATCTCGAAGTGTAATAATCATAAAGTTATTGAATAGTAAGCAAAAGAATTAAATAAACTTATCGTATAAAATACAAAAAAAAAAAAAAAAGAAAAGAAAAGGATTAATAAAATAAACAAAATGTATTCTTTACAGGGAGAGAGAGAGAGAGAGAAAGTTATATTTGGAGTATCAAAAAAACCTAGCACAAATATAAAGGCAGAAAGAGGATATCAAAACAAGCAGTGTTAGTGTAGGTAAATGGTTATGAAAATACCGCTTTGAAGTATTAGATGGCACTGGTGAGATCTATAAGTGAAAAAGCTTCTACGGTTTTAATTGTCATTGTCCACATGAATCTCAAACAAAATGTATTGCGTCACATTCTCGTGCTGGCGTAACAGAAAGAACATGGCCTGCAAAAGTCTTAATGAATTTATTGAGGATTTGGTTGCTAAACTAGTATTATGATAACAACTAAGGACATACAGGGGTGAAACTACATAACATTCAAAAACCCTGAAAACTGCTAACTGCATGCAGATAGGAAAGACTAATTAATGATATATCACAAGGCAACCTATAATAAGTGATATTTTAAGAGTTCTTAATTTATTATAAGGCAAATTAAACATTTAAAATAAGAATTCCCTATAAAAACAAAATAATTTAACATAAATTTCAGAGACCGCAAAAATTTCGAAAACTCTGATTTCAGGGGTAGTCCCTGAAATGTTTCACCCTAGGAAATCAGCCTCAGCCTCCTGTTAGCAATCAGCTAAACTATGTTAATAGTTACCAGGAACAACTGAATCTAACGCTGAAAATCTGTCGTATGTCTAATATTTCTGGAAATGTAACCCCAGTACATGCACAACCACTGAAAATCTTGGTTTGCTCCTGACACATTGTTTTAGCTTCTGCCCCATTTCTGTTTGCAACTCCATAAATCATAAATGATCGCCATCATTATCGCGATTGGTGTTTCTATCCGTTTTACAAAATAACAATCCATCCTTCTTGTATTTCATTTTAATGACGCCAGACAGAAATAAATTCGACTCACTGCACATCTGAAGTTTATTTAATGAGAATTAATTACTATTATAAATTTGCGCTTCTTTATCATTAATTTTAACACACATAAGAGAAAGATTTAAAAGAAAAAAAAAGGGGGGGGGGTATATTTTTCAGTTTTGCTTACATTTTTCAGCTTTTAATCTTCTCATGATAGATAAAGATATAATCACTTACCAATAGATTATTCAATGATTTTTCTAATAAAAGATTAAGGAACATACTGGTGGGTTACATTATTGAGAAATATAATTGAAAACTTAGCTCGCTAAGAGAGATATACATATAAACCAACATTTTCATCCAACATCCCCTTCAAACAACAACAACAAAAAGTTTTTATAAATGCCAGTTTTGCAAATGCAATAAATAAAATATTTTTTCTTTTTTTTTTTTTTTTTTTTTTTTCTATCCAGATGATGATTAATGCGAGTTAAAATGTCTGTCCTTCCGCGGGCCACATGTTGTGCACCTCTATTCTATAGAAAGCAATTTTTTGTGCAGATGAATAACATATTTCAATTTCATTAAGCTTTGCGCAAAGTAAAGTTATTAAAATTTGATTTATAGAAAAACCTCTCATTGATAGCAATGCTTTAGAATACTTTCGGGTGTCCCTGTACACAAACCATTTTACATAATAAACATCCGATAGTGAACTTGAATAACATACTATTTCAATTTCATTAAGATTTCTGTACAGTAAAGGTATTTAAATATGCTCTGTAGAAATGCCTCCCATAGATCTCCAATGCTTTGGAATATTTCGGGTGTCCCTGTACATAAACAAGTGGATGTACGCACTCCATTTTCAATAGGGTACACCCGATAGTGAACTTGAATAACATATATCAGTTTCAGGATATTCCATAGATATTTACGGGAGTTAGAGCGCGGACAGATAGACAGACAGACAAACCGATGTCATTAACACTTTTCAACCTTGTTGGAAAGTGATAAAAATGCACAGTACTATATTCCATACATAATTTGCAAATAAAGTGAGTCGCGTTATTTCGTCTAAAAAAAATATTTTTTAAGTAACATATTGAAACTTTTTTTTTTTATATATACTTCTATCATAATAACAAAAATGTTACTTGTAATAGTAAAATATAATTTGATATTAATATCATGACTATAACATACCAAATGTTACTTTTGTAGAGAAACAAATTGCATCAACATTCTTGAAATATTACAGCAGTACAAGCTGCTTTCACTCTGTACTCTTGCATACAATATTTGTCTGATAATTTCAAGCTTTATTATTTACGCCAGGAAGAACTGCTTGCGTCTTTTTACCTTATGGTATATGTTAAATTTATTCAATTGTCCCTGGTATTTTTATGGGAAGAACAACTCTAATGTTCAATAAGATGTTGCATATCAGGAAGAAATTTGGCGAGTATTTAGCAACGGGAAACAATTTTTCCAAGTATAAACTTGAGTAAATAAAAGAGGAAAAAAAGAAAATGTGCACTATGTTTACAAATCAACAATGTTTATTTGAACAGTCGTTAGAGAAGTATATCGTTAATTAAGCATCAGTGAATGTCCAATTTATTTGAAGGGGTTATACAATATTCTAAAGGCACCTTAATTGATTGTCGAGATAGAGAGATGTAATAAAAATGACCGTATGTTTGGAGAACAACGCGAACACGTGACAAAAAAACTAGTATGTTGTGGCCACCACAAGACTTTCTTCTATATTTTCCTATACATATTCAATCAGTAACAATATTAAAAGAAAAAAAAAATCGAATTTTTTGCTGTTTTTTTTTTTTTTTTTTTTTTTTTTTTTTTTTGTGAAAATTAATACATATTCAATCACTAACAATAATAAAAAAAAAAAAAAAAAAAATCGAATTTTTTTCATTTTTTTTTTTTTTTTTGTTAAAAATAAAAAAAATCGATAACTTTGTTTTAAATTATCACAGATTTATGGTTCAACCATTCGTTTTAAAGGTATTGACGAGATCTTTCGAATGACACCCATCTTCAAAATTTAACCCCCCCGGGGGGTACTTCCCCCCAGGGGGGGAACCGATGCCCCCCCCATGCACAATTTTTTTTCCTAGTTAACTACTACTGTCATCAATAATTCAAATTAATTTTACATTCACAAGTTTAAAATAACTCTCATTATGCCCATTTATACGGAATTTTGTCCTATGCTGCCATGTTAAAAATTTGCATAAAATGCGATTACAGCGCCACCTGTTGAGCTATTGATCCCCAAATCTAATGGGCACCAGTTCATGTCAGGGTGCAACTAAATACCAAGTTTGGTAAAATGTCATTCATATGTTCGTGAGATACAGCGTCCACAAAAAAATGATACAGACAGACACACAGACACACACACAGACAGACAGACAGACAGACAGACAGACAGACATTTTTTAAAAACTATCAATTCGTGTTCAGGACATCCCAAAACGTGTAGATCCGTCAAAAAACGGAGGTCGAAAATTTTCGCGAATCCAATACTTTCTCTATATTACATATAGAAGAAAGTAAAAAAAAAATAATAATAATAAAATAAAAAAAATAAAATAAAATAACCTGTTTCCTCTATTGACTCTTTTACAAACATCTACTGACGTGGGGCTCTCATTTACTGTAATCATTTGCAATCTCTTTACAAAAGTCTCTATTTCATAGCAAGGAATGTCGCTCACAACAAAGAGTTTTACTTACAGACAAATATCAAATGCTGTCTTAACTTTGCGAGAGAAAAAAAAAAAATCTGCCACCTGTTTCCCCAAAGTATTTTCTCATGTGCTTAAGGGCTGACCCAAATCACTTCATTGTAGCAAATTATCGTGAAGAAAGGTGAAGAAGGGTTAAATCTTCAACACACAAACTATTATTTTTAGAGATATTTGATAAGCAAAGAATGCACTAAATATAATCATTATTGATTTTGGAAATGTATGACATCTGGGGCAATGTGTTTAGCTATGTATAAGCTGAATGTATACACATAGATCCGAGAAGATTTATTTTATATATATATATATATATATATATATATATATGTACATAATTCATGTTTGATACTGGATTTTTATTTAAAATTAATATATAGTTTTATGTGATTTAAAACAGGGCACGAAACTTCCGTTCGCCATCTGGCCATTGTCTAGCGATATTTTTACTGTGGCGAGTAAAAAATTGGTATAACTGTAAATGGAATTATCACACATACTGTGGTATAAATATATATATATATATGTATCAAAATGGCAAATCTTGCCGATCTTAGGCAATAACTTCATGTTTAACATCTTTAACTTCGCGGAGTGCGGAGTCTCTATGTGCGCCGCCTGACGATCGACTCATCCTCTTTCCCAGCCTCACAACATAGGTAAAATAGAAATGTTTAACGTATGTAGAAAAGTTCTAACCTCTGCAGCAGTTTCGTTTCGCTATGTCGGTAGAGAACAGAAGAACAGAGAACCTCTTTGCTCGAAACTCAATACTATACCTACTTCCCTCCCACCGTCCGAGAGAAAAGATACTTTTTTACTTTCATCTATATGTAATATAGAGAAAGTATTGGATTCGTGAAAATTTTCGACCTCCGTTTTTTGATGGATTTACATGTTTTGGGATGTCCAGAACACGAATTAATAGCTTTTAGAAAATGTCTGTCTGTCTGTCTGTATCACTTTTTTGTGGACGCTGTATCTCACGAACCAATGAATAAAATTTAACCAAGCTTAGTGTTTAGTTGCACCCTGACATAAACTGGCGCTGATTAGATTTGGGGATCAATAGCTCAATAGGTGGCGCTGTGATCGCATTTTATGCAAACTTTTAACATGGCAGTATAGGACAAAATTTCGTATAAATGGGCATAATGAGAGTTATATTGAACTTGTGATATGAATTATTGATAATAGTAGTAGTTAACTAGGAAAAAATTTTGTGCATGGGGGGGGGGCATCGGTTCTGGGGGAGAAGTACCCGCCCGGGGAAGTAAGTTTTCAAGATGGGTATCTTTCGGAAGGTCTCGTTGATAATAGTAATAGTTAACTAGGGAAAAAAATTGTGCATGTGGGGGCATCGGTTCCCCCCCCCCCGGGGTGCAAAGTTTCAAGATGGGTATCTTTCGAAAGGTCTCCTCAATACCTTTAAAACGAATGGTTGAACTATAAATCAGTGATAATTTAAAACAAAGTTATCGATTTAAAAAAAAAAAAAAAAAACATAGAAAAAAAAATCGTTTTTCTTTTCTTTTTTTTTTTTTTTTTTTTTTTTTTTTTTTTTAATATTGTTACTGATTGAATATGTATAGGAAAATATAGAAGAAAGTCTTGTGGTGGCCAGAACATAATAGTTTTTTTTTTTTTTTTTTTTTTTTTTTGTATTGCTGAATAATAACCGAAAAAACAGTAAAATAATTCGCAATTTTTTACTAAATCGCCAAAGATTTGTGCTTCCAATGATGCTGTAAACAAGGATATTATTGAAAGAAAGTTATTCGAAAATAATCATTTCAAATGACGCTAATAAATATGTTATACACAAAGGTACTTCGTCTAATTGGAAAAAATAAATTGGACGAATAAAACATTTCCCATGTAAAAAGTTAAAATAAAAATGGAAGTTTAATCCTTCGTGGTAAAAAGGTTTTGATTGGATATTGTTTGACAAAGTGTTTCTTTGAACGATTTTTCACATTTATGCTCTTAGATATTTAATTTTTTTTTTCAGAAATCTTAAAATTCAATACATTAAAATGACTTTTAATTATAGATTATTATGAGCTATGATGACATGAGACTATTTTATTACATAAAATTTTATCCATATTTGTAAAAGCATTTCAAATAAGTGGGGAAAAGTTCCCAAAATATGTAAAAAATGGAATATGTCAACCCTATTTCGTGACGAGTAATGTTTGTCTTCGGCGTGTGTAATCTGAGTTGGAATTTCGAGCACTGATTTAAATTGTTATTTGATATAATTATCTATATTTATAGTTTACAAGAGAAAGATTACTTTCTTTAATTCATAAGGTAACTGAATGCCGTACTCGGCTTTTAAAATTACAGAGAAGACGTAAGTTACGTATGCATGAGTATGCAATAATAATATTTTTATTATAAACAAGATATATGGTGTTATATAATTTTATAGCTTTTACAAATTAACTACTTGATGATGAGTTATTTATCTATTAAATGTTATATCGTTTTGGAGACATATAGAGACATGTTCGAATGTTACGAAGCAAGTTCATAATACATTATAACTTAATTTGTCTTTGAAAATGTCTGTCCTAAATGTTTTCCTTACACGTTAAAAATAAATTAATTATTTATCATTATTTAGAAATTGAAATGTGGCTATTTTCATTTAAAAAATGAACAAATAAATAAAAACGATAAAAATTCTTTGAAAATAAAATGCTTGATTGAAATTAAGACATCTTTTAAAGAATGTTAAATCTGTTAGATTATTAAATTAAAAAATAACACTTTTATTTTACCTGTATCTGCTCCTGTTAGATTTTCTCTACCAGTGGGAAAATTTCTGTTATATCCTGGGCCATTTGCGTATAGTAACGTAGTATAAGGCATACTATCAACGTCAGATTCCTTATTATCTAACCCTGAAATTAACATAATTTTATTTAAATGAAAATGCTAATTATCAAGAAATGCAGATTGTGATAAAGGTATTATAGACTAAAAACTGTTAAAGAATCTCTTATCTATGTAAAAAAAAAAAGTATTGTTGATTTAATTCTAAATAGAAATAATATCATTTAAAATTTGGTGAACTGTAGATTTCTAGTCTTTATGCTATATTGTATGCAAGTTGGGAAATATCGGTAAAACACAAGTTTAAATCAGAATTTATATTTAGAGTCAACCTGAATACTTAAGTCAAGTATTTAAACTTTGATCTTCGAGTATGGGTCTTATTAGAGTAACTTAAAAATATTAAATTTCAGGGAATCCAAGAGTTGTATTTTGAAGTTAATATACGGTTTTTATTTGAAAACTTTGATCAAGATTGATACGTTACAATTATAGGTGCGGATGAAAGTTATCTCAAAAATTTGGAATTAATTTTAAAATGTAATAACCGATTACAGTTCTACAGTAATAATAATTCAATAAGTGCAATATTCAAATGAGAGTGGAGAAGGCAGTAGCAATCCTCATACATAATTATTTTTTTAAGTAAAGCTGTTCCTACACCTAGTCTGAATTCTTTTTACGTAGGTTTCTGTTTAGTACATGATATCTTACCCTTTAATCACCAAGTTGTTTTTGTATAGTCGGTAACAAAAGTGTCCGAACACTAGCGAAAATTCCTATATAAAAAAAAGTACACTTAACACTGTTTTGTTAAATAAATCCTTGTCGAATCCTGTTTTTAGTCAGTCTAAGAACAGGATTCGACAAGGATTTATTTGGCAAAACTGTATTAAGTGTACTTTTTTATATAGGAATTTTTGCTAGTGTTCGGACACTTTTGTTAGCGACTGTAGTATTGAAATGCGTGGTGAGAGAAAGTCGTTTAGTGCCACACCAGATTTTTCCAAATTTAATAAGCAACGGAAGAAGACTTAAAATCGCTCCAAACCACTGTATAGTGGTGAATGGCCTCCTTCCGTCTCCTAAAATTCACTTGAAACAATATATCAAACCGACACTCAGAGTTCTATCGGATCTCAATTTGTCTTCCGTTTAAGATATTCTCGATTCCATTGTAATTTGAGATAACAGTTGTTGATATTCAAATCTTACATAAAATTTAAATTTGTTTATTTTTTGTTTATTTATTTTTTTTCAACCATGTAAAATACCATAAATATTAATTGCTTTAAAATTTTCGTCTACTGCAATGTCATTTTTCTTGTTACTTCAATTAAAATATACATAGATTATGGAATTAAACGTATACATTTTAACATTATATATATATATATATATATATATATATATATATATATATATATATATATGTATATATATATGTACTCCTTACGCGAAGTTTCTCACATATATATTTTTAGAATTATCAAGGTATTGCGAAACAAATATTATATATAAACAAACACATTTTTTTTTTTTAAGATGTTCGATTTTATAACACTTTTGTTGAAATAGCATATTACATATAGTTTTCTAAGATAACAGAGCATTTTTTTCTTTTTTTTTAAATCATGGCTGATTTGGTTCCAAGTCTTTTCCGCAATCATCGATAATCCATCCACATTGTGGGATGGCGCTTATAAAGAGCTTGTTTTAAAAGTCCAAATGCACGGTAATTCATAACAAGTGCATAGACACGTCAATGGACTTGGACGGGATGCATTTAAAGAAAAAAGATTCTGATTTCATTTAACTGTCTTCAAAAATAAATAAATAAATCAGTAAATCAGTATACATGGAAGTATCCTTCAGCCTTATTCTGATGGAACTCAACACAGTCAAAAATCTTCGGGTTAAGGTATGGAACTTATTTTGCAACACAAGTTTTAAATCCTATTTCTGATAGCATCCGGTTAATTTCGATATTTTTTCTGATTTCTTTACTTAAAATTTTACATTATGAAAGAATTTAGTAATAATCATAAAACCTTATCAAAATCTTTCTTGTTTTCTCTGAACCAACATTTTACGTTTTTTTTTTCCTTTTACAAAGTATAAGGAAATATGGTAATCCCGATTTGCGAAATGTATTTTGTATTTCACATAGCTCAAAAACGAATGATCGCAGAATGTTGTAAATTCATATTTATGACTGTCATGATGTCTAGTTTTACACAGGCAACTTTAGTTTTAATACGAGCTCCCGTTTCAGATATACCAACGAATTTTTGTGGTGTCTATATGTAAGCATGTGTGTCTGTATCTCGCGTAATTGAAAAGCGGTTGGGCGTAGAACGTTCCAAATTGGTATAAATGTTTGGTATAACACCTAGGTGTGCACCTCCCTTTTTGGACTTCTGTGATTTTCCGTTTTGGAAATATTTAGGAAATTTATATTCATAATGACCAGAAATACAATGATGTTGACCATCATATACGACCTACCATCATATCGATTTGAAAAGAAGCTGATAATAGAGCGAATAATGATATTGTTATGAAAGTTGAAAACATTTTTCCGT